>BSBK01000344.1:877500-912500 GCA_027943335.1 Chamaecyparis obtusa | reverse complement strand
AGTTTAAAGGTACTTGAAGTAAATGATCAAGATGTATATAAAGGAGGTACCGAAGTTGAATAACAAGAACTTCCCTACATGGCAGAGTCTGATGAAATTGCATCTAGCTGGTATTGGTGACTCAAAGAAATATTATGTTGAACATAACTATGTTACACCTGCTGCACCTTTGACTATCGAGCATCAAGAGGATGCTGCCGAACGTCAGGAAGAGGCTACCAAGCAATCAAAGGCTAAATCTGATAATCTTGCTAATGAACCTGAAGAGAAAGAAGAAAAGAAATCTGAACCTACTTTGGCACAGTATGTAAGAAGACATCACAAGCCTAAGCAAATAATTGGAGATAAAGAAACTGGAGTTCTGACCAGAAGCAAGTTGAAAGATCCTACATGTTTATTGTGTGAGTTTGAGCCTAAGACAACAAGGGAGGCATTAGAAAATGAAGATTAGATTCAAGCTATGACTGAGGAGATAGACCAAATAGAAAAGAATGATACCTGGACTTTGGTGCCAAGACCAAAAAACAAAAATGTCATTGGAACAAAATGGGTATTTAGAAACAAGCTTAATGAACATGGACAAATCAAAAGGAACAAAGCAAGGATGGTATACAAGGGTTATGCACAAGAAGAAGGAATAGACTATGGGGAGACATTTTCCCCTGTAGCAAGATTAGGAGTGAGAAATCTACTTGCATATGCTGCTTACAAAGATTTCAAGGTATACCAAATGGATGTCAAGTCTACATTTTTTAATGGTATATTAGAAGAAGAAGTGCACATTGAGCAACCTAGAGGATTTGTTGATCCAAACAAGAGAAATATGGTTTGCAAGTTGAACAAGGTGATGTATGGATTGAAGCAAGCCCCCAAAACATGGTATGAGAGGCTGCACAATTACTTGATACGGATTGGATTTTCAAAGACAAATGACAACAACAATTTGTACATGAAGATGAAGAAGGTAAATGGATTTTGTTAGCTAAAATTTTTGTATATGATATCATATTTGGAGGACAAGATGCCTCATGTAAGAAATTTTCAAATGAGATGCAAACTAAGTTTGAGATGTCTATGTTTGGTGAGATAAAATTATGTGTTGGTTTACAAGTCTATCAGATGGAAAAGGTATTTTTATCAGACAGTCTAAATATATCAAAGAGATACTAAAAAACTTTGGTATGGAGGATTCAAGGCCAGTAAGTACTCCCATGGCTATTGGATAGAAACTATCTAAAAATGATGATACTGCTGAAGTGAACCAAACCCTGTATAGATCCATGATTGGAAAGATGTAATATGATGTTCATAGCATACCAGATATAGCTCTAGTAGTTGGGATTATGGCAAGATTCTCTACAAATCCTAAGGAAAGTCATATGATGGCTATGAAGAGAATAATGAGATATTTGAAAGGGACAAAAGACTATGGACTGTATTACAAGAAGCATGAGAAATTTGAACTGAGAGTCTACACTGATGCAGATTGGGAAGGAAATGTTGATGACAAAAAAGTACTAGTGGTGGAGCTTTCTTTCTTGGACAAAGATTAGTTTCCTGGACAAGAAAGAAACAAAATTGCATTTCCCAATCTGCAGCTAAAGTCGAGTATGTAGCAGCTGTAGTGAACTGTTCAAATCTGGTATGGATTAAGTAATTATTGAAAGGCATGAAAGAGGAGATCATTGAACCAGTTGTCATATACTGTGACAACACAAGTGCTATCAACACATCAAAGAATCCAGTGATGCACAAAAAAACCAAATATATTGCTATCAAGTATCATTACTTGAGGGAATTGGTACAAGATAAAGAGGCGAGAATGGAATATGTGAATACAAAGGAACAACTAGTAGACATATTCACAAAAGATTTACCTAAGGATGCTAATGAATATCTTAGAGGTAAATTAGGGGTGCTTCCCCTAATTGAGGCTGCCTAGTCAAGCTAGGAGCACTACAACAAATGTGTTGCACATAGTAGCTGACAAATTGATGCAGAAAAGGTCACACTTTAGGAGCGGCCTAGAGTTGTGAAAAGTACAACAAAGCTAATAATCAATCATAAGAAAGATGACAGAGGGAGAAATATTGTTATTGAACTGACAAGATGACATCTATATGTGAAAGATGTAAGTTCAAGATACTACTTTGGCATTATTGTCAAAGAGGGAGAGATTCAGTTGAAAACACATAAAAGAGGAAGTAATTCAAAGAACTAGAGGAAAAGATAAACATAAAAGATTCAGATGGAGTAACTGTGTGGATGGTCAAAGAAAGATAGGCTAAGTGATTTAGAATCAGAATGAAGCTAAGGATATTACAAATGTTTCTGATGCAAAGACAAGTTTTGGGTTGGTTGGTGAATCATGTGTTATTCATATGGTGTTGTCAATGCCAAAGAGGGAGATTGTTGGAAACTACAATTGAAGAAATTGTTGTATTGTCATTTATGTCAAACCTTAACTGGTAAGACAGTTGCTATCTAAGAAAGTATTATATCTATTGATTGATGAGAAAGATTAGGGCAAGGGTGATAACAATAGAACTTAGAGAAAGGTTGAGTTATTTGATACTTCAATGAGTACTTGATTATGTGGCACAATTATAAGATAATGTATTGTTTATCTAAGTAAGAAGCAAGACTGAACAAGTAGGCTTAACCAAGAAAAATTGAAGAAATCTAGTTTAAGATGAGTGATGTTAGTGTGCCAGTATATGCTAAGTAAATTCAGTGTTGACCGAACATAAGTTTATTTTCGAGTGATAGCATTAGCCGACAGAGATAGTTTGAAGAGATGATCGAGTTACACAGTGATGACCAGATGAGTTGAACACAGTATTGACTGAGCGTTAGTAATTTACATTTGAGGAAGAATTTAGATTCCTATCCGACATAGTTGAATTCTTGGATTATGTAAATCGTGTTGACTTTATTAATTGAGTGTATGGAGCATTTAATGCACGATAAACCATTTTATTATGATTTCAATAAAGAGATTGAAGATGTTTCTAGAAGGATGTATGAAGGACTTAAATGTTGGAAGGATTCGATGAATCTGACCTAAACCTAAGATCTACAGAGGAGATTAAGCGGCAAAAGATGGATCTACCTATTGAAGAGGTATAAAGAAAACCTAAGTGTGAGGTTAACATGGATGCTGGAGTTGCTGATGTTTTTTTTTTAATGAATAGTGCCTTCTCTATTAATAAAATATTAAAGTTACATATTCACAAAAAAGGAGCTAAGGGACATAAAAATCACCCCGCAAAGTTCACATGGCAAAGTTGGAAACAACTAACAACTATTCATAAAAAAAATAGGCATAAAGCCATTAAGCAGCAAGAGCAGTGCCAGAAGGAGGAGGATCTTTATCATCTAAACCCCACACATCATTGGGCTTAACATGAGGGTCAAGGAGCGACCAACCATCATCTTCAGCTTCTTTCTTATCTTTCTCTTCCGCCCTGAGCAAAGAAATGGCCAACACCAAGCAGGGAAACTTGGAGGAAGTGGCAGGATGCCAATCAAAGCCACGATGAGTGCCAAGAGCATCAGGAGGGGCAGACTAAGCCAGAGTTGGAGACCACCTAGAAGCATGGTGAGGTGGAGAAGCTAAGCAGTGCTGCCAGCCATCGTTGCCACCTCTAGGAGAATGGTGGTGAGGAGCTTGAGACCGCAGGGTACAGGAGCGGCGAGCCAAAGAGTTGCACCCATGATGGTGCCCTCTAGGGGGAGTACATTCAGTAGACATGACATCCAGAGGAACCCTGGCAATAGTGCAGGGGGCATTACCCTAGTGATTAAGCAGCTCCTACAGGTGAGCCACCTCCAAAGCCACTTTATTAGCTTGAACCTGAATATGCATCATGACATTATTACATATGCAAGCCTTGTTATATAGAGCAACATTTGTATCAAGAAATCTGTTATAAAAAATAACAGCATTCCTATCTTTCCACAAAGTGAACAAAATCTCCATCTTGAAAGTATGCCAAATCTGGGTAAACTTGGAAGGAAGTCTAGGAGAATCTCCTAAGATAATCATATGCTAGGAGAAAGGCTTGGGCCTAAAAGATTTGAAAAAATGATGAATCCACTGCCAGTAATGTTGAGCTCTCCTATAGAACTAGAAAATGTGTAAAAACATCTTAGGGTGACCACAGAAAGGGCATCGAGGGTCATGAACACCCAGATGTTTGAGCCTAGGTCCCATAGGAAGACCTTGTAAAAGTAAACACCAAGCAAAGAGAGCCATCTTGGGCTCCGTAATGGCAGCCCAGATGGTCTGAAAGTGAGAGCTCTAGTGAGAAGTGGAAGAATGAAGATGCCATCTCTAGTTAAGAGTGTCCACCATCGGAAGATGGGGAGATAACCATCTGTAGCCTAGTCTTGGCTTGTAGTTGCTAAAAGGAGTGGCAAAATACCATTTCCAATCCTTCCACCAGGGCCGAATAGCCTAAATACCAAGCTTATGAATCAAATTATCAGGAATTACAGAAACCAGTAGATCAAAAGTCTGACGATCTGTGCGAGCCAAACAGTACTCCACCTGCATATCCTCCCAAGAGTAGAGACTCATAGTGGCCCTAGAAAAGAGGTCCTTGGGAGTTCGAATGCCACATTTGAAAAAATGCAGAGCACTGGCCCCTTGGATCTTGGCCAGAGGGATGCCTTGAATAGAGAACAATGGGGACCACTAGAGATTCTGTTGATTAAAAGAAAGCCCATTGCAAAAGGCATCCCCATCCCATTGAAGCCAAGGCTTAATAGCTTCCTAGGCTTTCCAAATACTCTTGATGATGAAAGCACCTTGAATCTAAATAGGTTCTTTCATAGTGAGAAGGGTCTAAAGACCAATGCCCTTCCAAGCCATCCTGTGAATAGGGAATCTTGAAGAGATGCAGTGCCTGAAAAGAATCTTCTAGGCCTCATCACCAGTAAGAGCCTGAATAATCTACTTAACATAGAGAGCATGACCTTGCTTCTGGGTGGAGAGAAGGCCAAGGCCACCAGAATCATGAGGAAGGCAATAATATTCCCAGGAAACCCTATGGAACCCATGGCTATCAACTCTAGAGGCCCAAAGAAAGTCTCTGAGGAGGCGCTCCAGCTTGAGATACAAGGATTTAGAAGGAGCCCAACAAGAAGAGTAGTAGACATGAGTAGCAGCCATCACTTTGGAGCAAATCTGAAATTTCCCAGCAAGGGAGAGAGGCTTGCAAATCCAATACTGTAACTTTTTCTCAATCTTGGCAATCACAACATTCCATAAGTCCACAGAAGATCCATGGAAAGCAAAGGGAATGCCCAGGAAGTGGAAAAATTCCCCATGCTGAACCCATTTCCAGTTAAACTTAGCAAGCCAGGGAGGAGCTAGAAGGAAAGACTGTCTAAAATAGAGAGTCTTATGCCATTGGATAGCAAATCTAGAGGCTTGAAAAAAGGTGTCCAAGCATTGTAAGGCATTAGAAATGTTCTCCTCATCCTCAATAAGAGTGAGAAAGGAGTCATAAGAAAAATGACCATTAACTAGATGAGAAGAGGACTCAGGAAGGGAAATGCCCCGAACCAAACCAGAGGAAACAAAATTGGCCAATAAATACCCAAAGCCTTCAACAACAAGCACATATAATGCAGGAGCCAGTGGACAACCTTGCCAGATGGATCTAAAAAGCCCAAAAGTATCAGACTGAGACCCATTGATAGTAATGCATGTAGAGGCATCCCCAAAAATCATTTCAACAGACTGCAAGAAGTTAGGACCAAACCCAAGAGCTTGGAGCATGGAAAGGATAAAAGGCCATTCAATGCGGTCATAAGCTTTAGCAAAATCAATTTTAAGGAAAATAGTGGCTTGCTTAGACTGACAAGCCTATTCAATCCCTTCCCAAACAACAATAATGTTGTCAAGGATGTACCTGGATTTAATAAAACTAATTTTCTCAGGGTGAACAATAAGAGGAAGGAGATGTCTGATTTTGAGAGCTAAAGCTTTAGCAATTATCTTGTAGGAGACATTCAACAAGGTGATGGGACTCCAATTGCAAATATCCTCGAGATCACTAGACTTAGGTTTGAATTTGATATTCCCTTTATTGATTAAAGCACCCAAACTTTTATTATGAAAGGCCTTGATATAAACTTTATGCAGGTCAGGACCTATAGCATCCCATAAGTGCTTGTAGAATTCATAGGGGAAGCCATCACATCCTGGAGATTTATCATTGGCCATAGAAAAAGCTACTTCTTTGAGATCACTGATGGTAAGCAATTGCTCACAAAAGGCCCTCTACTCAAAAGTAAAAGTTTTTCTCTTGAATCAATTGTAATGCCTAAGGGCAATAAAATTGTGAAGTTGTCATTTAGTTGTCATTCAAGACCTAGATTGGTCAAAAGGTCAAATTTGTATAAAAAGCCATGAAAAGGATAAAAATCATGTAAAAGGTCTTAAATAGGTTATTTGGACATGTCTAGGGTGTTTTTACAAAGTGTTGAGTCATTTTTATTAAGTGTCATAAAAGTTGTCAAAATGCATAAAAGTTGTAAAGCATGAAACAATGCAAAAAGGCATTAAAAGTTGTCAAAAGGAAGATGAAAGGTCATAAGGGTAGTTGGGTGGTTTATAACTACCTAAATATGTATAAAAATTATTTATTGGTCGAACCAAATGAGATTGGAGAGAATAGAGAAAGGGGAGAACAGTTTGGAGCAATTGAGTGAGTTTGAATCTCTCATTTTGATTGGTGGTTTTTTGTTAAGTTGTTGTTTCCAGGACTTGTACAGCCATGTACAGACTAGAAACCCTATATATTTATAATGGTTATATATTATAATGAATCCTTTTTCTTATTTTTTTGGTTTGATCAATTTTTATTAACTTTGGAGGAAGTTATGAGGTTTTTGGTGAAAGATAGTATTTGCAGATTCAGGATTTCTGAGAACAGTCATATTGAAATGCATGGTAAAAATGCATATAGAAGAGTTAAGAATTATAATTATATTAATTGGAAATATATTTAAGTAATCTTTCATTTCCTTTTGGTTTGGTTCAATTTTATGATGATTTATGTAATCTATGACATTTTTAATGATGACTGGTTTTAAAACCTCTTCAATGGAGTTGCAGGCAAAGAGTTGTGATGGTATAATGATTTATAGATTGGAAAAATAAATGGATTACATATTTGGAAACTAGAATAAGTAAAAATGATTTTGGAATTATTTTGGTTTCATTTGGTTATGTATTGTGAAAGTTATATGATGCCCTAGGCAGATTGGGAAAATGAACTTTCTGTTTAATGACAGAAAATGGGTCTCGGTACAAAGATAATAACTTTTTACCTAACTGTTGGATCATTCTAATTTTGATATATGTTGTGGTTATCCTAATTTTCCACAAACTCACTTAAGGGATTTTGATGATATGTTTCATAAAAAAAGTTACAGATGCTTGAGTGCTGATTTTTAAAACATGGCAGTGTGGACAACAAGTTTTGACAATGAATTATTTTGTTTTCTAATCAATGATGGGTTTCATCTTGTGAGGTTCCTCTAATAAATTATTCTTATAATGAAATAAAGATTGGATCAGATGGATCCTATTATGTTTAAGTGTGTTGAAGGATTCTCTGCATCAAAGAGCCTCCTCCTGCGCAACATAATTGCCCTACGAAGCAAACACTTTTTCATAGTGTTGAACAAAATCCTGAAGAATGGCAGGGAGCTCAGTAAGGGTTTCAGATCCTTGTTTGATTTTTTGAATACCAACATTGGTATACTAGGCTTTGAGAGCATGAAAAAAATCCTTAGAGGCTTTATTGCCCACCTCGAACCAGTGGAGGCACACTTTGATTTGAGCTCCATGAGCAACATAGACATCAACAATTTGCTTCTCATGACGAAGCTGGGCTAGCTTAAGCTAAAGATCAGAGTCAAAGGGGTTCAACGCAAGTGCATCAACAATATTGCAAAGAGCCTTAGTGTTAGCTTCATAAGCATGCTTCCTGTAGCAAGTAAGCTGGCGGCCATAAATGCGAAGAAATCTTGCAGTACGAGTGATGGTGTCATTCCACCACTGAATCCAACCAATTTGACTGTAGGGCCAAGGCTCTAAATTCCAAACTTGAAGAATGTGAGAAATAGTGGAAGTATGTGTCAACACCGACGTGTCGAGGTAAAATTGAGTATGAGCAACCTGCCTGGCAGAGGAATGCCAAGTGATGGAAAAATAAATGGGGAAGTGGTCTGACAAGGTAACATCTATCAGAGGACTGACAGGTAGGCCTCGATCTTCAGAAAAAGAGAAAAAAGATTGAGCCATTATCATAGCATGATCTAATCTCTTAAATATATGGTTAGAACTAGCTCTGAAATTAGACCAAGTATGCCAAACCCTACCTTGCTGGCGGTGGTTAGCATTGGGATAAAAAAGGCCCAATTTATTGTGCATGTGATACCAGGCTTCTCTCTCCTCAACTATCCATCGAAAAGGCAAAATCCCTTCCTTGTCAGAGGCCAGCTCAACCATATTAAAGTCCCCAGACATAACCCAAGTGGCAGGAGGCAAATGGTCAGCTAGCCAGCACCAAAGCTGAGATATTTCCACAACATCATTGGGAGCATAAACATTAATGATGCCAAAAGAATGGTTGTGAAAAGATAGCAAAATCCAAGTGACACACTACATTGGATTAGACCCATGAGCAATAACAGAAGAATGAAGGCAAGGTGACAAAATAGTAATGACACCACCTTTACTAGCTTCATGCTGAGAAGAGAAAACAATGCCATCCAGCCAAATGACACGACAAGCAGAATTAAGCAGGAAACCTAAAATTTTAACTTCTTGGAGATAGAAAATATCCAAACTATGAAGTCTGCGATGGGTATCATGAACATAGTACTTTCTGGAGAGGTCAGTTAGACCTTGTACATCCCATGACAAAAAATTCATAAAAACTCTTGCATGGTTTCCTCATCCTCAAGAGAGGAGAAACTATTTTGCAAGAAAGCTGGTACATAACCAAAGTTGGGGATTAAATCTCCAGAAGAGATAAACCACTTTTTTTCTGGGTCATCCGAGCATCCATCAGGACTGCGGAACCGATGCAGAGATTGGGATGAAACTGAAGAAGCAGTTGGTGGTGCGAGAACCACCTTTGAAGTGGAAGGCCTCGCAACCAGAGATGTCCCCTGAATAACAGGTTGTGAAGTAGGCAGCACAACTGATGGCGCTTCAGTGGGAGGTGAAGGCTCTCCAGCTGGTGTTTCTGAAGGTGACACAATTGCAGAAGTAGCGTGTGCCATCCTAGAACCTGATGCATTCCTGCCTTTTCTTGAAACTATAGTCCATTCTTCTTTTTTCCCAGCGTCTCAATTTTTGACCGGCGCTTCCTTTGGCGATGGCTTTACCCAAGGGGTAACTAGCGGGTAGTCCTTAATCTTGTGCTCTGCCAATTGACACCTATATCAGGTGTTTGGAAGATTCAAATAAAGCACTTTTTGAGAGATGGTGAGAGAACCAACTTGTATTTCAATAGTGTCCTTAAGGTCCCTTGAAAGGTCAACCTCAACATAGATAGACTTTTGTGGTCGGGCATCAAAAAAATTGTCATGCTCCATGACAATGACCTTACCAAGGGTTTTGGCAATAGACTCAATAAACAGATAGCATGGCAAAGGGAGACTAGGAAACTCAACCCAAATAGGGACCCTAAGTTTCTTGTCATCTAAGATGATGAAGTCTTGAGACCATCTCTGGAAAACAAGCAGGGATGACCTAACCATCCAAGGCCCGTGGCTAAAAACAACTTCCACTTGGGAAGGGTTAGCAAAATGGAAAAGAAAAAACCTTTGGTAAGGTTTTGCACACCGTCAAGGAGGACCCCATGAGGGGTCCAGCTCTTGTTTACCCAATCTTTAAGGATACTTTTAGGAGGAGTGTGACTCACAAAATATCCAATCAAAGTATTCTTTTCTAACCATTCACATACAAAATCAAATTCTTGCAGATTAAGAACAATATCAGGGTTACCTCATGAAAGACCTTTGGGATGAGCTTGTGAGGAGGTTTGTTCAGAGGAGGCACCATGGCTTTCTGAAGCTTCAACTCACGCACCAACATTAACTATTGGGCTGAAGTTGGCCAAAGCCATACTAAAAGCTAACCCTAATGCAAAAATCCCACAGTAAATGCATTATGACAGATGGAAAGCTCAGTGCAAAGACACAGACAAGATGCCATACGCATGATACCCTAGCAGAGCCTTGTGACAGATGTGTTGATGTTATTGATTGATAAGTCTAAGCAGAAAGGCTGAAGGTGAAGGAGTTGATCAGAGTTGTGATTGCTTGAAGGGATTTATGAGCATATCAGTGATGGAGATGGAAATGGTACTCAGTCAGTAAGCCAACATATATGTGCGAATTAAATCTATTATTTGCAAAGTGAGTTGTATGTTTTTTAGATCAGATATTATTGCTACTTTCTAACCATTATATCAGTCTAAATCCTTTAATCAAGGTTGACCTAATAGTCATTGTTTAAATCCTTTAATCAAGGTTTCATTCTGATGGAATTTACTTAAGTCCTCTAACAAGGCTCACTCCTAACAGGGTGGTTGAAATCCTTTAACAGGGTCACACCTAGCAGTGTGTTTGTAAACCTTTGACATGGTTGGCACTTCACAGAGCTCACTTCAGAAGAGTGAAAATATCAGTAACATGTTACAAAGTGGTTTTTCCCAAATTGGGTTTCCACTAGAAATCCCGGTGTCATACTTGTGTGAATGTTTTGGTCTGAACATTTCTATGTTTTGCAAGTTAAATACTATTGGATAGTGGACTGAATTGTTATATGTTTTTGGTATACATTCCTTAATGACTGTGTAGTGTTGGTGATTAGATTTGAGTTGTTGAAGTATTTAAAACTTTATTTTATACATCTGGACCTGAGAACAACTAATTCACCCCGCCTCTCTGTTGTTCTAAATCATATTAACATATATATATATATATATATATATATATATATATCTGTGTGTGTGTGTACAGACATATATATATGTACACACACACACACACATTCATTTGAGTTATGTGTGTGTGTGTGTGTGTGTGTGTGTGTGTGTGTGTGTGTGTACACACATATATATATGTACACACACACACACACATTCATTTGAGTTATGTGTGTGTGTGTGTGTGTGTGTGTGTGTGTGTGTATATATATATATATATATATATATATATATATATATATATATATATATATATATATATATATATATATATATATATATATATATATATATATATATATATGCAATATAAATCACTGCAGTCGCACCACAAATGAAAACATGAAAACATAAGAAATGTGAAACATTTGAGTTAGAATAAGCATGCTAAATAACTTGAAATGCAACTCAATCTCCATTACAACCCTCCAATGAGCTAAAAAAAGGATACCCAAAACCTTGTTTGATTTTCTAGTAGATATTTTGTGGGTGTGCTCTCCCAACACAGTAAAATCCCATTATGATTGATGAGTGAAGGATTGAGAACAATTATAAGGAATTTGCCTCAATCTTCACAAAGATGATGCAATGTAAATGCAATATCTATTTCTAAAAAATGAAAATGCAAGAGATAACAACTAGTTAGGATGAAAATGTTAATCTAAGATAAGAATGCAAGGTTGAAACAAAACTAGATTCATTCCATCACCTAACATGTGATATCAAGATTATCTAATAGATGCAAGAAGATACAATAGAATGACTAAGTTTAAAGAGGAGTGAAACCTCTTTTTTATAGAAATTGAATAGAATTAGATGAAGGAGATTAAGATGCAAAAGAATAAATGACCAAGATTAAGAGGCAAAAGGGAAGTGGTTAAGATGAAGAGGCAAAAAAAATGTGTGGCTAGGATTAAGAGGCAATGCAAAAGTCAAAATTAGCTTTTAGAAGGTTAAATAAATTTGAAATGATTGGAGGAGAAAAAAGATGGAGAGTTAGTTACCTTAGAAAAGGTGATTGTGCACATGATTAGAGGTATTCCACCTTTTAATTAAGATTAGATGAATATTACCAAAAAGTAAGATTTGGAAAAAAGGGAAAAAGGCTTAAATTAAAATAAAATTAATTTAATCAATGTTTAGAATAAGTTTAGGCTAGTGGAGAAATAAAATAAATAAAATTTATTTTATATTAAGAGATAGAGAGATAATATATTAAAATAAATTTAATATATTATAGTATTTAAAATAAAATTTAAATACCAAGGGAAAATAAAATTATCTAATTAAAGTAAATTTAATTAAATAAATAGAAGAACATAACAATTATAGTCAATTAGTAAAATTAATTATAATGTTAAGGATAAATATTAATAAATAAAAAAATTCGAATGCAAATGGACAATTTTAGGTGTCTACATTTTGTTCCTCTTTGATGCGGTGCCGAAATCAGCATCACGTCAAAGAAAAAGAAAAGGAAGATGCGTCAATCATGGAAGGATGAGGAAGGATGATGAGGAGGTAGTGGTATGTTAATATGATTTAGAAACAACAAAGAGGGGGGGTGAATCAGTTGTTCTCAGGTCCAGATGTATAAAACAAACTTTAAAACTCTTCAACAAATCAGATCCAATAACCAACAACTACTCGGTCATTACTGATTGCATAACAGAAACATAAAACAGTGCAGCCCACTTATCCAATAGTATCTAACTTGTAAAACACATAAATGTTGAAACCAAAACATTCACACAAGTATCAACACCAGGATTTATAGTGGAAACCCAATTTGGGAAAAACCACTTTGTAACATGTTACTATTACGTTCACTCTTCTGAAGTGAGCTAAGTGAAAAGCCAACCATGTCAAAGGTTACAAACACACTATCAGGTGTGACTCGGTTAAAAGATTTAAACCACTCTGTTAAAAGTGCGCCTTGTTATAGGACTTACATACACTCCATTAGGATGCAACCTTGTTCAAAGGATTTATACAAATGACTGTTAGGTCAACCTTTGTTAAAAAGATTTTGACTGATACAATGGTTAGAAAGTAGTAGTAGTATTGATCTAAAAAACATACAACTCACTTTGCAAATATCAGATCCAATTTCATACACATATGCTAGCTTATTGACTGTGAACCTTTACCATCACCATCACTGATCTGCTCGGAACTCTCTTTAAGCAATCACAACATTTCTCCTTTAGCCTTCTCTGCTTGTACAGTCAATAACATCAACAATACTTCCAGCATCCCCTCTTCTGTTAACCTCAAGCTTAGGTTTCCTTAATACTTTCTCAATTAGGTCAATACATCTTTTTCTGCTTAATCTCCTTCGTAGATCTTAGGGTTAGGTCAGATTCATCGAATCCTTCCTATTTTATGTTCTTCAGCTATCCTTTTAGAAATATCTCAAATCTCTTAATAGATTTACAACAAAACATTTTACAGTGCATTAAATGCTTTCATACAATCAATAAATAAAGTCAACACATTTTACATAATCCAAGAATTCTACGATGTCAGATGGAAATCTGAATTCTTCCTCAAATGTAAATTACTGACACTCGGTCAATACAGTGTTCAACTCCTCGGTCTTCATTAGAAAGCTTGGTCACCTCAAAAACTATTTCCTCGGCTAATATTGATGTTCGATCAACACTAAATTTACTCAGCATATACTAGCTCGGTCGACACTAACATCACTCGGCTTAAACTAGATTTCTTCATTTGTGCTCGGTTAAGCCTACCAGTTTAGTCTTTATACATACTTAGATAAACAATACATTATCTTATCATTGTGCCACATAATTAAGTACTCATTGAAATATCAAGATAACTCAACCTTTCCTTAGGTGCTATTGTTACCAACCTTGCCTTTCCCTTTAGCAACAATCAAATAGATATAGTACTTTCTTAAATAGAAAAAGTCTTACCAGTTAAGGTTTGATAGAAAATACAACAATTTCTTCAATTGCAGTTTCCAACAATCTCCCTCTTTGGCATTGATGGAGCCACCATATGAATATCACATGAATTACCAACCAATCCAAAACTTATATGTCCATCATAAATATTTATCATATCCTTAGCTTCATTCTGATACATAATCAATTAGCCATGCTTATATGATCGTCTACTGAATCTCTCCCTCTTACTTGATCTTCCATGAAAATTTCATTCTGTGTATTCATCTGTGATCATCTCCCTCTTTGACAAAAATGCCAAAGCAACAACTAAAACATACATCCTACAGATGTAGACATCATCTTTTCAGTTCAGTAATAGTATTTCTCCCTCTGTCATCTTTACTTATGACTAATTCTTGGCTTTGCTATACTTTTCACAACTCTAGGCTGCTCCTAAAGTGTGACCTGTCTCTGCATCAACTTGTTAGATACTCTTTGCAACACATTTGATGCAGTGCTCCTACCTTGACTAGGCAGCCTCAATTAGGGGAAGGACCCCTAATTGACCTCTCAGATATTCATGAGCTTCTTTAGGTAAAGCTTTAGTGAATATGTCTGCTAGTTGTTCATTTGTATTCACATATTCCATTCAGACCTCTTTATCTTGTACTAGTTCTCTCAAGTAATGATACTTGATTGCAATGTGTTTGGTCTTTGTGTTCATCACTAGATTATTAGAGATGTTGATAGCACTTGTGTTGTCACTGAAAATGACAACTGGCTCAGTGATTTCTTCTTTCATGCCTACCAATAATTTCTTTATCCATACCAAGTTTGAATAGTTCACAGCTGCAGCCACATACTCGGCTTCAATAGTAGATTGGGAAATGTAATTTTGTTTCTTGCTTGTCCAGGAAACTAATCTTTGTCCAAGAAAGAAAGCTCCACCACTAGTACTCTTTTTGTCATCCACATTTCCTGCCCAATCAACATCAGTATACACTCTCAGTTCAAACTTTTCATGCTTCTTGTAGTACAATCCATAGTCAGAAGTCCCTTTCAAATATATCATTATTATTTTGATAGCCATCATGTGAGTTTCCTTAGGATTAGTAGAGAATCTTGCCACTATCCCAATAGCTAAAGCAATATCTAGTCTGTTGTGTACATCATAATGTAGCTTTCCAATCATAGATCTATACAAAGTCTGATTTACTTCTGCAACATCATCATTTTTAGACAGCTTTTGTCTAGTAGCCATGGGAGTACTTACTGGCCTTGAATCTTCCATACCAAAGGTTTTCAGTATCTCATGAACATATTTAGACTAGGTGATGAAAATTCCTTTCTCCATCTCAAATACTTGTAAACCAACAAAAAATTTGATCTCCCCAAACATACTCATTTAAAATTCAGTTTGCATTTCATTTGAAAATATCTTACACAAGGCATCTTGTCCACCAAATATAATATAATATACAAAGATCTTAGCTAACAAGATTCCTTTACCTTCTTCATCTTTCATGTATAGATTGCTTGTGTCATTTGTCCTTGAGAATCCAATCTATATTAGGTAGTTGTGCAGTCTCTCATACCATGCTTTGGGAGCTTGCTTTAGTCCATAGAGTGCTTTATTTAGTTTTCAAATCATGTGTCTTTAGTTTGGATCAACAAATCCTTCTGGATATTCAATATGCACTTCTTCTTCTAATACACCTTTTAAAAATGCAGACTTAACATCCATTTTGTATACCCTGAAATCTTTATAGGCAACATATGCAAGTAGGGTTCTTACTCCTTCCAATCTAGTTTCAGGGGAAAATGTCTCCCCATAGTCTATTCCTTCTTCTTGTGCATAGCCTTTGCATACCAGCCTAGCTTTGTTTCTTGTGATTTGGCCATGCTCATTCAGTTTATTTCAGAATACCCACTTTGTCCCAATGACATTTTTATTTTTTGGTCTCGGCACTAGAGTCCAGGTATGATTCTTCTGTATTTGGTCTATCTCTTCATTCATTTCTTGTATCCAGTCTTCATTTTCTAATACCTCCTTTGTTGTCTTAGGCTCAAATTCACATAGTAAACATGTTGGATCTCTTATCTTGCTTCTGGTCAAAACTCCATTATCTTTTTCTCCAATAATCTATTCAGGCTTGTGATGTCTCCTTACATATTTTGCTAGAACAAGTTCTGCTCTCCTTTCATTTTGCTCTTAAGGTTCATCAACAAGATTGTTAGATTTAGCTTCTGAATGCTTGGCAACCTCTTCTTGATACTCGACAACTTCTTCCTGTCACTCGACACATTCTTCTTCTCTCTCGACATTGTTTTCCTGATGCTCGACATTTCTTACCCAAGACTCAGCATCAGGTGCAAGTCTATCACTTGCCTCTCCTTCCTCTATATACACAAAAGATCTGTAATCTTTTGGTTTTCTTTTACTATCAGCTTTATTTTTCTCTACATATTCATCAACTTTGACATTCACACTTTCCACAATTTTGTTAGTGTTAGAGTTCAAACACTTATAAGCTTTACTTTTTGTGGAATAGCCTAGGAATATACCCTCATCGCTTTTAGCATCAAATTTTCCATTCCTATTGTCCTTTAGTATGTAGCATTTACTTCCAAAAATTCTAAAGTACTTTACATTAGGTGCATACCCATGCCATAACTCATAAGGTGTCAGATTTGTACCTTTGTTTATCTGTACTTGGTTAAGAGTATAAATAGCTATACTTACAGCTTCTTTCCAGTACTTTTGTGCAACATTATTTTCAATCATTAATGTGCTTGCACAATCCAAGATAGATTTGTTCCTTCTCTCTGCTATACCATTTTGTGGAGGAGTTCTAGGTGCAGACATCTATCTTTTGATCCCTCTATCATTGCAAAACAAATTAAATTCATTAGATATAAATTCTCCACCTCGGTCAGATCTCAGACACTTCAGGTCGCTACTTGTCTCATTTTCAACCTTAGCCAAATACCACTTAAAAAATTGAAAAGCATCAAATTTTTCCTTTAAGAACATTATATGCATCATTCTAGTATAATCATCAACAAATAGGATAAAATATCTAGCACCACAATAGCTTTGTACACCCATCGGTCCACAAAGGTCAGTATGAACCAAATCTAAGGTATTCTCAAAAGTAAAAGTTTTGCTCTTGAAATTAGACTTTGTCATTTTACCCAACTAACGTTCTTTGCAGATTACATTCTTAGGTTTCTTCAATCTAGGTAGACCTCTCACTTTCTTTTTCTTACTAATTTCTACTAGATTATCAAAGTTAACATGACATAGCCGCTTATGCCATAACCAAATATCATCAAGTTGTGCAATCATACATGTTTCTTTAGATAGGTCTAGATAGAACAAATTACCTCTTGTTTGTTCTCCACTTCCAATCAGTTCACCAGTGGCATCAAATATTTTGGCCTTCCTATGATGAAATTTGACTCGGTAGCCAGTGCTATTAAGTTGTGCAACACTCAGCAGATTATAGTTAATACCCTCAACCCAATAAGCATTTTCACAAGTGATCTTATCAGTCAGCTTAATCAATCCTTTTCTTGTAACAGGACATGGTGCATCATTACCAAATTTGACACTCCTACCTTTATAATGATCTAAGGTATCAAACTTAATCTTTTCATCAGTCATGTGATGTGAATAACCACTATCAATTAGCCATTTATCATTTTTGTTCACATAAGATATCAATGCAATTTTCTTATCCTCATCAGATTCGTATTTCATTACAACATAGAAAACCTCAATTTCAAAATCATCACTATCAGGGTCAGTCTCTTCTTCGGCAATATAGCAAGATTTCTTATCTTTTCCTTTGTAGTCCTTGTATCTTTAGTAACCTCTATCTTCTCTTTTGTCTTTATGCTTGTTGTCTCTTTCTTCATCCTTATCATCCCTGTCAGGACATCTAGAATCTATATGACCAACTTTATTACGTGAAAAACATATAATAGGGAGTTTACCTTTGTACTTTCCTTTTCCCCTTTTCAGTCTTCTAGCCATAAGAGCTTCTAGATTCTCAAGTTCTTCATCAGATGTGTCACTGTCACTTTCAGTTCACTTTCACTGATGCATCTTTCTTTTTCCTTCTTTGACTTACTCATAACCAGTTGTGACTTAAAAGCAGATTCAACATTACCAACAGTGAAGTTATCATAGTTAGAAAGTTCAAAAGAAGTAAGCTTACCAACCAAACTTTCCAAAGTAAGAGCAATTTTAGGGTTACATCTAGATTCCTGAATTGTTGAAATTTTGATGGCATAGATAGGACATAGAGTTCTCAATACTTTTCCAATTATAGTTTCATCATCAATAGTTCCATTTTCTCCTCTAATAGAATTTACTACTTTTATTCTACCACAATATTGTTCAATATTCTCACCTTCTTGCATTCTCATTTCATCAAATTTATCTCTTAGGCTCTTGACTTTTGCTCTCAATACATTTATGTCACCGCCATGGATGTTTGCAAGGGTGTCCCACATTTGCCTTGCATTACTATAGTCGTTGATGTCTTCAAATTATGGATAACTTAGGGTAGGCACAATCTCCAACATTGCTTGGTTGTGCTCTTGTTTAGCTTTCATTTCCTCGACAGTCAGAGGTGCAACAGGTGTGACATAATCATGCTCAATGTGATATTATGTAGAATCACCAATACCAGCTAGATGTATCTTCATCAAGATTTTCCATGCAGGGAAGTTCTCCTTATTCAGCTTCGGTACCTCCTTCTTATACATCCTGATCATTTGCTTCAAGTACCTTCAAACTTGTTCTTTGTAAGCACCAATAGCTCTGATACCAATTGCTAATATGATTTAGAACAACAAAGAGGGGGGAGGGGGGGGGGGTGAATCAGTTATTCTCAGGTCTAGATGTATAAAACAAACTTTAAAACTCTTCAACAAATCAGATCCAATAACCAACAACTACTCGGTCATTACTGATTGCAGAACAGAAACATGAAACAATGTAGTCCACTTATCCAATAGTATCTAACTTGTAAAACACAAATGTTCAAACCAAAACATTCACACAAGTATCAACACCAAGATTTATAGTGGAAACTCAATTTGGGAAAAACTACTTTGTAACATGTTACTATTATGTTCACTCTTCTGAAGTGAGCTCAGTGAAAATCCAACCCTGTCAAAGGTTACAAACACACTGTCAGGTGTGAGCAGGTTAAAGGATTTAAACCACTCTGTTAAAAGTGTGCCTTGTTATAGGACTTATATACACTCCATTAGATTGCAACCTCATTCAAAGAATTTATACAAATGACTTTTAGGTCAACCTCTGTTAAAAGGATTTTGACTAATACAATGGTTAGAAAGTAGTAGTAGTATTGATCTGAAAAACATACAACTCACTTTGAAAATATCAGATCCAATTCCATACACATATGATGGCTTATTGACTGTGAACCTTTACCATCACCATCACTGATCTGCTCAAAACTCTCTTCAAGAAATTACAACACTTCTCCTTCAGCCTTCTCTGCCTATACAGTCAATAACATCAACAATACTTCCAACATCCCCTCTTCTATTAACCTCAAGATTAGGTTTCCTTAATACTTCCTCAATTAGGTCAATACATCTTTTTCCGCTTAATCTCCTTCGTAGATCTTAGGTTTAGGTCAGATTCATCGAATCCTTCCTACTTTATGTTCTTCAACTATCCTTCTAGAAATATATCAAATCTCTTAATAGATTTACAATAAAACATTTTATAGTGCATTAAATGCTTTTGTACAATCAATAAATAAAGTCAACATGTTTTACATAATCCAAGAATTCTACGATGTCAGATGGAAATCTGAATTCTTCCTCAAATGTAAATTACTGACACTCGATCAATACAGTGTTCAACTCCTCGGTCTTCATTAGAAAGCTTGGTCACCTCAAAAACTATTTCCTCGGCTAATACTGATGTTCGATCAACACTAAATTTACTCAGCATATACTAGCTCGGTCGACACTAACATCACTCGGCTTAAACTAGATTTCTTCATTTTTGCTCGGTTAAGCCTACCAGTTTAGTCTTTATACATACTTAGATAAACAATACATTATCTTATCATTGTGCCACATAATTAAGTACTCATTGAAATATCAAGATAACTCAACCTTTCCTTAGGTGCTATTGTTACCAACCTTGCCTTTCCCCTTAGCAACAATCAAATAGATATAGTACTTTCTTAAATAGCAACAGTCTTACCAGTTAAGGTTTGACATCAATGACAATACAACAATTGCTTCAATTGCAGTTTCCAACAGTGGTATGCCACCTTGAGAGGACACGCGGGTTCGGAGAACACATGTGTTCTCTTGAAATGAATAGGAGGAGAACAAATATGGTAGGAATTAGGAAATAAATAGGAGGCTCGATAAAAAATGCAAAATACAAAATGAAACTAACTAAATGCATAAGGGTTTTGGGGATTGTATTGTGTTAAAAGAGAGAGAACACATCCTAGTTTTGATGTTGTACTTGACGTTATGCACTAAGGTATGAGGAACCAAGATGATCATGAACCATGTATGTGATAAAAAAGGTCAAATACAATCGTATGCCTTATGACGCCATGATATGGAAGACCATGATGCCCTTGTGACAATAGAATGCAAATACCATGATAGATGCAAAAATAATTAATACATACAAGCATGAACAACAAACCAAAAACAAACCAACATGTTGGCCTTAGTCAAGCTAAAAATCAATTGATTGATTGATTGAGTGGGAGGACAGGGCCTCAAAGATTGGGAAGGATAAATCCCATGATGATGATCAGATTTGAAATTGACCAATTGATTATCAATTGATTTAGTTTAAGATGATGACTTGATTAAAGATTAATGTGCTAGATTGCAAGATTGGATTGAATGGATTAGTATTAATTGCACTTGATTGGACTGACTTGGGATCATTTGGATTATAGGAATTTTTTTATTTTTTGGATTTTTTTCAATTCATTTTGGATGAGCGGATTGGATAGAATGGGGTTGGAAGAGAAGATGGTTGGATACAATGATATTGAAAGGCATGGAAGGGGAATAAATGGATTGGATTATAAGATAAATGGATTTAATAGACAAGATGGTTTGGATAAGATGAAAGGATGATTAAGGTATTAGATAGGATGGGATAGGCAAATGGATAAGTGGATTGGGACCAATGACATGGGATAACCAAGGAATGATATAGGATGGAAAGATGGAGAGATGTTTGGTTAGAAAATTAATGGATGGAAGGGAGGGATTGGATAGGAAATAGACAAAATGAATGGATAGGTTAGGGTAGGATATAAAAGACTATAGGATAGAGGATATAATGATGCAGATCTAATAACTATGTGGAAAATGAGTTAAATTAACTGCACTAAAAGGAGGAGAATTAAGGATGGAAAGATGGAGGATAAAAATGTATAGGATGGAATGATGGTGATAGGAGATGAGGATGATGGGGAGGAGGTTGATGAGGCTCCAAGGTTGCAAAGGAGTTAAATGCCCTAGACCATAGGTAGGAAAATGAAGAATGGAAATATGGGGGATAACGATGTACAAAATGGAAAGATGGTGTGTAAGGGATGCATGAAGAAGATGAAGGCTTGTTCATTGTCCAAAGAATGTAGGGATATTCTCTTTGTATTTTTGTACCTCTACTTTTTTATGAAGGGAAAATGTATGAAAGTGGAAGGTGGATGGATAAGGGATATGAAATGGAGGGTACACAGAGGATAGGGGATAATGATATGGAGGATATAGATGGAAATGGATAATAGATAATGGATGGAGGAAATGTATAAGATAATCAAGATCAAGGACATGGGAAGGCGTATGGACTCAAATAGTATTATGAGTGATGGATTAAGGGAATGAATATGACAAGGACTACGAGATGGAGGATAGGGATGTCAAGATCAAATATGTGAAAATGGATGGAATAATGGAGGAAAATGGATGGATAAGGAGTAAGTGTTATGGAAGGTACATATGGATAGAGGGGATGCATATGATATTCAAGATCAAAGATGGGAAAGGGAAATGATAATGAACCTAGATAGGAAAATGGATGGTGGATAGGAAATGTGGAAGATATTTATGGTAGCATAGTATGGATGGAGCTTGCCCCCAAGTATAGAGTGCAAGGGGAGGTGGATAAATGAATGGAAAAGATATAATATGTATGTGAAGTAGATGATAGGGAAGATATTATGGATGGATAGCAAGAAGGAACTGCCCCCAAGTATGAGAAAAACTAGAGGGAGGGATTACACATGATGCCTGTTTGCCAGGTTTTTATCATGGTACTTGTCCAAGGCATCTGATTACCAATTTTTGACCATTGCACAATTGTTTTTCTCTTTTTTTTTTAAAAAAAAAATTGACTTTTTTTGTTACTTTTTTTACTTAAAAAAACAAAACTTTTTTGACTTTTTTTTTTTTGAAATTTTATGGAAGGAATGATAACGGGGGAAATGGAAGGAGCACTCAAGCATCTAGCTCTATGGATGGTATCCCTTTGCTAATATTCTCATAGATGTTGGTACGCTAGTGGGAAGGGGGATGAAATGGGTAGGTGGTGGTGGGATAATAATTTATCAAAGGATTGAATTAAAGGGGTGGATAGGTGGGTGTTGGGTGAGTAAGAGTCGCCTTATTTTGAACTTTTCAAGTTCTCGTGTCAAGCTTCACTCTGTTCATTTTTCCACCTTGTTGGTCTTCCCGCGAGTCTTCGCGCATTTGAATTTGTCAAAACCGAGCTTACGGCGTTGTTTGTATCGGTTTGACCCGTTTTAAGCCAATAACATATCCTTTCAAGGCTTTTGAATCACTTCGAACCTTTTTGAACTCCGGTTCGAAGTAGTTCGAAGGAGTTCAAACGGACTACCGGCGCAATCAATAATGATGGAATGTCCTGACAAGATGCACCGTGTAGACCTGGCGTGATTTCATTGGACGGGCCAGTGCACAGAAAATGAGGCAATCACTTGCACGATTGGGAAATATTTGGTTTGAGATTGAATTATGATGATTGAAAAGGTGGCGGATCCCAAAGAATTAATTTGATTTGAAGGCATTTATTGCTTATCACCACTTGGTGTCAAAAAATTTATTAATACACGCGTAATGGAGTATATTACGCGCTTCAAGTGGCAACTAAAAATAGAAACTGGGTAAGTCATTTTTTTCCCTATTGTACACTGCGAGGTCTGGGCGCTGGAAGGGTGGTCTGGTCGAAGTGCAAAGCGTACAGGTAGCTTCTTTCAAGCTCTACCTTCTCATTTTCGGTTATTCCTTCAAATTCATTAGTTCAAGCAGTGAGCTGGTAGACTTTCATATTTTTAGGCAAGCATGAGGTCTGTCATGCATTTCTTTGGCAACGTGAAAAATCTTGAATGTAAGGCCCCGGTCATAACAGACATGAATCTTTTAGGGGTCTCAGTCGATACTATACCTTCAAAACTCTCAACTCGTGTTGACGAGGAGTACATTGTAGAAGTCCTGGCTAGTGGGTTGTTAGAAGCGGCTATTGGGCCAGTCTTACCTGAATACTTGTGCATGAAAATATTTTGATCTTTGAATCAAATAGTGAAATATATATGTTCTACCTTGGGAATTATATATCGATCTTGTGTATGTGCTATTCAGTTTCAGTCATTTATTATAGTTCTCTGAGTTATAGTTTTTCTGTAGATGCATTTTTGTTAGTTAGTCTAAATTTCTCTGAATGGCCGCTGAAGCTTATTTTTCTTTCGCAAGGTAGTCTTCTGTTCTGTCTATTAGTTTTACAAGTTTCTGTTGTTCTACCTCATCCGTCTAGGAACAGTTGAGAGTTCTTTTACTGCTTTTCAGTTAAAAGCTTGTATGTTAAAATTACTTTTTCCATTCATTGAATATCTTATAAAGGGAGCTGTACCTTTTTGCAAAATTTAGAGGGAAGCAAAGTAAATGCTTACCCAACTGTTGTGTAAACGATTTGTTTTCAGAGGCATAGAGTCGGAGGATACATATCAGAGTATAAGAGAACAAATCTGTTCGCCAACAGATATTTGGCGACTCTACTGGGGAAAGACCAGTCAAGTGCACTAGTCCACTTCCCATCGCAATGCCACATAATGGTGCTACCTAATGATAATGTGTTCCCTGTGCTCCAGCCAAATTTAGGTTTTCAAGACACACAGGAGGATTTAATCTCAGACCTAGCTGCAGTCGCTTGGAGATTCAGACGAAGTAATCAAGATTTCCAGCGGGTTCAAGAAGTGCTTGAAAGAGAAGAAGAACTCAGTGAATGCTTGAGGGGTATTCCTGTTGCTAGGGAAGCCGTCGTAGTTAACAGGCTTGCACAAGGTCAACCGTGGAACTAAGTTTTGAACAGATTCTTGAACTGGCAACCAGAAGATACACGAGAGGGGAACGTAGTAGAGGATTGGTGGATGAAGACTTTGAACTGTTAGAAAGCCTTAATTTTAAACCAGATTCAAATCATTCCCGAAGGAAGAAAGCTCAAACTGTCAGTCGACCCTCATCTCCCTTGCAAAATCCAGCTGTCCCTTTAACCGTCCAAGCAATCATTTCTCCGGGTACTGTAATTCCCACTGTCTTAAATATTCAACCTTTGAATCTCCAACTTCCATTCATGGCTGGAAACAGACCTTGGGGTCAACACATTGGGCCTCTGAACTTAGGAGTTAATCAACCTGCTGATCTACCTAAAGGAGCCAATCAAATTCTGCCTAAATTCAGCGGGGACAACAAAGTCTCTTCAGATGATCATCTCAATGCCTTCCAAACTGCTTGTGGGATCATGAGTGTATCTACCAAAGATGTAGCAGTGAGACTCTTTGTCAGAACTCTAGTAGATGCTGCTACCGATTGGTTCAGCCACTTGCCAAATGGATCTATTACGAATTGGGACACCATGAAACAGACTTTCGAAAGAAGGTTCAAAACGCCTGACAATGAGGTCTCTTTATTGATACAACTTAGTCAGCTAAAGAAGGAGATACATGAACCAATGAGAGAGTTCATGGCTAAATTCAATAGAATTCTATAAAGAATTCCCGCGAGTGTTGCTTCGAGCAATGAGAACAAAAAGATTTACTTCCTCAATGCGGTTCCGCCGGATATAAGCTTTCATTTGTTGAAAGACGGAGTGCCTGACTTTGAAGATGCACAAACAAGAGCAATTAAGCTCGAAGACACTCTCATAACAGCTGGCAAGTGGAAGAGAGAAGCACAAACTCCTAGCAACCCTTCGACAAGTGCAACTACAGATCCAATGATACAGAGAGTTATGAATGATATAGCAATGCTTAAAAGGCAACAGAATAGAACGACTACTTATCCAGCTCCTTATCAAGATATAAGTCGAAGACAACTGCCCCAACAGTAGATGAAAGCGCTGCAATTACCTGGTCCTCAACCAAGGTTACAGATAGAGGCTGCTCCCAAAGAAACTATGTGCTCGTTCCATTTGACCACTGATCATGATGGGGATACATGCACCGAATGGTTGAGATACTTACAACTAAATGCAACCAGGGATGAGGTGAATAATGAACAATTTCATGAAGAAAAGGATTCTCAAGACATGGGTACATCATGATCTTTTTATTCTGAATATGTACCTGGTGCAGAGCAAGGGGGAAGTGTGCTGGCAAATCTACAAGATCCAGCCTGCGCTATTTTAACAAGGAACCAACGAACTCAGAAGTTTGTTCCAGGTGCAGCTGCCACGAGCACAGATACAAAAATAAAGGAGCCTACTGGTGAAGAAACACGTACGAATTCAAAAAGTTCAGAGGTAAAAATTCTTTCCAGGAATGCAGTTGCCCCTTCCTCTCCTTTTGATTTTGTTGAGTTTTGTAAGTCATCTACAGTTTCTATTTCCTCTCTTGATTTCTTGAGAATGAACCCTAGAGAACTGGATAGGTTGGTAAAATATGTTATAGGAGAAAATTATGTAAGTCCTCAAGTGGATACACCTTTTATAGGAGAAACTTCTGCTACTCAAGAACCTTTTGCTTTCCAACCTCAAGATACTCCCCAGGTTCCAGAAGGATGTCGATCCACGAACTCTGTAGAAACCGAGTCTGAAGAGGAAAAGCCAAATCCTTTTTATGTATCTCTCCTGTTGAATGGCCAAAAATTGAGTAATTGTATTATCGATTCTGGTGCCTCTGACAACATAATGCCTGCCCCCATGGCTAAAGCCTTGGACTTACCCTTAACTAAAACCTTCGGCCATTGTTACTCTATGGATGGCAAAGAAGTGCCATTGAAGGGTCAGATCAAAGACTGCCAGGCTATTCTGGCAGCCTACCCGGACAAGCGGCTAAAACTCACTATTTTAGTAGCCGATATACCTGCTAGTTACAGAATGTTACTCAGCAGAACCTTCTGTAAAGACTTGGGAGGGGATATAAAAATGGATTGGTCTGAAGCTACAATTCCCGTAGGCAAAAGAAAAGTAAAGTTAGAACCTGAACCCAAGAATAAATATACCGTAATACCTTCAGCTGAACCCAGAGCCCAAATCCTGTACGAAGAATGTAATTTCAGGAATTATGTTATTCTGTCTGCTCCAGATAAAGATGTTCAGATCGAACCCGATAGAGAAGAAGATATTTGGAAGATGGAATTCGATGGAAGCTGTTCTAGCTCAGGTTCAGGTGCCAGAGTGGTCCTTTTCCCCTCGAATGGAGACTGCATTCCTTTTTCTTTCAAATTGGATTTCAAAAACACCAACAACACTGCAGAGTATGAAGCCTTGTTGTTGGGCCTGGAGGAATGCAAGTTGAGAAGGGTTAAAAAGTTGATTGTGAAAGGGGACGCTGAATTAATAGTTAAACAGGTTCGGGGTCAGTTTTCTGTAAAGAATGAGAAATTAAAGCATTACAAAAATTTAGTTTGGGATGATATAGAATCTTTTGATACTTTTTCCATTAAGTATATCCCTAGAAATCAGAATACTAGAGCAGATTCTTTGGCCGTATCAGCCTCCTTGCTCTTGCCGCATCCTGATTTTAAAACTGAAAAATACCAGATTGAAATGATATACAAGCCAAGGGTACCAGACAATGTCCAGAACTGGCAGGTTTTTGATGATGATGCACAACTTAAAGAATTCTTGGAGTGTGCTGCTGGATTCGCTGAGACATATTTTGAAGGCTCAAAGAATGAATGTACAAAATTTTACCAGGATGAGAATGATAATGCAGGGGTAATTCAGCTAAAAAGTAATAAGATCCCTAAAGGCTTGGTTTCTCTGGAGCACTTATTCAAAAGAAGAGATGACAGTACGATGAAAGAAAAAGTCTCACATGCCCCAAATCCAAAAGAGTATGATAATATCGATATAGGTGATCAGGATTCCCCTAGGTGGATCTCCATTGGTCAAAGTTGTACTGAATCTGAGAAAGAAGATTGGAAGAAGTTATTGAAAGAATACAGAGATGTTTTCACTTGGGATTATGGAGATCTGAAGATTTTCAGAGGTGGTTGGTTTGAGCATCAAATCCCTTTGAAGCCTGGGGTTATTCCTTTTTGCCAGAAACTAAGAAACTATAACCCCAAGGTGTCAGAAGCCATACTGAAGGAAGTTCAAAAAATGTTACAAGCCTGAATCATTTACCCTATTCACCATTCGACTTGGATAGCTAACATAGTCCCAGGAAGGAAGAAGAATGGCGAAGTGCGAATTTGTGTTGATTTTCATAACCTGAACCAGGCAAGTCTAAAAGACAATTATGCACTGCCCGTCATGGAACATGTTTTACAGGCAGTTTCCGGTTCGGAAGTCATGTCAATG
The DNA here is from genome assembly GCA_027943335.1 of Chamaecyparis obtusa. Taxonomy (NCBI): domain Eukaryota; kingdom Viridiplantae; phylum Streptophyta; class Pinopsida; order Cupressales; family Cupressaceae; genus Chamaecyparis; species Chamaecyparis obtusa. The sequence goes on along the minus strand of BSBK01000344.1, from coordinate 884,709 downwards.
TTGGATGGCTACTCAGGTTATAATCAAATAGGCATGGCAAAGGCCGATCAGCATAAGACAACCTTCATCACACCATGGGGTACTTACGCCTATAACAGGATGCCCTTCAGGTTAATAAATGCAGGTGCCACTTTCTAAAGGGCAATGAACTCTTCATTTGAAGATCTCAGGAATAACATCATAGTGATCTATTTGGATGATCTTACAGTTTTCTCCAAAAAGAGAAATCAACACTTGAATGATGTAGAACGAGTCTTGCAACGGTGCAGGGATCATGGTATCTCCTTGAACCCCAAAAAGTTCATATTTTTTGTAGAGGAGGGAAAACTACTCGGTCATATCGTATCGAAAGATGGCATAAAAATAGATCCTGATCGGGTCAAAGTAATCCAACAGCTCAGCCTGCCCTCTAGCAGAATCGGCCTGAAGTCCTTCTTCGGGCAAATCAATTTTCTGCGAGCTTTCATCCCTGAATTCTCCGAGGTAACAAGACACATGATTGAGATGATGAGCGAGAAGGTTCCTTTTAAATGGAATGATGACGGAAAGAAAGCATTTGAGAAAGTCAAAACTGCCATATCCCAGGCACCAGTGCTGAAAAGTCTTGATTTCAAAAAGGACTTCATTATATATTGTTATGCTTCCTAGCATACCCTTTCAAGCATGCTCACACAGAAGGATAAAGAAGGGCAAGAAGCACCCATAGCTTTCATGAGTGTGCCTCTCAAGAAGCACGAGCTTAAATATCCTCAAATAGAAAAACATGCTTATGCGGTGGTGAAGGCAGTAAAACATTTTAGGTATTATATCCTTCACTCACATAGTACCGTATATGTACCGGAGACTGCCGTGAAAAGCATTTTGATTCAGAAAGAAGTCAGTATGAATAATAGAGCCGTATGGATTGCGAAAATCCAAGAGTATGACCTGACGATCAAGCCCACGAATTTGGTGAGAGGCAAGGGTTTGTGCAAGTTGATAGCAGAGGATAACGAAATTTGTGAAAAAATAGATGAAGTTCCAATGGCCTTGCTGGTTAGCTCAATTAACCCTTGGTTCTCAGATGTTACTTACTTCTTGACATATGGGGAGTGTCCAGATCATCTGAATCAAAAGGAGAGGCAGAACCTAAGGTTAAGAGCCAGTAAATATGTAATTTCCCAGGGCACCTTGTTTAAGAAGGGAGTTGATGACACTTTCCTCAGGTGCGTGGACGAAGGACAAAGGAAATAATTGTTAAGAGCATTCCACGATGAAGCATGCGGAGGGAATTACTCCTCAACCGTGACAGCTTATAAGATTCTTCAAAACAGGTTCTACTAGCCAGGGATGTTTAAAGATGCTTACCAGTATGTAAGAAGTTGTGACAAGTGTCAATTGTTCTCTGGGAGACCCTATCTAGCAGCGTTACCTCTGAAGCCCGTTATAGTAGAAGAACCATTCAGGCAGTGGGGAATTGATTTCATCAGGCCCTTGAACCCACCATCCAGCGCTGGGGATAGTTACATTCTAACTGCCACTGATTACTTCATAAAATGGGTGGAGGCAATACCCACGAAGAAAGCCAATTCTCAAGTGGTGTGTGACTTTTTTATGAATTTTATTTTTGTAAGGTTCGGGGTACCAATTAAAATTGTAGTAGATAATGCTACTTATTTCTCTTCAGAAGAAATATCAAACTTCTGCTATGAACATGGTGTGGCCTTAGCTCATTCCTCGGATTATTTTCCGCAGGGAAATGGCCAAGCAGAATCCAACAACAAAAACCTGATCGTCATAATGAAAAAATTGATGGATGATAATCCCAGAGAATGACATAAGAAGCTCCACGAGGTACTTTGGGCAGACAGGATTACTTTGAAGTGAGCCATTGGCATGTCACCCTTCGAATTTGTGTATGGGATCGGGGCTCATATTTCTCTGCCTTTTGAGCTATCCTCTGCACAACTTCAAGCAGTTATTGAAGATGAATATTTTAAAAATCCCCTGGAGAGGCGCATAATGCACCTAAGTAAGTTGGAGGAAGACAGGGAAAATATGGTAGACCATATTACCGAACATCAGCTGAAAGTGAAACAGATCTTTGACATGAGAGCTAGGCCTCGCGATTTTATGGTGGGAGATGAAGTCCTACTGTGGGATAAGAGAAGAGCATCAAAGGGGGCACATGGAAAGTTTGAATCTCTTTGGAAAGGCCCGTTCATCATCTCAGAAAACCTGGGCTCAAATGCCTTTAAATTATCATACCTAGATGGTGTTAATCTGCCCTTCACCTATAATGGGCAGGACCTGAAGTTATGCAAACTCTAAGTGTCCGGGTTTGTCCCCTTTGTAAATAGTAGTTAGTTTCCTATGTTTCAGTTTTGGTTGTGTCCCTCTTTTCTTTTCCCTTCTGTTTGCTTGGGTTGGTTTGCGGAACCAATTTTCTGAAGTTCTCTGCAAATTGGGAAGTTTGCAGTCCCCAGTCAGAGCCGATGTTGGGTGAGTAAGAGTCGCCTTATTTTGAACTTTTCAAGTTCTCATGTCAAGCTTCACTCTGTTCATTTTCCACCTTGTTGGTCTTCCTGCGAGTCTTCGCGCATTTGAATTTGTCAAAACCGAGCTTACGGTGTCGTTTGTATCGGTTTGACCCATTTTAATCCAATAACATATCCTTTCAAGGCTTTTGAATCACTTCGAACCTTTTCGAACTCCGGTTCGAAGTAGTTCGAAGGAGTTCAAAAGCGGCCTGAGTCCTTTATTACTAACGATGTGTTATGCAGGAAGGCTAGCGACATTTTCTTCTTCAGAAAGTTTGAACCTCTTCGAGCTCTGGTTCAAAGGAGTTCAAAGTAGTTCAAACGGACTACCGGCGCGATCAATAATGATGGAATGTCCTGACAAGATGCGCCATGTAGACCTGGCGTGATTTCATTGGACGGGCCAGTGCACAGAAAATGAGGCAATCACTTGCATGATTGGGAAATATTTGGTTTGAGATTGAATTATGATGATTGAAAAGGTGGCGGATCCCGAAGAATTAATTTGATTTGAAGGCATTTATTGCTTATCACCACTTGGTGTCAAAAAATTTATTAATACACGCGTAATGGAGTATATTTCGCGCTTCAAGTGGCAACTAAAAACAGAAACTGGGTAAGTCATTTTTTTCCCTATTGTACACTGCGAGGTCTGGGCGCTGGAAGGGTGGTCTGGTCGAAGTGCAAAGCGTACAGGTAGCTTCTTTCAAGCTCTACCTTCTCATTTTTGGTTATTCCTTCAAATTCATTAGTTCAAGCAGTGAGCTGGTAGACTTTCATATTTTTAGGCAAGCATGAGGTCTGTCATGCATTTCTTTGGCAATGTGAAAAATCTTGAATGTAAGGCCCCGGTCATAACAGACACGAATCTTTTAGGGGTCTCAGTCGATACTATACCTTCAAAACTCTCAACTCGTGTTGACGAGGAGTACATTGTAGAAGTCCTGGCTAGTGGGTTGTTAGAAGCGGCTGCTTTCCCACCGGCTACTGTTTGTCCGGAATTGGTGCAAGAATGTATCAATAGATACGATGTAAAGTTGAAGAGTATTTTGAACACAGATGGTCAAACCCTAATCCCTGTTAACCGCAGAACCATTTCAGCAGTCTTCAAAATACCAGATGAAGGTATGGTCAACTTCATGCCTACCCAGTCTCTGGCCCAATTCAGGGAAAATGCTGATAAAAATAGGAGTCACATAGCGAGAAGGTGGACGAAGACCAACTATAAAGGAGGGTCGCGGTTACCCAAAACTCTCACCAAGGACCATATGAACCCTCTAATACATGATTTGGTTGTTCTCCTTCACCGATTAAAAGGTTCAGAACAAGCCCTATCCTTTGATGAGTGGATGTATCATTTTGTAGAAATCATCTTAGAAGGAAGTCAACACATTGACTGGGCTGAAATTATAGCCGCATCTCTTCGGAACCAGCTCAGACAGACTCAGATGACCAAGGAAGGATTTTACATGTCTTTGTACCTGATGTATTGCTTGGCCTGTACTCAAGACCTATACCCTATTCAGAAAGCTCCCTGGAATGGAGATTTATTTATCTATGAGTGCTGTCCATTACTGAGAAGAGATAAGGTTTTGGAGGATTATAGAACAATACATGATATGTTATGGGGGAAATTGCGTCAGGAATTGGCTGGCAGGCCTAACCAGAGGATTTCAGACAATGCGCAGAGATTAGTTAAAGTATTTGGCAGCTTTTATATTCAATTTCCCTGTTTTACTTATATTCGGGTAGGAGATTCGAAGAAGAACCATTGAAGCTGTCTAGGTACGCTTTTGACTGTTTCATTCTTGCAGAAGTTTGCAGACAGTTGTTCATTGTCATTAAAACAACTCTCCCGGAAGATAAATGGAACTCTCTGTTCCCAATGAAGTTAGGCCACTTAATCTGTAACAGCATGCTGGACGCATCTGTTGTGGGGAGTAATTTACTGAACTTCCACATACCTTTCTATGAACCAAGAACAGGGTTCGATAGTAAAGGCTTTGCTAGATAGACCTTGGGATTAGGAAAATGCCCTTCACCAAGTTACCATCTGGAGGACCTGTGGGAAGATCTCGGCAATGAAAAAATGATCTGGGAATGAGATAGAACCAGGCTTACGGTATCTCAGATTAAACTGCCGCAGTTGAAGTTTGATACTAGAAATATAGAAGATAATGATTCAGAGCTTCCCCGTCCATCCGCCACCTTTTTCGAGGAGGATGCTGTTTCGATCATCGATTGGAGTAGAGAGGAGTCTAGTGATATCAGACTTCGGGCCCGCAGCATTTTTGAGGAAACAGAAAACTGGATCGTGGCGAAGAAGAAAGATGTTCAATCTCTTACAGATACAAGTCATAACACTGGTTCGCCCATTAAGAGTGTAACACAAGCCCTTGCTAATAAATCTCTTTTGTCATCAAATGCAGGTAAGAAAATACTAGTGAAGGAGAAAATGGCCCCAGTAAAACATCCAACCGCGCCAAGGTCAAGACCAAGGACGAGATCTGAGAAGAAAATCTAAATGGCCTCAGAGGAGCCTGATTATCTGGATGACGTCGGTGACCTCAATGATGAAGATCTCACCTTCACCCCCGATCATAAGGGGAAGATGCAGGAAGGTCTCACGCACTGCCAAGACCTATCTTAGAATGCAGATGCACTTGTTAAGACCCCTGACAATCGAATGGTGTCCAGCACAATCCCACCTTGGCTCACGGAATCGGTTAATAAAAGGAAAAGCTTCAAGCCTCTATCTATGCTAGTTAAAGAAATAGTGACGAGGTACGCAGCTCGTACTCCGAAAGCTAAAAGGATGAAGAGTGATGCGAGGCTAATAACAGATCCTTCTACCGGGAAAGTCACTGCTGAAATTGCTACAGTGAGATCTATGGGAAATACCCAAGATCCTGAGCCCGAGGATTATGAGATAACGAAGATGGATTTTGGAGTACTGAACAAGGATTCCCGTGATCACATTTTCAAATTCTCTGCCGATCGAATGCTCGGACAGTCGCAGAAGGACGGCAGAGAGAAGCGGGAGTTGAAACAGATAGTTTCGACTATGGCGGAATTCCTATCTTCGCTTGCTGAGAATAGTGCAATACCTCTAGCACAGACTCATCAGGGGTTCGACCCTAATTCGACGGAAAGTCAGAGGCTATTCAAGCAGGTTCAGCAGGGGAGGACTTGGACAGAGGTAATGAAGGCATGGACAGATGGCATCATAGCGGAAGGCAGTGCTTTCATAAAAGAGTTCGTGAGCACCCGTACAGACGGCGAAGCGCTCTTGGGGGAAATTCAGACATTGATCCCAATATGGGAAAGTGAAGCTGAAAGTTGTTCAGAGATCATGAAAAGAGTACAAGAAATTGAAGATTACGGAGTGAAGCAATTTCTGACAGAGAACCCCATGAAGCTGGTCGACCCATGTATGCTGTTCATCCTGAAGAAGAACTTCAGCTGGAAGAACACTTTGTTTGAGACAGCCATTTCTCAGATGCGGGTTATGGAAAAGGCTGTGAAGGAGATTCACTCTGACACCCTGAAGGACATTAAAATAGTAAATCCCTTAGGTATTCTACAATTGGAAGATGCAGACCAGGGAGTTGATGCATTAGTGAAGTCCTTTGTGGATGAAATGAACGCTTTCAAGGAAAGTGAAGCGCCGATGGTTCATGACCTCATGAGGACCGCCAACATAGAAGCAATGCTTATCTTAAACCGAGGTCAATTGCCAAAGCAAGCGGAGAAAATTCAAGAGATGAGATGGAAGAAAAATGCCACGCATGCCAAGTTGATCGCGTTGAAGAACTTGCACGCCCCACCTACTCAGGAGCTACTCTGAGTTTACCGGTCTTGGAAGCTCGTAAAGGTTGCCACATCAAAGGATGCTCAAGAAAACTGAATCAAATTCAGTTTTGTTTACTCAATTGACCCTACCTTAACTCTTCTTTAGAAACTGGTTTTAAACTGTTAACGGTTTCTTATTTTAATGGGGTCCAAGAAGCCGGGTTTTTCGGGAGGCTTTCTCAGACCGTTTAAACTATTTAAGCTGGTGCTTAAGACATGGAAAGGGGGATAGATTAGAATAAAAAAAAACATAGAAGGGAATAGAAGTAGTAGTACAAGTTCTTTCCGTTTTTTTTGTTTTTGCAGTAGTTTGAAAGACTGATGATAACTGGACTTTGGGCCAGTCTTACCTGAATACTTGTGCATGAAAATATTTTGATCTTTGAATCAAATAGTGAAATATATATGTTCTACCTTGGGAATTATATATCGATCTTGTGTATGTGCTATTCAGTTTCAGTCATTTATTATAGTTCTCTGAGTTATAGTTTTTCTGTAGATGCATTTTTGTTAGTTAGTCTAAATTTCTCTGAATGGCCGCTGAAGCTTATTTTTCTTTCGCAAGGTAGTCTTCTGTTCTATCTATTAGTTTTACAAGTTTCTGTTGTTCTACCTCATCCGTCTAGGAACGGTTGAGAGTTCTTTTACTGCTTTTCAGTTAAAAGCTTGTATGTTAAAATTACTTTTTCCATTCATTGAATATCTTATAAAGGGAGCTGTACCTTTTTGCAAAATTCAGAGGGAAGCAAAGTAAATGCTTACCCAACTGTTGTGTAAACGATTTGTTTTCAGAGGCATAGAGTCGGAGGATACATATCAGAGTATAAGAGAACAAATC
>BSBK01000344.1:540000-872500 GCA_027943335.1 Chamaecyparis obtusa | reverse complement strand
AATACAAGAAATGAGATGTGATCCTGGTAACAATTTAACCTTGGAAGGTCTTGTTGGTAGACTTACTACTTTTGAATTGTCAAATTTTGATAATTTCACTACTCATAATATTGAATTTGCATTCAAGTCTCAAATGGTTCTTTAAAAGTCTAAGAAAGGAAAAGAAAGATGTGTGAATAGTGACATTGACACTTCTGATGATGATCTTGATGCACTAATGGCTAGAAGACTTCCAAGAGGAAAAGGAAAATTTAAAGGTAAACTTCCTATAATTTGTTTTTCATGCAACAAAGTTGGTTATATTCTAGCAAGATGTCCTGACATGAATGACAAGGATGAAAGAAGGTAAAGAAAGTAAAAATATAAAAGGGATGAAAAAGATCACAGAAGGTATAAGGACTACAAGGATAAAGGTAAGAAGTCTTTTTATATTGCTAAAGAAGAAACTGATAATGAATCTACTGAGTTTGATGATTATGATGTAGAAGTTGTTTATGTTTCTATGAAAGATGATTCTGATGAACATGAGAAAACTACACTTATTGCATATGTGAGTAAAGGTGATAGATAGATAATCGATAGTGGTTGCTCACATCACATGACTGGTGATAAAAGTAAGTTTGAAACCTTAAATCATTACAAAGGTAGTAGTGTTAAGTTTGGTAATAATGCACCATGTCTTGTGAAGGGAAAAGGATCAATAAGATTGACTGATAAGATCATATGTGACAATGCTTATTGGGTTAAAGGTCTTAACTATAATTTTTTGAGTATGGCATATTTGAACAGTTCTGGTTACTGAGTTGAGTTTCATCACAAAAAGGCTAAGATATTTGATGCCACTAGTGAGCTAATTGGAAGTGGAGAATAGACAAGAGGTAATTTATTCTATCTAGACCTATATGAAGAAACATGTTTGTTTGCACAATTTGATGATGTATGGTTATGGAATAAGAGGTTGTGTCATGTGAACTTTGATAATTTGATAAGCATTAGTAAGATGAAAAGAGTTAGAGGTTTACCAAGATTGAAGAAACCTGATAATGTGATGTGTAAACAATGTCAATTGGGAAAAATGACAAAGTCTAGTTTCGAGAGCAAGACACATACCCTGATGATATTTTGGAATTGGTTCATACTCACCTTTGTGGACCTATTGGTGTACAAAGTTACTGTGGTGATAAATATTTCATTCTATTTGTTGATGATTACTCTAAAATGATGACCGTGATGTTTCTTAAGGAAAAATATGATTCCTTTCAGTTGTTTAAGTGGTATTTGGCAAAAGTTGAGAAAGAAACAGGTAAAAGATTGAAATGTTTAAGATCTGAAAGAGGAGGAGAGTTCATATCTTTTGAGATCAAAATATTTTGCAATGATAGAGGAATTAAGAGATAAATGTCTGCACCAAGGACACCTCCATAGAATTGTATAATAGAGAGAAGAAATAGATCAATCATGGATTGTGCTAGAACACTAATCATAGAGAAGAATTTTGCACAAAAGTATTGGAGAGAAGTTGTAAGTACAACTATTTATACCTTGAACTGAGTAAAAATCAAGAAAGAAGGAGAGGCCAACAATTTATCTGAACCAGAAAATAATGTTGTCGAGCAACAACAAGAGCCTTCCGAGTAACAACAAGAGCATGCTGAGTTACAACAAGAGCCTGCCGAGTTACAACAAGAAGATGTAGAGCATCAGGAGGATTTTGTCAAGTGATTAGGAGAGGAAGCATAGATACAAAATGAACCTAAAGATCAAGAGAAAGAAGAAAGGACACCAGAGCCTACATTAGCATAGTATGTGAGAAGACATCATAAGCCAAATCAAATCATTGGAGCTAAAGAATCTGGAGTCATGACAAGAAGTAATTTGAAAGACCAAACATGCTTGTTATGTGAGTTTGAGCCTAAAAAAATGAAAGATGTGTTAGAGAATGAAGATTGGATTCAAGCCATGAATGAGGAAATTGAACAGATAGAAAAGAACAAAACCCGGACACTCGTGCCTAGACCAGAGGACAAGAATGTTATTCAAACAAAGTGGGTGTTTAGAAATAAGTTAAATGAACATGGAGAAGTCCCAATGAATAAAGCTACATTGGTATGCATAGGAAGAAGGCACTAACTATGAAGATACATTTTCCCCATTCGCAAGATTGGAAGGAGTGAGAACTCTACTTGTTACAAGTAGTGGTTGTCGTTGCACCAAAAGATCGACCTTTTAATGCTTGATAAAACCACTAGACTTATAGAAGACACATGAGGCGGTTAATCCATGTCACAAATCCTGAGGGGAGCACTGAGCATTTTTCCAACAATCTCCCCCTCAACATTACCCAAGGGGATTCAAACCTGTGACCAAGCTTTGATACCACTTGTTACAAGTAGTGGTTGTCATTGCACCAAAAGATCAACCTGTTAATGCCTGATATAACCAATAGACTTATAAAAGACACAAGAGGTGGTTAAGCCATGTCACAAATCCCGAGGGGAGCGCTGACCATTTTTCCAACACTACTTGCATATGCAACTTACAAAAGATTCAAAGTGTATCAAATGGATGTCAAATCTACATTTCTAAATGGAATACTGGAAGAAGAAGTATACATTGAACACCCAGAAGGATTTGTTGATCCAAGCAAGAAGATCATGGTTTATAAACTACACAAAGCATTGTATGGATTGAAACAAGCCCCTAGAGCATGGTATGAGAGATTGCATAATTACTTGGTAAAGATTGGATTTGCAAGAACAAATGACAACAAAAATTTATACTTGTAGATTGAAAAAGGTAAAGGGATATTGTTAGCTAAAATATTTGTTGATGATATCATATTTGGAGGACAAGATGCCCTATGCCAAGCATTTGCAAACGAGATGCAAACTGAATTTGAGATGTCTATGTTTGGAGAGATCAAATTATTTGTTGGTTTACAAGTTTATCAGATGGAGAAAGGTATCTACATTACACAATCTAAGTATATCAAGGAGATACTGAAAACTTTTGGCATGGAGGACTCTAGACTAGTAAGTACACCCATGGCTACTAGACAAAAACTATCAAAGAATGATGATAAAATTGAAGTGAGTGAAACCTTGTACATGTCAATGATTGGAAAGCTACAATATGTTGTTCATAGAAGACTAGATATTGCATTAGCACTTGGGATTGTTGCAATATTTTCCGCCAATCCTAAAGACAATCACATGATGGAAGTGAAAAGGATACTGAGATATCTAAAAGGAACAAAGGACTATATTACAAGAAGAATAAAAGTTTGAACTGAAAGTTTATACTAATACAGATTGGGCAGGAAATGTGGATGATAGAAAAAGTACAAGTGGTGGCGCATTCTTTCTAGGAAAGAGATTAGTTTCTTGGACAAGAAAGAAACAAAATTGCATTTCCCAATCTATAGTAGAGGCTGAATATGTAGCAACAACAATTAATTATTCAAACTTAGTGTGGATCAAGCAATTGTTGAAAGGTATGAAGGAAGAAATCACTGAGCCAGTTGTTATTTTTTGTGATAACACAAGTGCTATCAATATATCAAAGAATCATGTGACGCACACTAAGACTAAGCATATTGTTATCAAGTATCATTACTTGATAGAGCTAGTTCAAGACAAGGAAGTGAGACTGGAATATGTGAATACAAAGGAACAGTTAGTAGATATATTCACTAAGGATTTACCTAAGGATGCTCATGAATATCTAAGAGGTAAATTAGAGGTGATTCCCCTAACTGAGGATGCCTAGATCAAGTAGGAGCATTACATCAAATGTATTACTCAGAATATCTGACAAATTGATGCAAAAGAGGTCACACTTTAGGAGTTGTCTAAAGTTGTGAAGAAGAAAGCACAAGATGTTGATCAGTCATAAGAAAGATGACAGAGGGAGTATATCATTCATAGACCTGACATGAAGATATCTACATGGTGAAGATGCATGAGAAATATTAAAGTGTCTTTGGCATTATTGTCAAAGAAGGAGAGATACATAAATAGATTCAAAGAAAGATTCAGTAACTTGAGGAATAAGGGAGAGATTCAGTAAAATGGATGCACAAACAAAGAGGGAGAAATCTATCCAAGAGGGAGATGATATTTGGATAAGAATCAAAATGAAGCTAAGGATATTAATGAAGATTTGAACACATAGAAATTTGACAAAAGTTGCTTCATTACATACTTTTTGGATTGTATGGTAACTATGCATATGAAGTTTATGGTGTTGCATGTTGTGTTGCCATCAATGCCAAAGAGGGAGATTGTTGGAAACTACAATTGAAATAATTTTTATATTGTCATTGATGTCAAACCTTAACTGGTGAGACAATTAATATCTAGTAAAGCGCCATATCTTGTGATTGATGAAGAGGATTTGAAAAGAGGAAATAACAAGAAGACCTAGTGGAAAGGTTGAGTTATGAGAAATTACAATGGGTACTTGATTAGTCGGCACATTTGCAAGGCAATGTGTTGTTTATTTATAACACTAAGTGAAGAACACAGTTGATTTGAAACATAGAAGAGATGAGGAAAGAAATCCTGCAAGCATAGGCTTGACTGAGTAAAAGAGCAGAAGATAAAGAAACTTTAGTGTAAGTCGAGTGATGCTAGTGTTGACCGAGTACCAATATAAGCCAAGAAAATTTTAGTATCGACCGAGCATCAGTAATTACCAAGTATTAGAGAATTGACTGAGTAAAGGCAGTAATTGTCAAGAAGGATTGTTTTAGCGATGACCAAGCTATCCAGTGATGACTGAGCAGATGAACACAATATTGACCGAGTGTCAATAATTTATAGTTTGTGAAGGAATTGAGATTCCAACTGACATAGTTGAATTCTTGGGATATGTAAAACATGTTGAAGATAAGGCTGAATGACCTAGAGCATTTAATGCATGGTAAACTATTTTATTGTGGATTTAAGGAGAAGTTTTGAGAATTATCTAGAAGGAGAGGAGAACAAAATGATGAAATGATTCGATGAATCTGACCTAAACCTAAGATCTACAAAGATGATTAAGCTACCTAATCAAGGAGGTATAAGGATGACCTAGTTGTAGGTTATGTAGAGTGAGGAAGAGGTTGATTTTGTTTATTGGCGAACCTAAGAAAAAGGCTGAGAAGAGTCGAACAGAGTTGTGGTGATTGTTTGAAGGGATTTATGAGAAGATCAGAGATGGAGATGACAATGAAGGCCAGCCAGTAAATCAACATATGAGCTACAATGGAACTATATTTGCAAAGTGAGTTGTATATTTCAAATTAGAACCTATTATTACTTTCTAACCATTGTATCAGTTTAAATCCTTTAATCAAGGTTGACCTAATAGTCATTTGTAAATACTTTAATCAAGGTGACACTCTAATGGGATGTTCTTAAGCCCTCTAATAAGGCCACTCCTCACAGGGTGATTAAATCCTTTAATAGGGTCACACCTAGCAGTGTGTATTGTAACCTTTAATAGGTTTGGCTCCTCACAAAGCTCACTTTAGAAGAGTGAACATTTGGTAGCATGTTACTGGTGGTTTTTCCCAAATTGGGTTTCCACGTTAAATCCTGGTGTCATACTTGTGTGAATGTTTTTTGATGTGTTATGTTTTATATTCTGCAAGTTTATTACTTTTGGATAGTGGACTGCAAGTTTATGTTACTGATTATATTTTATAGAGACTGAGTGGATTGTTGAATAAATCTAAGTTGGTTGTAGTGTTTAAAAGTTCAATTGGTACATCTGGCCTAAGGATAACCGATTCACCCCCCTCCCAGTTATTCTAAAATCATTCTAAGAGGTGTTTGGTACACATGGTAGTTTTCCAAATAAATTCTTAAATTATAAAATGTATATTTATGGACATGCGAGTTTATATGAGTATAACTATAGTCAAATTAAACTTTAGTCAACAATGACTTTATTTGATTCGGGTGCTTGTACACATTGTTTCTTGATTATGATTGTTGGGGAAAACTATGTTGGCTTTTAGGGAATAGTGTACCAGAGGCTTGGGAGATGTTTCTTTTTGTTGATGATTTTATGCTCATTTGCAATACATTATCAAGTTGTATTAATTTGATTTCTTTTACCCAACCCAATTTCTCAAGCTCATTATTTTGTGAACTCTTTGAGAGGGTGTTTTATGATGTTATGGTTTGAGGACCAATATGAATTTGTGATGTGATGGTTTGAGGACCAGTATGTATGAGTTTATGATTTGAGGACCAATTTGTGTTCTAGGTACCTTTTATGGAACTAAATTCATTTATTATGTCTTTTGGATTTATGAGATATTTTTATGACTTATGAGATTAGGGTAGGTTATCTAGGTGTATAGATGGGAGTGACTTGCAATAAGCGCTGAGGCCCACAAGTGGCTATCGGGATCACTTATTGTAAGTGATGCTGCATATGGTCACTTGAGTGTTAGGGTTTAGAGAGACTTCCAGGACAAAACTCAAGGGTTAGACGTATGTGATGACACTTCCCTATATACATCTTAGGTTTCCTACATGTGTTGGTTGCCTCTAGATTAGTTTGTATACCTTTGCATTTTGAGTTGTACCTTTTGAGATAGAGAGCTTTCAGGATCCCTTGCTTAGTTGTACTATGATTGATTTTGGTGCTTGATATCCGAGTGGGGTCTGATGTTATCTCCTCTGCACGATGGGAGTGAACCTTTGGTTCAACGAGGTCGAGTGGTAGTGATCCTCTTATGATTTGAGATTTTGACGTATGTGTACTATTGCTGGATGATCCTTGTTGTTGTTACCTTCTTTTTTGTTCATCTTTATTAGAGAGTTGCTCTTATCTTTTAGGATATTGTACATGTACCTTGTATATGATTGATTATTGCATACCCTGTGACTTGTGCAGTGGATGATGGTTCATTATATATACTTTATGGTATTAGTTGTATCTATGTTTCATTTATATGATGGTGTACTTGTTATTCATTTGCATTAGGTGGAGATTGTATATTGTTATTGTACTTAGTTGATTAATTAACTTTTTAGTAATTATATATTAAGGAACCCTTGGGAATTGTAATCTATGTGTTGAATTACTTTTATGAGTATGTTTTGTATTACACTGTATTGCTTCCACATTAATGTATTTTTTATTGTAAACTCTTATGAAAAAAATTTATTTTGTAAACATAGTAACATGTTTTAGGTTAATTTGTCTTGGGTTCCTTGGTGGGGCAATACATAATGTGCTAATAGATCAAACATTTATGCATAATTTCTATTTAATAGGTTTTCATCATAGTACTTACCCAAGGTACCAAAGAAATATGCTCTCTCTCTCTCTCTCTCTCTCTCTCTCTCTCTCTCGTATATTAGATGAAGGATAAATATATGGATAGAGTAGTTTGAATGGGTTGTAAGTATATGGATTAAGGAATCAAGTATCTATTCAAAATGATAATATCCTCTTTTGAATACCCATTGATAATGGATCATGTGATGTTCATGGTGCTCATAGATTATAGTAAAATCTATGTTGAGTGGAATTTTTTAAAGTTTAAATATGATGCTATCATATCTCTTGAAATGATACAATGTGTTCAAGGAAGATGGATGAAGAGATGAACAATGGATAAATATTTGTGTAAAATATTGGATTAAAGGGATGCATTGGTGGATAGCTAGATGAATGTGTGGGATAGTGGAAATATGAGAGAATATATTAGGTTTGTTATCACTAAAAACTATGTTCTTTGTTAAACCTATTGTTCAATAATTTAGTGACACAATAAGATTGATCTCAAGGTGTATGACCCTTGTGAATGAGATAAAATAATCTCTAGAGAAGTTTTGTTCCTTTCTATAACCTAGATGCAATATGTTGATCCAACTCAATACTGGGTAAATTGAAATCCAACCCTAATTTAGAAATTTACAAGAGAAAATGAAAATAATATTGCATAAGGGAAAGCACGACGATGCACTAGAGTTTAGTTAGACTCTCTCCACATACTAACAACATAAGCTAATCATTCGATGCTAATAAGGGTTGCATAGATTCTATCAATTAATGTTAAGAGGTGAGATATACAAAGAATACAACTGGAAGAGGGGCTAATTGTATACAACTAATCTAAAATAGAGTATAAGAGACCATACTCATAGTATATAACTTAAACTCAAAGGATTAGTAATTATAATAGGAGGATTTTTTTAATCTTTCTCAATTACAAGACATGTACACTACACAATTTTTAATTTTGAGAGTAGGAAAAAACAACAAAGAATTGTGATGTGTTAATATCTTCTAAAAATAAGAGAAGTATTTAAAAAAATGAAAATAAACTGGATGTATCATTATAAGGTTGTCCAAAAATTGAAACATGCAAACTTGCATTGGGGCCCTATAAATCTTCAACTATAAGTGGAAACCATTTGTCCATATTAGGGTTTGCATCATTTTGGCACATACAATTCTTATAGGCCATGTTCTTTGCATTTCCAATGAGTACGAGAGGCCATCCTTCATCTACAAGTGTCACTTCAAGCATTAATTTCATACAAAAAAATGAGAGGCATGCTTGTGGGTGAGTAGATGTAGGTAGGTGGGTGAGTTAATGATCCTAATACCACCACATATTGGTGCTCATACCCTTTAAAATTACTCTTGGAGGATTAAATGAGTGTAAAACCTCTTATTGTGAGATATTGAAGTTATGTTGGCTATCACATTAAAATTCATGAACTCGAGTGACAAACATAAACCACAATGATTGAGTATCAAGTCATTCCTTCTATCAAACCATTGAGATCATGAATCATGTGATTCCACAACATAAACTTTTAATACTCTTAATTGTGAAACTATCAAGCCCATTGGGATTCCTTTATTTTACATAACTATTAAGTCTAAGACATGGTTACATTCACCTACTATATCTCAATAAAATACTATATCATTGAACATCAAGCCACAAGGCCATGTTGAACTACCTATCATGGAAAGGGGGTGAGACACTCTAAAATTTTGATGGGATAGTGGTGTTAGCAAAAAATAAGGTCAACAAATAATTATTTCAACATGGATTGGGTTTACTTAGGATGGATGATCTCCTAGCCATGATATTAAAAGGGGGAAGTGTGCCATTGTGACATCAACAAATGAGTACATTCAAGAAGTTGAGATGGTACAATGTTTCCTTTATTTTGCATAACTATTAAGTCTAAGAAATGGTTACATTCTCCTATGATATATCAATAAAATATTATACCATTGAGAATCAAGCCACAAGGCCTATGTTGAACTACCTATCATGGAAAGAGGGTGAGACACTCTAAAAGTTTGATGGGATAGTGGTGTTAACAAAGGATAATGTCAACAAATAATGGTTTCAACATGGACTGGGTTTACTTAGGATGGATGATCTCCTAGTCATGATATTAATAGGGGAGAGTATGCAATTGTGACATCAACAAATGAATGCATTCAAGAAGATGAGATGGTACAATGCCAAACTTTTGAGGATTAAAAATTTGAGTTGATGGGTCTAATCGAGATGAAGGGATAAAAAAGTCTAACAAGTTGAGGATAAGAGCATTGAGGATTTGAGGAAAGGGTTCCAAGAAATGGATGGATGAGGAGGTATAAAAGTCTAACAAATAAAGGGCTTGGGATTTTTAAAAACTTTGAGGAATGATAAAGGAATAGAATCAATACAAGGAAAATTGTAGAAGTTTGAGAAGCTAATGAATTTAACACCTAGGAAAAATTAACTTTCAAATTTCAAAGATAAAAAAGGCTAAGGAATAGTATAAGGTGATGTGAACCCAACTCCAACACAATGAAAATTGTGTTCTAGTAAGATTCAAACTTTGGGGATCAAGAATGCTTCAAGGGGGAACAAGTGTAAGACAAACCATGACAATCCAAAAAAGCTAAAAAATTAGACATAACTTAATGATCCTTAGTGGGTCTTTGGGAGTGGTAGGGAATGTTATTTTTGATGGATACCTTCAAAAGTTTGAAATGTCAAAAAGTCAACACTTAGCCAATTTTGGTTTTTCAACTTGGGTGTTTGGCTAAAACATGAAAGGGGGAATTGACACATCAACCAAAGGCATAATTAAATCATGTCAATATGGCCCATTTAGAATCTCTCAGATCAATCATCATCAATGTGAAATGCAGGAGGACATGAAATTTCAATATACTGGTGTCCTCTAAGGGGGTTGTCTATTAAACATGTGGGTCTATTAGCCTTATCAATCCATTGGGAATGGAGTCATAATGACCTTACCAATAACTAAAAGTACCTCAAAATGCAACAAAATAGAGCAAAAATGTGTAGAATATTTTTAGGAGAATTATACAACTAAAAATTATAAACTCTCTTAATGAGACTACCAAAAGTGAAATAACACTTGGAAAAGAAACATCTAAAATAATATGTACATGATTTAAAATAACCTTAAGAATAGTCCATTTGAGTTGTATCCCATTCATTAGGGTACAAACTGCTTCTCCATCCAAACCTTGGATTAGGAAAACCTATTATGACTATTAATGGCATATAAACCACTCCACATGACATCAACCTTTAGCCCTCTTGTCAAAATTATCCTGACCTATAATTGATGAGCCTCAAGGTTCCTCATAGCTTTTTTCCTTGTCTCTTTCAGCTCCATTATCTTAGCTATTCTCACTACCATAACATCACTCTCTAGCATTTCTAACTATTGTGCAAGTTCAAGAGCAAGCAAATCTAAAGACAAACAAAGACTTGTTTTTCTCCTTTAAACAAGCATAAAAGGGGAGTTGTCAATGGATTTGATCTAGAGAGCTATATTTAGCTTGTACATGATGTCATTTGATTCACCTCCATTTTAATTTTTTATTATTCTATGCAAATTCTTGTCAGTGGACTCAACTGGGACATTAACCTAATGGTAATAATTTGAAGAATACCATGCTTAATTGCCTATTCAGTGATCTGTGTCATTACAAAAGATTTATCATTATCAAAGACAAAGATAGATGGAACAAATAAAAACCTCTTTAGAATTCCTCTAAAAAATCTAAATTTGAAGCTTCATGAGTCTTTTAGAGTGTAACCACCTTCGTCTACCTTATGAAATAGTCTATGGTTGTCAAAACCCACTTGTGTCCAACACTACAAGGCAAGTTAATTATACTATTGAAGTCTAAAACCCATTGGTAATGAATTTGAAAAACTTCAATAGGATGGAGAGTGAGGGTAGTTAGTATTTTCTTCTTAGTAAAAATGATTATTTTACACTCTCTCACCCACTTGCGGGTATCATTGAATAAACTTGGCTAATAGCAAAAATCTTTTATAATTTTAGCAACAATGGTGATTGGGGACAAATGATCTTTATAAGGGCCATAATAGAACTCTTTAAGCACCTTGTAACTTCATTTGGCTCAATATATCTTAATAAAAGCCCATTCATATCTACTCTAAACAAAACACCATCAACCAAAACACAAGGAATGGATTGCAACCTAAAATACTGCTTCCTTGCCTTATCAAGGCCCCAATGACATCTTCTTGACTACAAAATTGGTCATGTCATGCATTCAATTGTTTGGAGTATCAAGGTTAAATTATTGGGCCTCTTGGCACTATCAACTTCAATGTCTACTAGGAAGCGCTCAATTGGTCCATAGAATTCTCACTAGAATATAAATTGCATAAAGAATCACTTTAGAATATAAATTATATAAAGAATCACATTTAACTTATTATTTTGTGTATAAAGTAGTATGCATACACATAAATTATGCATAATTTCATAAGTAGAAAATGAATGCATGTAATATCACGATGTTATAATTTTTATGAAAAGAAAAGAGTTAGTTTAAAGAGCATATGCACTTTTTGCTTATTAGGTCATTTCTTAAAGAAAGTGGTTTATATTCTTGCATGTGATGGTTTACCTTATAGGTTGGGTGTTGAATATGGGCTTATAAAGAAGGTTGATACCTTGTATCAGATCTACTAGATAATTTCATGTGATTTAACCAAAGCCATGTTTTCATTGAAATGGATGAATGTAGCCTAGAAAAATTATATCAATATGTCTTTAACACCATATCCTGACAGTAGGACACATGAATAAAAACGTGTAGATATGTTAGGTTGCACTAGGGTTCACTCCTACCTATTCTTTCCAAGTTGCTAGGCATTTCATACAGGATCAAGTATTCTTCATGTCATAAAGGATTTTGGGGAAGTGTAATCTTTGTGGTTGGATGAAAAAAGTACCTCAGCCATATTCTTGTCTCTCAGACTTGTAGATGACTATTGGGGTTGATGGTGTTTAGAAACCCATTGATTATATTTCATATACTATTTCTTGTACTTTTTTATATTCATACATCAATATTTGTATTGAGTTGACTACATGGCATGAGAGTCGAAGTTGTATTTTTTGCACATCTTATCCATGTGCTAATAATTGGATTAAACACTAATACAATTGAGATGTAATTTGACATATTTTCTTTTAATTATTTTCATGATATAGTTCAAGGAGTGGGGACCTTACATAGCCCTTGGTGGATGGATTGGCGATGGACTCCTAATAATGATTTGGTAATTACAAGTCATGTCAAGTCTATCATCGACTTTCGCCACATCTTCCCATGGTGCCCATTTCAAACTTGTTAATCCTTAGATCAACCAGTTTGCTTGGTGTACTTTTCCAAGGCTTACATGTGGGCTCTTGTCTCAAGCATATAGGTATCGAGGACCCTCATTGACAATTCAATGGGCAACTAGAGTTGTTAAAATTTTTCTTCTAGCTCTATTGTAGAGCCTAGCAACTAAATATTTGAATTAATGATTTTTTGTCCTTTTGTCCATAGTCTTTCTTTTGGTATATAGATCTCTTAGGGATTGATCTTCCATTCCCTTCATGTATACTTAAATTTGGCATGCTTTTAGGGTGGATATCTTCTTCCCTATATGGAAAAATAGAAACTCAATAGTTTTTTCTCATTGCTCTATTGATACAAATGTTTTGTTTTACTCCAAAGCTACCATTTGCTCAAATATCTTGTTACAAATCCGCGTACAAGCTTGCAGGGTGACTCTATTTAGGAGTTGGTTGATCTTTGGAGTAATGCTCCATGTGCTATTGCTAGGGTTCTTCCAAATCCTTTTGCCTCTTGTGACTGTTCTCCTCCCCATAATTGACACAGAGGTTAGAGTTTCTCAACTTATTGATCCCAATCCCTCCAGTCTCAAGCTCATAGCTATCATTTTGGTGGCCACAGTAACTCATCTCAACCTATTCAACCACACTCTGCCTCTCCCCCTTAGGGATGCTAGTATTGAGTGGCCTTTAGGGGATGACATTGTCAATTAGTGGTGGTTATGGCTGGGTAGATCATGATGCTTCAAAGTGGTTCCTCTAGTTGGTTCTAATGACCTTTACAATGCATATTGAAGACAAATAGAAAGTTAGAGAAGATGAGGGGTGCTTTGTCCATGATGTATCTTAGACCCCTGATGTATGGGACAAATTAGATGATGGAAATCCTTAATCTCCTTTGACTCATGCTGTTTTAATTTCTTAAGGACTTTGTTTTCATTGTTTTAAGTTCTCCAAACTTAACCCATTTGACATTAAAGATGTAATCATGTGTTTACCCAACTTTTTTTTTGCTTGGTAAAAGATGATTTTATTAATATAATATAATATGAGGTACAAAAAATGATCCTTCAAATTTTTTGACAGTCCCCATTTAGTTCCACACATTCTATCAACTAGATACAACCTAATACCAAACACTACCAGCTTC
The DNA here is from genome assembly GCA_027943335.1 of Chamaecyparis obtusa. Taxonomy (NCBI): domain Eukaryota; kingdom Viridiplantae; phylum Streptophyta; class Pinopsida; order Cupressales; family Cupressaceae; genus Chamaecyparis; species Chamaecyparis obtusa. The sequence continues at coordinate 858,685 of BSBK01000344.1, read as the reverse complement.
TCCTATTCAATTTGGAAGGGCAAATATACAAAAATCCACCATGACAACTTCCAGACCCAAATAAAATTTCAACCTATTTACATCTTCTATGACAACTTATAGTAGACACAACGTACCAAAATTTCCAAACCTTATGAAACCATCTGGATATCCAAAAAACCAATAACCCTAGCAAGACAATGAACCACCTTGCTAGCAACATCCTCACACTAGAAATTTATCCATATAATATGTAATTGTATAAACATATATACAAAAAACCTCAATCCCGATGACCAACTAGACCTAGATAAATCATCAGCTACCACTACTACCCACTAGCTATAATTCTACGACAAAAAAAAACCCCTACATACAAAAAGCCAGAGACAACTAGTAAGGCGAGGAACCATATTTGCTAGAAACACTATCATACCCAGAACACTCATTCACATAAACAAAAACACCATGGAGTCCAAGGGAGGAACAACCATGAGCCGAGGATCCCTCACTGCCTCTATCATCATCATGTAGCCCACCATGGCTTCTAGCCGAAGCCCCTTATGTATTTTGTCGTCCTCTACTTCCAGCTCAAGAATTCCTTCTTCCTCAGCCTCTTTCGTGAGTGCCACCACTCCAATTTCAACCATTACCAGCACCTGCTCATCCTCGGCTACGTCCATGCACATTCCACCTTACCCATTCCTCCATATCTTCCTAGACGCCAGTTAGTTTCAGCTTGAAAATCTCTGGGTTAATTTGATTTCTTAGGATTCTAGCCGCTAGTTCCAATTCCTAATCGTGCACAAAGTCCACTAGCAACGCCCAAGCTCTACGAGCTTCCTACTTCCTCTTCAGACTATCACCCAAAGAGCGGTTTTGGTGCACTAGGCAAACCTACCCAATCACCTCTCACTGTAACAAAGCCTTGTCGAGGGATTGCGTATTGTAGGATTTCTTTTAGTCCCACTCTCCATTTTGGTTTCACACAATGCTCTACAATGCACTTCACCTATGCCCTTGATACAAAATATAGACCCCAGGCACTAAAAAGTGTTGCGATATCAACATTTGTGCGCCATTTGAACTAAGAAACCACATACTCTACTCCTAGAAGGGCCCAAATGATATTGATGAAGAACATGTGCACAAGGGTAAAAATATGCTTTAGCCTCTCCTTTGTGACCGACCCCTTAAATGCCATATGTCACTTCCTAGCGTTGAAACTAAAATTTGCCTTCATAGATTCTATCCTCACCTTCCTACATAAACACCTATGACTCAACCACTGATAAGAATGAAAATGAACACCTAGATTTGCATAATAGGGGATGTATAGTTGGTTGCCACTCATCACAATAAATGCAACATGTGCACTGACAACCGAAATGAATTCACACTCTGCCACCTTCCCCAATTTGAATGTATTGTCATCCTTTTCCGTCCTACGAAACCCTTACCAACTTATACATGTCATGTCACCCTTTCCTGCTTTGTTGTCATCCTATCATCACATCCACCAATGTCATGGATGCCATGTCACTTGCCTATTTGGGTCTTGATGTCGTCACATCCTCCTATGTCATGGTTGCCATGTCAACTGCTAATTTGGATAGTGAATCCGCCAGTGAATTACCCCCCTATAAATATGAGTGATTTTAAAATTTTGAAACGTTTCTAGCTTCTTCTTAATAATTGTGATAATGTTTTGTAAATGACATGTAAATAGAGTGTTTGATGCAATTGCATTCATGATGATCTGAGAATCAACTTCCAAATGTAAATTTTGCACCTGTAATTTTTGTGCCAATTCTACCCCTAGGAGTTTTGTCTGAACCTCTGCTTCATTGTTGGTTCCCTCCTCTAATCTTTTGCGTTCCATCGCAATAATATTACCTTTTGAGTTTCTAGCCATACACCCTACTCCAGATGGTCTTGGGTTAACCCTAGCATCACCATCAAAGTTGATTTTAATCCTCCCCATTTCTAGGGCTTTCCACTTCACTTCCTCCCTACTCAATCTTGATGGATGAACCCTATTCGTTAAGGCGCGAGCTATCCTCTTGACAGAATGCACCGTAAAACCAAAATATTGAATTTTTTTTTCAGATCTGCAAAAACACAACAATTTTTTTGCAGATTTTTGTTGTTGTTTTCTACCATAAACCTTTCCGATCATGAAAAATTCATCCTGAAAATTTTGTAAAATTCTGCTGTGTATTCCAAATTTCCAAAAAAAAATCAATGGTGCATTCTGTCGGAAGGATAGCCGCATCCATTTGCCCAACTTTTTTTAATTTATAAATATATATTATATATTTTTTAATTAATAGAATGTTGACACACTTATTCATTAAAAAATATCCTCTCCCTCAAGTGTCAGCGATAACTCGATTACTTAGCTACTTAAAGAAGGTTGATAACATGCAAGACCAACGGTGGCCGAAATTTGTGAAGGACCGTAGATAGAAAACATGGATGAAGCAAAATAATAAGTGGTTGGATAAATGAAATATTAAGCTACATGAGTGTCTTAATACAAATGTGGACATTAAAAAGTTTGTCATAAAGAAGTTTCAAAGTGTCATGTGGACTAATAACACTCGTCATAAATAGATTTACTACATGCAAGTGTTCAACTCAACTGAGGATCATGGAGAGAAAACATATTTAGGAGTTGCTATTAAAGGGAAAACAAGGCTGTCAATGACACAATTGAGGATGGGATCACATCATCTTAGGTGCGAGACGGGCAGATGGAAGAGGCCCAAAGAGGCTTGGGAGGAGAGAACTTGCATGTTTTGTGGGATGGGTGCAATTGAGATAGAATGACACTTTCTCATGGAATGCATTGCCTATGATGATATTCGTGCTAATTATGAAGCCATCTTGAATGTGGACAACATGAACAGTTTATTTGAAGAGGATAAGATCAACCAAACTGCGGGTTTGGTGGTCAAGATTCATAAAAGATCAGAGGTAGAAAGGATTATGGAAATTGGTTAGGGGTGTGAGTTCCTCTTACGAGTGAGGCTCGCGTCCTCAGTTGAGTAACAGTTCTACGGACTTGAAATTGTCCACCTTCACATCCAAAATAAAAGGTGATAAAAGAAGATTTAATACGGCGGAGATAGAGCGGTTGTGAGGATGACAATGCGCGTTTTTCCATTGAACAATTTCAACTGGAAGCTGTTCAATGCTAAACAGCAGCAGCCGAGGACAAATATGATCAGATTTCAGTTATCGGCAACTTCTTCAGCCATGTCTAACAATGATCATAGGTTTCAATTCCTCCTTATCGTATGTTCTCTGTCTATGCAATTTTCTCTACTAAAACAATGATATCTCAAAACCCAAACAAGTGACTGGATTGAAATATTTGGAGTTCTTTAGGAATCAGGATTTCTCTGCACATGAACAGAGTTCTTCACGACGATTTTAAAGATATTATTTGTAGATTTCTGAAATTTTATAATATTCTTCGATCTTAATAAAAGTCTCTGGCTTTGATAGTTTCGTGGGTTTTTTTTGAATTTTTAAATTATTGGATAATTTTTTGTTTTCTTCTTATTGTATAAGTGTACAACAAACTCTCAAAACTCAGTCAATCAAGTTCAGACGTACTTACTTCAATTGCATTTGCCTGATAGAACGCCTATATTATATGGAAATCATTATTTTTAAGGACCTTAAAATTTAAAACTGTTTGGGTTGCCTTAATACTGTATATAGAAAGCTTGGACCAAGTTTGTAAGATTTGTAAACATACTTTGTGCCTGTTAGAAAGAATGGACTGCCTTATCTGGCGGGGGGATTTGCGCTTGGTGTCGAATGTGAAATCCAACAGTCACTTGGTTTTCCTCCGATAATTCTGTGCTCTTCAAATTCCGGATAATGCTGTTATGTTTGCTTATAAAGAGCATGCTGTTGCTGCCTTGTAATGCATCTAAGAATTGTATCTAAAAATAATTGAATAATATATTGTCCTGCTTGAGAGTGGACATAGACTTTATGGTGAACCACTATAAACTCGTGTTGTGTCTTGTGCTGGTTTTCTGAATCTCTATTTCTGTTTTGAATAACTGTTTATTGCTCTTTTATTTTTTAACAATTGTTATTAGAACTGTGGCGGTGTTCGATCAGGTGGCGAGAGAGTTTCAAGTTTGAGTGGCAGTAGTGTTAGCTGAATAAGGAAAGATCAAAAGGTTCAATGACCATAACTTTTAGTTATGGAAGATGCAAATGGAGGACTATTAGTATCAAAAAGTTTTGTAGCTATCATTACATGGTAAAGCAAAGAAACTAATGACCATGACAAATGAAAAATGGGATATACTAGATAGGAAAGCACTAGGAGCCGTCCAGTTGTGCTTATCCCCTTCTGTAGCGTTTAACATATTCAAGGCAACCACAACTGCTGATTTGATGAGTATGTTGAGTAAGTTGTATGAAAAGCCCTCAACATCGAATAAGGTATTTCTATTGAAGCGGCTGTTTAATATGAAAATGGTTGAAGGTAGTTTTGTAGTGAACCATTTAAATGAATTTAGTACATTTACTAGCGAGTTAGCTTCTGTAAATGTTAATTTTGATGAAGAGGTTCAGGCTCTTGCAATCTTGTGTTCTTTGCTAGAAAGTTGAACTAGCTTGGTTATGGCAGCTACTAATTCTGTTTTGGGTTCACATATTCTGAAATATGTTGATGTTGTTGGTATAATCCTAAGTGAGAAGATGTGAAGGAAGAGAACCAGTGGGACTCCAACATCATGCTTTGAACGCAAAAGACAAGGGAAGAACAAAAGAAAGAGATATGAGTCCAAGTGGTCATGAGAAATCATGAGGAAGATCAAAATCAAGAGGTAGAGAAATTGGTTGCTGGTATTGTGGCAAGCAAGGCCACTTTATAAGGAATTCTCAGACCTTAAAGCTGAAAATCACTCAAAATAAAATGAAGCCAATGTAGTAGACCAAGAAGATAGTGTTCTTATCTTAACCTCAGGAAATTCCGACTAATGTTTGGGTGCTTGATTCGAGAGCATCGATTCCTGTCAATTTGTGCAAAGAGATTTTCAAAAACTTGCAAATTGCTGACTTCGGTAAGATTTTCTTTGGTAATGATAATTCTTATGATGTTATTGGCAAAGGGGATGTTTTGTTAAAATTGACAAATGGAAATAGTTGGCTGTTAAAGGATGTTAGATATGTTCCTCAGCTGAAGCAGAATTTGATTTCAGTTGAACTGTTGGACAATTGAGTTCTCATGGGCATGAATCACTTTTGAATCCAATAGATGGAAAGTAAAAAGGGGGCCTTGATAATTGCTTGAGGTAGCAGATTAGGCACTTTGTATGTAGTACAGAGACACTTTGAAGTGGGAGATCTTTCATTGCCTACACAATCTCTGTCATTAGATGTTGTAGCTAATTTAGTTATTGATGATTTCCTTAGTATGTTGGAATGTGACGGTGACATTGAAACAAGTGACATTGAGTCTAATGAAGAGAGGAAAAGGTATGGTAAACAACTTGAAATTATTTTGGAAGGCAGTATAGGAACAACATATGTGCAATTATTTTCAATACACAGACTATGGAGACTATGGGCACTTTGCAGAAAATTATGATGCTTCGCTTATCTTAATTCCCTTATCCGCTTCTGAGAACAAGAACATTAGGGGTTTTCGTTTGCAAGGGGATTTTGCAGCCAATGCTGAGGATCAAATGTCATGGCATTTTGAACTGAAGAGATGTGGTGGGCATGTTTTGCTCATGGTTTGCAATTTGAATCAAAGAGACAAGTTGAGCATTGGTGTGGTGATTGTGGAGAGGCTGAGGAGGTGGTTTGAATCTGTAGATGTTAATAAATGGGCAATATTAATGCTGTACACCTCAAAGAAGCGTTGGGCACTAGAAATATTCATTTCTCAGCCTTTTTGGTATGCAGATGATAAGGATTCATGATGCTAACAGAAATGAGATCATGAGAAGAATGTGGTGGTTCTAAAAGATGATCTTCAATAGATCTTAGGCAACCATGGTTACATGAATCTGATGCTGTTGTTTTACAAAATGCATTGATTGACGCAGTGCCAAGGTGGGAGAATCCCCCAACGAGATGCCCAACCTCGCAGCTACGAGTAACACAGGAAAACAACAACACAAATATAGAGAGAAAATGCATGATCCAATATATTTATTCAGAGATCAAACAACATATATGCTGGGCTGTCAGGCCTTCCCAGTTACGGTCATATACAATGAAATGAAACTCAATCCTAATTCCGATTTGGGAAAGTCTCAGATCTAGGTTCCATGAACCAACTACTACTACCTCACTCAAGATACATCTAGTTATTACATATAGACAACGCCTCTATAGGTCGGCCAAGAGAGAATTACATTCCCCAAGTTGGAAATGTGTACAAACAAATAGGTTCAACCAAAATGAATCAAAGATCCAAGAAAGGAAACAACAAGATGCGCAATCATAGGAAATGATTCATAGGAGATCCATGAACCACATGCTATGATCGTAGTGGTCAGAAGCCAAAGATCAACGACCGCACATCGAATCTCCAAATAGGTCCAAGCAAGCAACGAACACGTTACCCACGGACAGAAAATGGATCAAATCTCAAACAACCACGAACAATAGGAGGTGCAATCATAGGAAGATGATCCTAGATAGGTCTAGAATAAGACTTTATGATCGCACATGCTATCTCGAACAAATGACGATCGACCTGCATAATCTCTCCAACCGGTAAAGAAGAACAAAAATAACAAAGAACTATTTTTGGTTGATGCAAGATTGGCATGAACCCAAGATGCTCCTGCATCAGACACCTGGTGTTAATAAAACTGATGCTCTGAATCAGAGCTGCTATACAACCTAAGAAGAATCCAAATGATTCAACTCAGATTGGGAAATCCAAGTAGCATCCTCAACTGGTCTATTTTTCCACTTGACCAAGTACTCCATGTAATCCTTTTCCCTTGTGCTTCTCCCAATCTTGCTATCCAAGACCTTCTCAATTTCCTTTTTCTGCTTCTTAGGATATTCCTTCTTCATTTCTGTCTTATCATCTGACTCATGGTACTCATACAAATTTGCAATGTTGAATATAGGTGATATATCCTTGTCAAACGGTAACTCAACCTCAAAAGCATTACCATTGTCAAATTTCTTCAGTATCTTACAAGGACCAAACTTCTTCATCTTTAGCTTACTATAGCTTTCAACCGGAAATCTACCCTTCTTCGAATGAATCATAACTTCATCACCAACATTAAAATTCTTGTCTCCTAGATCGGTCGGCTGTATCCTTATATTTCTGATTGCAATGTTCCAAAATATATTTCACCTCATCATGCAAGTCTTCATGAATTCAGCATATCCCTCTGCTTCAGCGCTTCTCTTCTCTTCTAGGCCAAGATCTTTCAAATCTGATATTCCTTTAGGATGCATGCCAGTAACAATTTCAAAAGGTGTTTTACGTGTACTCCGGTTCACCGAATTGTTATATGCAAACTTTGCTTGTGCCAAAACCAAATCCCAACTACCAGGTTTATCTCCAACAAGACATCTTAACAAATTACCCAAAATCCTATTGACAACTTCTGTTTGTCCATCAGTTTGTGGATGAAATGTAGAACTGAACTTCAAATCTATACGCATCTTCTTCCAAATTGTCTTCCAAAAGTATTCCACAAACTTACTATCTCGGTGAGAAACAATAGTCTTAGGCAACCCATGCAATCTCACAACTTCTCTAAAGAATAGATCAACTATATGAACAACATCTGATGTTTTCTTACAAGGAATAAAATGTGATATCTTTGAAAATCTGTCTGCCACAACAAATATAGAATCATTACCTCTTTGTGTCTTTGGTAGGCCAAGAACAAAATCCATGCTAATGTCTTCCCATGGTCTACTAGGAACAGGTAAAGGTGTGTATAACCCTGTATTCTGACTTACTCCCTTAGCAACTTGACAAATTCTGTAACTTTTAACAAATTTCTGAACATCCCTATACAACTAAGGCCAAAAGTATTTCTCCTTGATCAGACTCACCGTTTTATCAATGCCAAAATGTCCTGCAAGCTCTCCACTATGTTTCTCCTTGATTAATTTTTCCCTCATTGATCCTCTTGGTATACATAATTGAATGCCTTTGAACAACATGCCTTCTTGAATGAAGTTATCAACCCACTTACTCTGATTATCTATGATTGGTTCCTTATATGCTTTCCAAGGTTCTGAAAAATCAGGGTCAGTTTCATACAAACTTTTCAAATCATCAAAACCAAGTACCTCAACTCTCATTTCAATCAATAAATTTCTTCTTCTGCTCAATGCATCTGCAACCCTATTTGACAATCCACTTCTATGTTTCAACACAAAAGTAAAATTCTGCAAGTATTCAACCCACTTCATATGTCTCTGATTCAACTTATTCTGACTACCCAAATACTGCAATGCTTCATGATTGGTGTACAACACAAATTCCTTAGGCATCAAATAATGTCTCCATTTCTTCAGAGCTTGAACAATACCATAAAATCTTGATCATAGACTGAATACTTCCTCTTAGCAACATTCAATTTCTCATAGTAAAAAGAAACAGGTTTATCTTCTTGACTCAATATTGCTCTGATTGCACTTTCACTTGCATCAAAATCAACTTGAAATACCTTAGAGAAATCAAGTAAAGCCAGTACCAGTAATTAAACTACCTTCTGTTTCAAGGTCCTCAAAACTTTTGTCATCTCCATGTGTCGACTTGAAATCTTTCTTGTCTCCTCTCATTGTCTCAGTCATAGCATTACAAATAGAACTAAAATTCCTTATGAATTTCGTGTAGAAACTTGCCAATCCATGAAAAGATCGGACTTCACTAGTATTCTCAGGTGTAGGTCATTCCAAAATTGCTCTTTCTTAGGATCCATCTTCAAACCTTCAGCTGAAATAAAAAAAACCCAAGCACACTATCTCTTACTTCATGAAAGAACATTTCTTCAAGTTAATCAACAACTTTTCCTCTTTCAATCTCTGCAATACTTGTCTCAGATGCAACAAATAATCTTTCTTACTCTTACTAAATATCAAAATGTCATCCAAGTAAACAATCATAAACCTACCCAAGAATTTCTTCAAGACCTCATTCATCAACCTCATAAAAGTAATAGGTGCATTAGTCAAACCAAAAGCCATAACCAACCACTCATATAAACCTTCTCTTGTCTTGAAAGCAGTCTTCCATTCATCGCCTTCTCTAATTCTGATCTGATGATAACCACTCTTCAAATCAATCTTGGTAAAGTGTTTTGCTCCACTCAAACAATCAATGATATCATCCATCCTAGGAAATGGAAACCGATATTTCATTGTGATCCTATTTATAGCTCTTGAATCTGTACACATCCTCCATTCTCCACTCTTCTTAGTTGCCAATACAGCTGGTACTGCACACGGACTCAAACTTTCTCTGATCAAACCCTTCTGCAAGAATTCCTGAACTTGTCTATTCAATTTTTCATTCTCTGCAGGTGTCAATCAATGAGGTGCCTTATTAGGTAAACTAGCTCCCGGTATTAGATCCATGCAATAACTAATGCTTCTAACAGGAGGTAACCCATCAAGTACATTATCTGAAATGATATCTTGAAATTCTGTCAACAATTCTTTAACTTCCAATGGCGAATCATTCTCTGTCTTTACAACCGGCCTATTGGGAATCAAAGCATAGCACATATCATTCTTCTTCAACCCCTTTATGAACTATTTTCCTTCAACCAAGAAAACTCTAACAGTAGTGCAATTCTCACTCTTATACTCTTCTCCCAGAGGTAAAAAACCTCGTTTCTTCCCATTAGCCACAATAGTATACCTATTCAATCTACCATCATGTATAGCTTGTCTATCATACTGCTATGGTCTACCCAACAAGATGTGACAACAATCCATTGACATGATATCACAAAGAACTTCATCATGATAGTTTCCAATCTTAAATTTCACAAGCCATTGTGCATTTACCAAAAGTTTATGCTTATACTTAATCCAAGCAATCTGATATGGCTTAGGGTGCTTCATCCTCGGTAACTGCAACTTTGTAACCAGCTCTTCTGATGTCAAATTCTCTGAACTTCCACTGTCAATGATCACCTTGCAACACTTTCCAGCAACTTTACATCTGGTTTTGAATAAGCCTCTCTTCAGAGGATCCTCTTTAGTTCATTCCACAAAGCTTTGCTAATCATCAAGTTTTCACCACCTTCTGGTTTGTTCATTGAATCAGGTGAATCTTCCTGCACAAGTGCATTCCTGCTACTGCTACCAACCTTACATTCAAATGCCCTATGTCCTTCACCACACTTGAAACAAGTGCCCTTAAACCAGGTTTTGTCTTCTCTTTTGTGATCATTACCTCTAGGGTAACTACCTCTTGCATAACCTCCTCTTCCTCGGCATGAACTTTCTCCTTTCCATTCTGATTTACTTTTATCTTGATTAGATCTGCTACTTTCTCCATAGAATCTACCTCTTCCTCTAGAAAATCTACCACCTCTGCCTCTCTGCCTCTGTTCATGCCTTTTGTTTAGCTTCTCTTCTGCCTTTAATGAAAATTGATAGGCTTCCTCAATGCTATTCATCTTGACTAAATTGATTTCATCTTGTATAGAAGTTCTCAATCCATTCAGGTACCTTACAACTCTTTCAACTTCATCATCCATATATCCATCTGATATCCAATTTGTAGAACTCTTCAATATATTCCTTTATAGTAGTGTCCCTTTGCTTCAAATTTTGCATTCTTCTCAACAAACTAACTTGATAGTCACTTGGTAGGAATTTATCCTTCAATTTGTTTACCATCTTATTCCATACCTTGATATTTTCCCTTCCTCTTCTTTGTTGATCAAGCTGCACATGTTCCCACCATAAAAATGCATGTCCTTTCAATTTTGTAAAGGCAAACTTCACCTTCTTATCCACCGATGTACCTTCATATTCAAAATATTTCTCCATTTTAGAGATCCAGTCCAACAATTCATTTGAATCCAACTTGCCATTATATTTAGGAGGATTGAAATGTGATTTTGCATTCACACTTGTTAAAGCTCTCAGGAATCTTTCTTCACTTTGTTCAAGAACAAGGGCTTGTTCTGCTCCTTCTACTTCTTCGGCTTCATCTTCACTAACATCTTCAATAGGTCTTCCTCTTCTTTGGGCTGTCTCAACAGCTTCAAGCCTAGCATAAATTTGTATCAACATATCCAACACAGCAGGATCAACATCTCTTCTTCCACGAACCATTTTCGCAACCCTCTGCAATTGTAGGCCAGACCACAATTTGCCACCCTACAACCAATTCAACCAGGGCTTATTACCAACAAAACCTGCTCTGAGACCGCTTGACGCAGTGCCAAGGTGGGAGAATCCCCCAAGGAGATGTCCAACCTCGCAGCTAAGAGTAACACAAGAAAACAACAACACAAATCTAGAGAGAAAATGCACAATCCAATATATTTATTCAGAGATCAAACAACATACATGTTGGGTTGTCAGGCCTTCCCGGTTATAGCCATATACAATGAAATGAAACTCAATCCTAATTTCGATCTGGCAAAGTCTTAGATCTAGGTTCCATGAACCAACTATTACTACCTCACTCAAGATACATCTAGTTATTACATATAGGCAACGCCTCTATAGGTTGGCCAAGAGAGAATTACATTCCCCAAGAAAGAAATGTGTACAAACAAATAGGTCCGACCAAAATGAATTAAAGATCCAAGAAAAGAAACAATAAGATGCGCGATCATAGGAAATGATTCACAGGAGATCCATGAACCATACGATACGATCACAACTGTCAGAAGCCAAAGATTAGTGACCGCACATTGAATCTCCAAATAGGTTAAGCAATGGACACGTTACCCATAGACAAAAAATGGATCAAATCTCGAGCAACCACGAACAATAGGAGGTGCGATCATAGGAAGATGATCCTAGATAGGTCTAGAATAAAACTTTACGATCGCACATGCTATCTTGAAAACAATGATGATTGGCCAACATAATCTCTCCAACAGGTAAAGAAGAACAAAAGGAACAAAGAACCGTTTTTGGTTGATGCAAGATTGCCATGAACCCAAGATGGTCTTGCATCATTGATGGATGATAGTACTAAGCCTTTAAGAAAGCCTGAAGGTTGTAAAATACATTTTCAGGGTCTGATGGAACTCGTTGTGTGTGTGAGGAAGAGAGGGGTGCCTTGGGCTATTGAAAGAGACTTGTCAATGTGGGATGATCCTTTGTGGATTGAGCAAGACAAGTTAGAAGTTCTGCAAGATTGCTAGGGCAAGGCCTATGAGCTCAGGGAGAAAGTTTTCAATTTAATATTTGAAGATGTAACTGGAATCCGTTTGTTTGATATAACATTTTGGGCAAAGTTGCCTCTGATCCAAAAGCTGATGCTGTCGCACCTTGAGATGGAGTTCATCTGGTGGATGGACAGTGGGGCTATGTTCAGACAAAGTGAGAAGTGGGGGACAAGTCTTATTTGGAGAGTGCCTATTATCTCAGTGACCACTAGGGCATTCTCTTCGATAGGTTTGAGGGAAAGCTCAAAGATGTAAACCAAACATGCAATGTTACTAAGGGAGGACAAGTGCATAAATTTTCTGTTATAGTTGCTCGCGGGAACTTTAATAGTGTTTTTGAAGTGCTCCCCACTTCCAGTAACTTTCATATAGGGGAAATTAATTTTGACAAGAGAATTGTTGATTCTGACTTGACATGGAGAAGACTGATCCAGAGCGTTTGCGGATAGGATTTGGAGAAGCTAATGTCTTGTAGAGCTTCTTTAGGCTTGATTAAAATGTGAGATTACGAGTGAGAAGCAAGGGATATTGTTGTTCATAGCATTATGGTTGGGTTTCAGTTGGGAGATTGTTGGATGTGAAACCCAACAATCACTTGGTTTCCCTCCAATAAGTCTTGGCTCTTCACATTCCGGATAACGCTGTTATGTTTGCTTGTAAAGTGTAAAGAGCCTGCCTAGCTCTATGCTGAAAGATAACTTTTCTTGGATTGTTTGCAAGTTTTTTTTTTTGTCTTTTGATAATATATGATTTTTGAAAACTTTTAAGAAAATTAAAAGTAATAGTCCAACAGAAAATTCTACCTTAATTTCTCTTTGAAAGATGAAAACATTAAAGTGCCCGAATTTATTACCAAACATATACAATATTAATGAGCACCTGGCATTTGGTATAGCTGTTAACAAGAATCACAGCCTTCATATAAGTTGACGCAGCCAGCAAGGTAGAAATCGTGGCTCCTTAACATGCCACACAGCCACTTAAAAATGTGTCTCAACCTTTGCAAAACATGACGCAGCCCCAAGGAGAGTTGACATAGCCAATGCAAGTGCAAACATCCCCCACATAAAGAAACGCAGCCTCCCAATTAAATATCGCAGCCTTCCAAGCAAGAATCGCAGGTCTTGGAAAGGTGGTGCAGCCTTTAGGAAATAAACTCAGCCTTCACAATGCAAACACAATTGACTGGAAGATACAACAGCGTTCCAAATCTCCAGAATTCTTTTAGAAAATCGAACCAGAACTATGGAATTCACTGAACAGAAGCAATGAATTAATTCTTCTCCAATTTGGCATACAACACCAAATTGATATCCATAGAATCAGAATTGTATTATTAGAATTTCAAAACTAAATATTCAGAATTTCAAAACTAAATATTCAGAATTTCAGTGGCAAAATTCATCATCAATCAGTGATGATTCAAATTGCAAAAATGAGGAATCAGTCCTCAAACCCTAGCAATATTTCTCCTCTCTCAAACTTCACAATTTTTTATCAAATGATCAATAGCTAAGTGAGAATGAGCTCTCAAGTTCCTTTTTATTCTTTCTTGTGAGAGCTCAAACACAATTCTTACCAATGTGGGATAAATAGATATACTTTTTCCTTTTAATAATTCATTTACTCCAATACTTTAAATTGATACCTTAGCTTAGGCTTCCATGGATTAATTAAATAAATGTCCCCTTCCCATGATGACTCAACCTTCAACTTAAGTGAAATTATAAAGTTAAATTATAACTTTATAATAAGCCATTTAATGATTTAATAATAATTTGGGCACCAAAATAATAATAACTCCCAAAATACTTATCCTTTTAATATGCTGTTTGAAATAGGAGTCGCACCTATTATTTCCCCATGTGATCAAATGCACTTTCCAAAAATAGAAAGGGTCCTTCTGGAACAACATCAAGCTTACTATAAATAGTAAACGTGGCAAAACTATAGCAAATGAAAACCAAACCAAAGCATACTGAATCCTGAAGTAGATGCCCACTGAAAGAGACCCTCTGTCCAACCTCATTAGCCTACGAGGGTCACATGATAGGCCAATCCCAAGAGCCTGAAAAACGGGGACATTACATAAAGAGCATACTTTTGCTGTATTGTTATGCATCTGAGAATTGTATTTGAAAACAATCGAATAATATATTGCCTTGCTTGAGAGTGGACGTAGCTTTTATGGTGAACCACCATAAATCCATGTTGTGTCTTGTGCTGGTTTTGTGAATCTCTATTTCTGTTTTGAATTCTTGTTTATTGCTCTTTTATTTTTTAACACCCGGATCACCGGCTTCTATTGGTGTTCACCATAATGACCTAGCGAGATTAATGACAACTAATGTGAATTGCTGTTGGAGAATATTATCTCAAATTCCTAATCTCTACCACTGCCCATTTCGGGGGAAAGTTTGTAAATTTCTAGGATATTACCATGGCTCTTTTAGCAGCATATATTTAAAACAGTTTGGTGCCTAAAGGCAATCCCCACACCGGATAGGTAACAATGAATTAGAGCATTTAGGCCTTTAAATATCATTCCGTTCTTTTTGAAATTCACTCTGCTTATTATAATTGGGACCTCGTAGAAACCTTATTTTTAGGGGTTTATTAGTCCAATTAATAATAAGAAGTGTAAATTATGAATATCCATTGTACTTACCACTTGCAAGGGCAAACCTGTAGTCATTGCTGTTATATATGCTGCACCAGCTGATTTGTACATAGAAGTATACCTTCAATTGCCAAACAAGACAGAAAGGAGGCATAGCTAGAAAGAGACATGGTTGAAGTACTTTCTGTAAAGAAAAATAGTTATGGAAAAGTCTATGGCCAAATTTAGTGCCGATGTTTTGATTAATTACTATAAAAGGCTTTTAAAAATGTTATTTTTTAAGGAATTACCTCTCTTTTAGGTTGTCCAATTGATAGGTGAATGGATGGTAAGACTGAGAGATGGTATACTAAAAATAAATTAGGAAATTAAGATCACAATGTCAGTGATTCCATGTACCATTGGTGAACATTGGCTACACTTGAAGAAAGAAAATCTATGTTCAAACTTGTCTAATGTGTTTTAACTTTTGACTATATACTATCCCTAAGATTTCATTCATATGTGATGAAAGCATCGGCTACACAGCATGGAATTCTCCGAATCAGGTTGAAAGGCCCCTCCAGTCATTCCAAATTCCCAACAAAATTTCACTTGTTCGGCTTATGCATATTCTGTTAGTTACATTAAAACATTGCCATAAAGTTAAGTTTCCCTTGATATTACTCCAAGCTATATATGCATAAGCAGTGTTCCATTAGGTTACAGTGGCAGTAAGCGCTGTACCTTACTGGTAGACCACAGCCCAATGGAGCTCTATTAGTTGCCTGAGTTGGATACATTTACATTGTATAATGGAGTATTGATGTCAAGATAGATATTCCCTTTTCTATTCAGATAACTTTTATCGTATACAATACCTGAAAAGTGGTTTTTTTATCTTTATAAGTACATCTTAAGAGCCATGTAGTAAGATCAGTCTGGGTTGAACAGTTAACATGAAAACAAGGGGAATTCTTTACCTCCTCCTGTCCTCCTTGATTATATGCAGGGAATCTAAAAACAAAAAGTTTAAAAGGCAATCTCTTTGTGACATTTCAGAGGTGAAAAATAAGCCTTGTTATGGTTATGTACTTAATTGTATTTTTCTAAATCTATTCTCTTTTTGGAGCCATCAATGATTTTTTAAGATGAACAACATACCAGCATTGTAGTCAACCGATATTAACTTAATATCAATAGAGTGACTAGAACTACTGTATTATTTCTTCAAAAGATGAATTATTTTAATTTATTTTCAGTTATTGATCGAAATTTGCATGTCTCACGTGAAAACATGCACCCATTAATAATTATGCCTTAGCATGCCACACAACACTGTTAAATATAGGGGCATGCAGTGAACTAACTTTTCAATGTCTAAGGTCTTCCCCTTACTTTTCAGGAGGGTTTCATGATCATCAAAATCCTTTAATGACTTTAGTACTATTGTTAGTGCCTCTTAATATGTTTCTACTGCTGCAATTAGCTTGAGAAGTGACTCCATAGGCTCTCATAACAGTTAAGGAGGCAAGATGACTTTATTGCATTCTGCAAAGCCTTTAGCCATAGACTCTTCCTATCATCCTCTTATTTTTCATTTTCCTTTACCCTTGATCCTATCTCTCCATCGTCATAAGGAATACAAATTATGGTCAGAGGCATAAACTATCTCTTTGCTTCTAAGCTTCTTTGTCTTATCCTCACAATGTCTCTTTGCATTACTTATATTACATACTGTGATATCCTAGACAGTGCATGTGCAACCACAATTTTCTTGTCAGCGTTACATTTAATTTATGTGCATTCATCAAAATCTTTTCTTATTTTTATCATTGAGGTCCATATTCACTCTTTGGAAGGGTAAAACAGTAATAGTCTGTGACCTCTATTGCCAGGCACAGTATTTTGATTTATTTTCATTTGAAATATGGAGTATGACCCTATCAAAGTAAATTTCTTCAAGACTAACTTTTGGTGCAAAAAGTGACATTTAGGTGCAAGTAGTGGATTGAAAGATATGGCCATTTGAATTGAGTGGAGTCATAATGTTGCAAAGAAGCCCCACAAATGGAACAATGAAAAAAATTGCTTGCGTGATTTCTTATATTTCTGAACAATTTGGTATCCTTTTTGCAAATTTATAATGGCTTTAATCTGCCAAAAAAAGAAATAATAATTACATTAGCATTACCTTCACAGTTGCAGTATCTCTCCAAAAACAACACACTAAATGCAGTCTGGAGGCAGGAAAATTGATCAAATATTTCACAGGGACTTGGACGGTAGAAAAAGGTCTTCTATGGGGAGCCGTTTAGACATGTTCGCTTCTGTTAAAGAGATTGATCCCATGTCTTGACATTGATATAATTTTTTTTATAAAAAGACTAGAGATCTATTACCAGAAAGAAAACAGGTACATGTATGGTAAAATAACACTCTTTAGTCTAGCTGAAAGAGCCTGCCAGGAGGCTCAGATCCAAAATATTACAAAGCTTGATAACCAAAGAAACTGTCAAGAAGACAAAACACCAGCAATTATCTCATCAGATCAGGCAACAAAAGAAGCTATTCCAAGCATCACTTCTAATTGCTGCTGTTTTCATAAGAATCAGCTTCAAAAGTACCAATGACAGGATCAGCCATATCCTCCGGATTCAAATCTTTCACAGCTGGTTCAAAACTAGGATTTTAATCGCATTCAATTTTGTCAATTTTATGCTCATCTATGCATTTCTTCAAGGTTTGCATCTTTTTTTCATTCAAGTTACTTCTAATAATGAGGCCAAAAATAGGCCTGCTGAAACTCTTCTCTATCTTGTCGGATTTGGCTGTAGAGTGGCCAGATATGGGTTCAGTTTGAATTGGATTTGTGATTTGGTTTGGTCTGCCTGTGGATTCAGATAGGATCCTTGCAAACAATGTTCAGTTCGGCTGGGATGAACTTGGGGAGAGTCTAGGTGAACCTGGGGAAACCCAAGGTGAACCCGTCTATCCTTTGCACTATTTTTTTTTTTGCTTTGACTTTGACTTGGGCGCCCTAAAATGGATTCTAGACCCTAAAAGTCACTTCTAAAACATATCAGGACCCAAAACAAATACATTTTAGCTCATTTCTATTGCAAAAAATAAATATTATTCCATGGGTTGAACATTCATTTTTGCTTGTTGAATCAACAATGGGAGTTGAAGATTGATCTTTAAAGGTTCTTTGATGATTGCGTTGTCATTCCTATGTATTTAGTATTTACAGGAGTCCATTGGCTGTGAAGAGGACTATATAAGAATATCTTTGCAAATACAGAAGTTATTTTCTTTTTTCTCCTTTTTTGTTTTACAAATACAAAATAAACTCTTCACTTTGTTTTTCTAAGTTTTTTTCATTTTTCTGTGAATGTGTCAAAAGACTTAGGTTTTATATATCTATTTTTTGTTTTTAATGTATTTTTGTATAAAATTCTTGGCCATAGGAATCACAATGGTTGTTAGTTCTAATTCCATATCTCAACTTTAATGCAACACAAATCCGAGTTCTTTTCTATGGAAGTATGTTGTATGATACGACCAGTTCTAGGTGGTGGGGGTTATATTTGGATTTTCCAAGAATGTGATGTTAGATATTTAAGTTAATATAATTAGGTGAAAGCTCATTTGTGTGGAATACTTGGACAAGGCATCAAACTTCTCTGTGGAAATAATGGTGTACTTGTGCCATCAAAGCAAGTGATAGTATATATTATGGAGCAAGAGCAAGCAAATCAACTAGCAAGCTGTAGATCAAATCACCCCTTAGCAAAAGAAAGATCAAAGAGAATGAAACCCCCAATGCCCCATCTAATCCCAATATTGTGGTAGAGAGCCATCAATTTCTGGCCACTCCTAGAAGTGAAGAACCCACTACAAACAAAAGACCAAAGGGACTTGTGGAAAATCTTTTTCAAAATGTTACTTGGGACATTGTTGTCAACACATAGCGATATAATATATATATATATATATGTTAGCAATTTAAGATTGTCATTAGTGTAAACTCACAAATACCATGCACAAGTAAATGGTCACCAGTCACTCACGTTACTTAGCAGACACCTGTAGACTAGAACCACAGTGTATACACCGGTAGTTGAAGAAAAGGGAATACACCGGTAGACTGATCTAAGTACAAAGTACCGGTCTTAGAGTACATACAAAGTTGAACCGGGAATAAGGTTACACCGGTCTAAACTGCATAATGATCTGCACCGGATTTTGCAGAGCAGTTTGAGTTAAAACCGGATTATACGGGATATCCACTGCTGAGAAGTGGAGTTAGCTTTTTAACAGGAGTTAGCTTTATTTCAGTGCATGTTTTGCTAGATAAACTCCAGTTCAGAACACAAGGCTTAACTGCTAGTTGCATGATTTTCTTGTTGAGTTTACAGCCTGGCGGTTCTATGAGTTAAGGGTTTCATAACGATGAACTCTTGTATAAATATAGGTCATAGGATGTAAGAAAGTTGTTGATTATTAGTGATCGCATAGAGCAGAGGAGAGACATCTTCTGAGGGAAGAGCTACAAACATAGAGGTAGCAGAGATCAACAACCAGGCAAACCGGGAAAAAGTTATGATCTAATCAGACATTTAGTGTCATAACAGATCATTGCTTTTATCAGTAGTGAAAGCAAATTGAAATCCCTTTATAAGGGTGGACCTAATCGGTTCGTTGTAAAAATCCCTTAACAAGGTAACATCACTTGTGATGTTCAAAGTCCTGTAACCAGGAAGCTCCTAACAGGGTTCAGATCTTAACAGATCTTTTGTAAAATCCCTTAACCGGGTAGCACCTTAACCAGTGCTTTGTAAGCTCCTAATAGGGCGCCTTCATTTTGTAGTAGTGAAGTTGTGAGCTCTGTCTTACCATGGTTTTTTTCCTTCTAATAGAGGGTTTCCATGTATATATCTGGTGTTGATCTGTGTACTTACTTTTATACTTGCATATGTTTGATTGTTTTTAGAAGAATATTGTTCAAACAAGTATTAAAAGTAAAGAATTAGTTCTTACTGATTCACCCCCCACTCTCAGTAAACCGGTTGGTATTAACAATTGGTATCAGAGCCAAGTTCTCTATACTTCAAAGTCTAACAACTTGAGAGAAAGATCATGGAGAGTTACCGGTATCAGAAACAATTTGAGGAAGCCAACAACATTATTGCCTCTCTGGAAAATAGACTAAGGAGATCACTTGCAAAGAGAAAGGAGCTGGCTCTACAGTTGCATGAAAGCAATGAAACCATCGATGAACTCTCTAGGCAGAGTGGATCTGATGAAGCTGAGGAGGCAGTTTCTGAACTCATGGAAAAGAATGAGATCCTGACCGATCAGATCTCCAACCTTAAGAGGGAGCAAGAGGAGAAAGCCCTAAGGATGACTAAATTGATTGAGAAAATGAGAAAAGCTGAAAATGAAAGGAACACAGCAGTCAAGTCTTTGACTGCCGCTGAGACAACAAGGGACCGAGTAGTGGACGCTATAGGGTGACTGAACTTATGCTTCTACAACTTCAGGAGGACATGCAGAGTATAACTCAGGAAAATGCCAGCATACACAAGGCATGGCAGGATAGGGATGATGCATGCAAGAGACTAGTGATTGAGGTGTATCAACTCAAGGAACAAAAGAAAGTCCTTGAAGAAAGAAATGAAACCCTGAGAAGATACAGTGAAAGTTTGGTCAAGCTCGATGAGCAACTTAAAGTTCAAAGAAGGCACAAAGACCAAACCGGTCTTGGATTCATCGGTGAAATCACCAAAGAAAATGGTGAATCTTCTAGAGCCAAGACAAGAAAGAAAGCAAAGAAGAAGCTGCTAGCATATAAAGGCAAGAAGACCTCTAACATATCTTGCAACCATTGTGGGAAACCGGGTCATAAAACAAATGACTGCAGAAAAGCACCGGTAAGGCCCAACAACAGCAACTGCAAGAAATGTTGTAAAAATGGCCACAAGACCAATGAATGCTAGTTCAGCCCCACATCGGCATCTAGTGTAAGCAGGGGAAGCTTCAAGGGCTACTGCTATGCCTGCAACAAATTTGGACACAAGGCTGAAGAATGCAGATCAAAGACTATGGCATTCAGGTCTCCAAGACCGATATTCACCAAGAGAAACAAGAACTGAAGCACAACCAATTGTGCAAACTGTGGAACACATAGCCACAATGACTCTTGGAGCAAGTCACCCAATCCAAGAAGGGTGAACCCATGGAAGACAACTAGGATAGTCTGCTATCACTACAACAAAGTTGGACACCTAGCAAAAGATTGCAAGAACCGGTCGTTCAACAAAAAGAAAGAACTGGCAAAATTGGTTGACAAGATCAACAAGGAAGAGAAGACTGAAAAATCAGTCAGACAGATTTGGTTCAAAAAGGAATCAAAGACTTCCGCTGAGGAGAAGACAAAGGAAAAATCATCATCTATAGATGGTGATATCTCTTCAGCAAAGTGAGCTGTGAAGGCCTAGAGGGAACCGGTAGATCCTCTACTGTTCCCAGTAAGACTGGTGAGAAATGGACTCACTTAGTCTACAAGGAGAACCGGCCAAGGAAGAAGTAATAAACTAGGGTTTCCCCAACCGATAAAGCTGGACAACTGGTAAGGAAAAATGGAAAGAAAAGTTAGGTAAGGCATTTATTACTGTAGCCATTTAACAAATAGTTACCGTTATAACCTAACCCTATAAAAGAAAGGAGAATTACTCACAAGTTCTTACTTTGCTTACTTTGTGTTTTATGAATTCTTGTGCTAAGTAACATTCTCGCGCTTTGATCACTGAGAATTACTATGTGTAAATACCGATCTAAGCTACTTTCTGCAACCGGTTAGCAAGAATGGCCTCATCATCCGCTACAGTAAAGTTGATCAAAGGAGATCAGGTGGATAGGCCAGCATACAACATTTTGCCGGTTCAGAACAGAGAGAACGACATGGCTGGTGTGCTCTCTTCTGTACCAGGAGTCCTCTTAACCGAAGATGTCATGGCGTTTATTCATGCCAAACAGGAAGAATTGGGTGAAACATATATTCAAGGCGAGTACCTGTCACTGTGCGAAGAAGGAAAACTTCCTGACAAATATGCCAAGCTCGTATCACCCGGATTGATAAATGGAGTATGCTACCCAACAATCTTCCGGGAAGACCAAATCAGATTGTTGTTGAGCCGTCTTCACGAACCAGGTTTCTGGCTCACCCGAGGTGCATGTCACGAAATCACCAAAGATGATCTCCATAGAGTAACTGGATATAGCAACAAAGGGGAAGCTCTAACCCTGTGGACCATTGCCAATGCCATTGTCAACAAACTAACTAAGTCAAGACCTGATAGTCGACTTATGACCGTAAACGACATTGAGGATGATGGAGTACATTTTGCATCTGTTGTTATTGGGTACAAGGTTTATCAGTCAAGCAATCTGAATAGCATACCGGGTGGAGCTATTCACGCCGCACACCGGATAATGCATGACAATGCCCAATACAACATCTGTGCAATGCTTCAAAGCCAAATATTCGAAAACATGAAGAAGCTTGGAGTTGTGAAAAAGAAATCCATGAAGTATGGAACCCTTTTGATGTGCCTATACTTCTACTACTTAGACTTCTTCCTAGGTATCGGAAAAGTGACTTGGAGAACCGATAAACCGGTCATGCATGAAATCATTGAGATGGCCAATCAACTGGGAGACTAGTTAAGCAATTCGATGACTGAACATTTTGAAGCATTTCAATTAAAAATGCACGAAAGAGAGAGGGTGCCGTCAACTATAGTTGACCTATACAAGGACGACGTATGCTTTCTGGTTACCACTGACAACTGCATCATTCAAGCAGTGGAACCAAGAGACGTATATGCTCCTGAGTTGGGATACGAGATCACTACGAAAGTTGCTAAGGCATATGCTGATGCCTTAAATGACGCAAATCTGGATCTCGGCCCCAATCAGTTTGGCACGTATACTGAAATTCTTTAGAATCTGTCAAAGAGGACACCAATCAAGATTGTCTACAAGAGGACGGCCACACCGAAGAAGAAACTAACGATAGAGTAGCCCAAGGCTCGGAGGAAGAAAGTAGAACTGGTACCCAGTATTCAAGAAGAAGAACCAGAAGAGACAGAGACCGAGGAAACAATTTCTCTGATGAGGAGAAGAAAGGTCACAATTGACGAATTTGTGGTAGGACTAAACGAGTTTGGTAATTTAGGTTTTGTTAGAGGAAGATATCAACTAGCCAATGATGAAGACAAAAGAAAAATTGAAAAAGCTGTAGTGCTCTGCTTTCATAAATTCAATCTTCATCCCGGTGGACTTCACACAACTTTACCTGAAAATCTTCTACAAATTATTGAAGATCGGTGGAAGGCTTTAGAAGATAGAGAGAAGGAGCTAAGAATACGAGCTCTTCTAGAAGTCCAGAACCATCTCACTCTAGAAGACGCCACAGAACAAGCTGAACTTCATCAGAAAACCTTCTCAACAAAAAGAAGGATAGGCCTCATACTTATTGGAGAAGTTGAGAAAGTACATAATGAAGAGGTAGCATTACGGACCAAACTTCTTCAGACACAACAGCAAGTAGAACAAGAAGCAGCTCAACGAACAACAGTTCCACCGGTCCCGGACACCGGTAAAGGTAAAGGAGTGCTTGGAGCTAAAGCACCAGTAATAGTGGACATCACTGATGACAAAAGCAACAAGCCAGTAAATCCAATAGTTCTTATCTCTCCGAGCAAAGGCAATACTAAACCTATGTCTATCAATGATATTGTTGATGAGGTGATGGACTTTGGAGAAGTAGATAATGCTGCAAAGTGGTTCAGTGTATTAGAAGAAGACGATAAACAGTCAGTTATTGTAGCAATAGTGGAAACATTTATGCATTATCACAGGACTCCAAGGGACTATAGGTCCAAGTTCCCACCGGAACTAAATAACAGGCTACAAACAAAATGGCGAACCAGTCTAGGCAAAAACACCAGAATCACTAGGGAAACATTGCTAAAGGTCAGACCTGGACTCAGTGAAGAAAGAATAAAGCTTCTACTAGAAGAAGCATCCATGAACCTAAAGATACTAGATAGAGTTGCAGAGATATTAAACGGATATGAGAATCAAGTATACAAAGCGACTCTGGACTACTGGCATAAGTATGACTTCAGTGCATTGGATAAATTAGGTCCTCAGGATCAATCTGAACGAATGCAAGCACCACCGGTCGGACTCACATCGGCTGAAGAGCTTGCCACCGGAATTGAAAAAGGTCAGACAGAGGAGTTCACAGCTAGTGAACAAGTAAATGTTGAACAAGGGATTGACAACGATATACCCTTAGGAGAACTTCATATTGCTGAGAAGGAGAAACAAGAAGAAATCCTACAGGAAGAACAAGAACATGATGCTGCAGTCAATAAGCAACTGGAACAAGAAGCTCAGACCGAGGAAGAACCACCTGCAAAACAAGTTCTACCAGATGTAGAGGTTCAACCAGGAGAGGACAAGCTTAAGGGACAAGAGGAAGAAATCCCAGTGCACATTGAGAAAGCTCAACTAGAGCAAGAGCAAAGGCAAAAGGTACAAGATGACATACCAAGCTCCTCATCAAGGAGGAAGTTGTCTTTTGCTGAAGAGAAGGAAGTTAAAAGGAGTAAGGCCACCGATACAATGGTAGATATCAGCAAGATGTCAACTAGACAGCTGAAGGAACTGACCAAGAGAAAGCAAGACATGGTCCTGACCACTGTCAAGAACATATTGTGCAACTTTGTTCCAGACGCTGACGTTGATGAAGATGAACTGGTCATCGACCAACTTGAAGTTCTAGCATAGGCAATAGGTGAGGATCTAGCAAACCCAGAAACAATGGCAATCAACCACTATGAGAAGAAAAGAGTGGAGATACTGCACAAACAAGTTGCAAATATCAAGGTAAATGTATCAACCCACCTAAAAATGCTCCAACAGCAACTTCAAGAGGCAGGAAGTTTGATGAGCAGGACATCAAACTTTGATGTGTTTTTGCAAGATTTATCAGAGAAATCTGAGAAGGCCTCAGAGGAGATCAGAACCCTGTCCTCTCAGTTTGATATAAAGAACAAAACTGCAACTTCTTTCAGCAAAGAAATGACAAGTTTAACTCTTACACTGAGAAAATTTGCTAAAGAAAAGAATAAGAGGATCCAAGACATTGTTGGATTTCAGATGTTTCTGGCACCAACTTTTGACATTATGAATCAAACAAAGAACTCCACAGAAGCTCTGATCAATGAACCCATAGTTCAAAATATCGCCAACTTATCGGCGATAAGTCAACTTATCGCGATAAGTCTGGCAGGGCGATAAAACTTGTATACTTATCGCCTGCCAAATTTATTGCTGATAAGTTGAACTTATTGGCGATATATCGGTGATAAGTTCATAACTTATCGCCATTTATCGCGGGTAGCGGCATGTTAAAACGCAGTTGCCATTTTAAATGCCCAGTTTGTTTTTTTTCGACTACCAGTGACTTTTTGTGGAGAGAAAACATAGCAAGAAGGGTTTTGGAGGAGAAACATCAGCATTTGACACATTTTGGATCGATTCGGAGTGGATTCGAAGCGGATTCGAAGGGATTTTTCAAGCAAATTCAAAATCACAAGTAGGTTTTCAAAGTTCTTTCCCTTTTTAAAAAAAAATTATTTTTTCTCATATTAAATGCATTCAAGTTTATACAAACTATCAAATATCATTTTCAATCTACTCTAACTTGTTTTAGAACTTAATGAATAAGATCTAACACCAATTTTTAGCAATTTTTGCAAATTTTTCATAGTTTTCTCAAAAACTTCATATTTTCTCAAAAATTTCATAACCTGTCAAGTTTTTTGGTTTTTTCCTTCAAGTTTCAGCTATGTTTAAACTTATTTAAAGTTTTAAACTAACTTAGTTTGTTTCTAAATTTCTTTGTTAAATTTTTAAATTTGTGCCCTCATTTTGTATGTGACATGCAGTTTGATTCTTCATCAAAATGGCAAATAGGGATTCCTCTACAACTGGCTCAGCTGTAGGGTCTGCCAGTACCCCAGTAGATGCATGTCCATTGGGATATGTAGGAACGCGCCCTAAAGGGGCTAGAGACAAGACATGGGCATATGCTTTTGAAAGACCCGAATATAATACCGTGATATGCATAAGATGTGAAAAACTAGTTAGTGGAGGCATATCTCGTTTGAAATACCACCTTGGAGGGATCACAAAGCGTGAAACAAGGATTTGTGACACCACCACCCCTGAAATAATGAGAGAGATGAATGCCTTGCTTGCTGCCCAAGAAGAGAAAAAGTTGCAAAGGGAAAGGGCAAAATTGGCCATGAGGGCAGCCATTTCTGATTCGCACGGTATCTCACACTGTCTCATTTTTAAGAATCATTTATAATTTTATTATTTTATAATCATAATGAAATAATGATCATAATGAAATAATGTGGGTTGTGATTTGTGACCAGGTATCCCATCCACCCTTGAAGAAGATGAAGTAGCACTTGAGGGCATAGTGGGCTCTCATCGTGGCCCATGGATCCGCAAATCTACCTTGTCCTCGCCTTCCACTTCCGCTGGTTCTAGTAGACCAGCACCACGCTCATCTCCTATAGACAATTTTTTTGTGCCCAGAAACACACCTGGAGCACAACCATCACTAGAGGCTACTAGGTGGAACAACGATGTGCATCGGCAAGTTGACATTCAATGTGCTGATTTTTGGTTTTTTAACAATATCCCCTTCAATGTTGCAGCAAGTCCCTATTGGCTGAATTTTGTGACAGGAGTCACTATAGCGGGAAAGGGCTACAAGGCACCTACTCCTGCAGACTTGAGTGGGAGGTTAGTTCACTTTTACGGTTTTACAATTTACTTATTTTTGTTGAATGTAATTTTTTTAAACAAAGTTATGTACTTAAATGTTATTTTTATTTTGTTCTTGTAGATTGCTCAAAGATGCTGTTACTAGGGCCAATGAAGTGGTAGAAGACCAAAAATTGCAATGGAAACAATTTGGCTGCTCTATACTTTCAGATGGATGGACGGATGGAAGAAACCGTACCATCATCAATTTTTTAGTTTCTTGCAAGGATCAAGTGGTCTTTCTGAAATCCTTGGATGCCTCAGACAAAATAAAGACAGTTGAAACTTTGGCTCTAATGTTAGAGCAAGTTGTGATGGAGGTGGGGGTTGCTAATGTGGTGCAAATAATAACTGACAATGCAGTGGCATATGTGGCAGCGGGCAGGATCCTCCAAGATAAGTATAGCACACTTTTTTGGTCTCCTTGTGCAGCGCACGTCCTTGACCTTCTTTTGGAGGACATAGGAAAATTGGATTGGGTGAAATTGGTTGTAGAGGATGCAAGAAAGATAACAAAATATATCTACAATCACCCTTGGGTTCTCGCTTTGATGAGAAAATTCACCCATGGGAAGGAGTTGGTTAGACCTGCAGCTACAAGGTTTGCAACGATTTTCTTAACGTTGCAAAGTGTTCTTGATTCTTTGAATACTTTGAAGCAATTGTTTGTGAGTCCACCATGGTTAGACTCAAATTATTCAAAGAAGGCTGATGGTCAAAGTGTTGCATACATTGTCTTTGACAACCACTTTTTTGAAGATGCTACAGAAATTGTGAAGGTATCTTTGAAACTTCAAAAGTTGAATATTTAGTTTTTTTGTATTCAAGAATCAAGTCTTTCATTATTAATTTGGAACTCTAGTCTATAATTAATGATAATCTTTTTCTACTTTTCAATTGTAGATGACAGAGCCCTTGGTTAGAGTTCTCCGCTTGGTAGATGGGGATCAAATCCCAATGGGGTATCTTTATGAGGCCATGGATAGGGCCAAAGAGGCTGTAAAAAATATGTACAAGGGGAACAGCCTAAAATTTGACCCCATATGGGAAATTATTGATAGGAGGTGGAACAATCAGCTCCACCAACCCATTCATGCAGCGGGGTACTTCCTCAACCCTTCTTTTCGCTTCTCTCCATCCTACGGGGATCCCAATGGAGAGGTCATGGAGGGCTTCATTGATTGCATGCAGAGGATGGTACCCGAGGTTGAGGTGAGAGACCTCATTGGGGCCGAGATGGAAGTGTATCAGAATGCAACGGGCAAGCTATTCTCCTTAGATTGTGCAAGAAGAGGAAGAAAGACTCAAACCCCAGGTACAATATTTGGATTTTTGTTGTCTTTCACATGCATGATAAGTAGATAAAAACTAAGTTACTAAAATATGTTTTCACCTTTCTTTCTAACTCTTTAATATTTATCTTGTAGATGCTTGGTGGCGAAATTGGGGTGGGAATGTCCCAAATCTGCAAAATCTTGCCTTGCGTATCTTATGTCAGCCATGTAGCTCATCTAGTTGTGAGCGTAATTGGAGTTTATTTGAGGCCATTCACACGAAGAAGAGGAACAAGTTAGCACAGAAACGCCTCAATGACCTTGTTTATGTGCAATATAACCTTAAGTTGCGCATAAGAAAGGTAGAGTTACCAGAAGCAGGGCCACTTGATTTGGATGACATAGATCTGTACTGTGATTGGACATCACAGGAGCAGCCTCCATTGTTCACAGAGGATGACATCTATGATTTGGAGAGGCAGGCTATGGAGGAGGATGGATTCGCAGCAGGATTGGATGACATTCAGGAGGATGATCATGAGAGCAGTGAGAGTGAGGAGCTGGAGGATACAGATGATGAGGAGTCATTGCCAGTGTTAGCACCATCTACATCTAGGGTGGAGGTCTAGTCACAGCCAGTTGTGCAGAGGGAGGTGTCACAGCCATAGCGGACTACTAGGGCTAGACCCCCTCCCACTCCCGTAGTTTTTACTAGAGCTACTGGGAAGGGGAAGAGGAAGATGTAGACTAGTTTGATATTGTACTTGGCATATGTATTTGCTTATAGTTTTACAAAGACAATTTTCTGTTTTTAGTTTTCTTCAGAGTTCAGACTATCAGACTATGGCTACCAGCCATCAGCATTCCACATGAGGATGCAATTTTGATACATATCTGCATTTATATATATCTAGATCAGCTTGTTTGGTTTGTTTACTCATTTACTAACTCATTAGATGAATCTCCTTATTGAATTTTGCAAAAAAAATGCATTTCTAATTAAATTTAAGCCATTTTTTAAGTTCCCGATAAGTTCGCCGATAAGTTCCCGACTTATCTCCGATATATCCCGATATTTTTTTTTTTGCCCTCGGCGATAAGTTGCTGATAACTATATTTTGAACTATGAATGAACCAACTTACAAAACTGTGGAAGATATGGAGAACATCATTGTTTCTCTGAAAGCAGCCCAAAAGAACATAGAATATGTAACCAGTCAATGGGCACCATTCCTTCAATCTGCCAAAATAATATACAAAGACATCTTCACAAAACTTCAAATCTGAGAGATGTCACACCCTTTGTCCTATGGAAGCAAAAAAGGGAAGAAGAGCACACAGGATAGACTAGAAACAGAGTGGATACAAAGAAGTGCAGACAGAGGAAAGAGAGGAACGAAGTAGAACAGTCACCAGAGCACTCAGATAGGGGAAGTGCACTCAGACAGGGGAAGTGTTCTACAGATTGTCATCTACACTTTCACACGTAAGTATGGTTTTGTGTATAGTTTTGCCACCAATGACAAAGGGGAAGATTGTTAGCAATTTAAGATCGTCATTAGTGTAAACTCACAAACACCATGCACCGGTAAATGGTCACCGGTCACTCACGTTACTTAGCAGACACCTGTAGACTAGAACCACAGTGTATACACCGGTAGTTGAAGAAAAGGGAATACACCAGTAGACCGATCTAAGTACAAACTACTGGTCTCAGAGTACATACAAAGTTGAACCGGGAATAAGGTTACACCGGTCTAAATTGCATAATGATCCGCACCAGATTTTGTGGAGTAGTTTGAGTTAAAACCGGATTATACAGGATATCCACCACTTAGAAGTGGAGTTAGCTTTTTAACAGGAGTTAGCTTTATTTCAGCGCATGTTTTGCTAGATAAACTCCAGATCAGAATGCAAGGCTTAACTGCTAGTTGCATGATTTTCTTGTTGAGTTTACAGTCTGGCGGTTCTATGAGTTAAGGGTTTCATAACGATGAACTCTTGTATAAATATAGGTCATAGGACGCAATAAAGTTGTTGAGTATTAGTGATCACATAGAGCAGAGGAGAGACATCTTCTGAGGGAAGAGCTACAGACATAGAGGTAGCAGAGATCTACAGCTAGGCAAACCGGGAAAGAGGTATGATCTAATCAAACATTTAGTGTCATAACAGATCATTGCTTTTATTAGTAGTGAAACTAAATTGCAATTCCTTTATAAGGGTGGACCTAATCGGTTCGTTGTAAAAATCCCCTAACAGGGTAACATCCCTTGTGATGTTCAAAGTCCTATAACCAGGCAGCTCCTAACAGGGTTCAGATCTTAACAGATCTTTTGTAAAATCCCTTAACCGGGTAGCACCTTAACTAGTGCTTTGTAAGCTCCTAACAGGGCGCCTTCATTCTGTAGTAGTGAAGTTGTGAGCTTTGTCTCACCGTGGTTTTTTCCTTCTAACAGAGGGTTTCCACGTATATATCTGTGTTGATCTGTGAACTTACTTTTATACTTGCATATGTTTGATTGTTTTTAGAAGAATATTGTTCAAACAAGTATTAAAAGTAAAGAATTAGTTCTTACTGATTCACCCCCCCCTCTCAGTAAACTGGTCGGTATTAACAATATATATATATGGTGAAAAAATTTAATGAGGCTCTAAAAAGGTCTAGGGGTCTAAGTTATGAAAAGGTATGTGGTACCTTATTGGAGAAAGAGGTCAAGCTTATGGAATATTCATTGAAGCCCATAAGAGATATGTGGGTTGAGATAGAGGTGTCTATTGTTTCGAGTAGGTGGAAAAATGCTAAAATTTGACCCTTGATTAAATGTCATAGTAGTGTCCCCTTAAAGGGGCAATTTTTTCAGAGCTGTGGATTGATAAGAGCAAGTGAAAGATGGCCAATTTATTGCTGATATTCTCATTGCAGCCATTGAGGAAGTGGGACCTTGTAATGTTGGTTTAGGAATGCTACTCACACAGCTTTTTGACACCTTGTGTGGTCCATTCTTTCAATCTTACAGTACAAAAGATTGGTAATAAAATTGATTAGATCAAAGAGTTGTATATTAGACATCGACCTCATCTAAATTGAAATGTTCATCACCAACTACCACATGTTGCAAGACAATTTTTGATTATTTCAAAATTGGAGCTATTGAAGGTTTGTGTATTCAAATTCTTCTTTAAGTTTTGTTTCTAATTATTTTTAAAATTTTTTTGAATAGTTTATTGAGACCCATTTTGCCTCTAACACAATCATTTTGAGATGAATTGTTAAAGTTTGAAGAACACTTTTTAACATGGTGACTAGCCAAAATTGGTCCATATGGAGGCAAAGCAACATTGAGATGACAACAAACATCAAGCGGATGATCCTAGGCAACTCTTGGTGGGATTGGGTGCAATATTCCCTTAGTTTCACAGAGCCCATTTGGAGTATGATTCATTATTGATATGGACACACCTTTCTTGGGAGAGGTACACGATGCCATTGACTAAATAATTGAGGTAGCGAGCATCATGAATGCAACATAGCAAGACCCTTAAGATACTTTCTTCAAACAAGTGCACACAATTATTGAAGAAAGATGGAATACAATGACCACTTCTTTGCATCTTGCTTTTGCATTGAGTCCAAAATACTCTAGTGCTAAGATTCTTCTTGTGCCAGCAGAGGTTGCCCCATATAGAGATTTTGAAGTTGGTGAAGGGTATAAGGCAACATTTCGTAGACTCTTCCTTGATTCTGATTTGCAAGATGTAGTCACGATTAAGTTCATTGATTTTGTACACTCAAATGGTCAATGCATTGAGATGGAATACAATGACCACTTCATTACATCTTATTTCTTTTGCATCGAGTCTAAAATACTTTAGTGCTAAGATTCTTTTTGTGCCAACAGAGGTTGCCCCATGTAGAGATTTTGAAGTTGGTGAAGGGTACAAGGCAACATTTTGTAGACTCTTCCTTGATCCTGATTTGCAAGATGTAGTCACAAGTAAGTTCATTGAATTTGTACACTCAAATGGTCAATGTATTGAGGCTTTTCATGGTAAGTTAAAAAGTATGCTCATAGTTGGTGGTATGTCCATGGCCAACAATTCCAACACCCACAACCCCTTGCAATCAAAGTTTTATTACAAGTTTAATAAATTTTCATTTTTTAGCCTTTCAACTTTCATTTATGGTTTTTAAATTGTTTTTTTGAAAATAATTTATAACTCTATCTCTTTAGGTTGTCTTCATAGGTTGTTAGTTCATTTGCATTTGGAGGAATTGGAGAACACATTCTTTAATCGACTTAGTAAAGTGCAATAGATTGCATCAAAAAAGAGCAAAAGAACTTAGTATATGGCATTCCAAATTATGTCTGCTTTTGCACAAACATCATGACTACAAGGGGACACAAAGTTGGGGGATATAGAGTTAGAGGATACTGACTTGTATGCTTCCATTTCCCAACATTTTACACTTGAGGAGTCTGAAAGGCGACACACTTTTAGTGCAAGTGGCTATGGCAGTGATATTGCTTGCGGTTCATTTAATGTTCCTACATCATTTAATGTAGATGATAATGATGATATTTATGATTTAGGAAATCCATTAGATGATTAAATTTTAAAAGTGGTTGTTAAACTTGATATTATTATTTTAATATTGAACTTGAAGTTTGAAGAATGAATATTTTATAATATTTATCACTAATGTTTTAAATGACATCCAAATTTATGGTGGTTTTGTTGTTTATATGGTGCTATGTGATATTCTAATCTTAATTCATGCTTTTAGGATTCACACACACACACACACACACATTATGTTTACATGTTTTTGGTACAAATGAATCCAAAATGAACCCAACCCCTAATTTTTTTTGTTCGATCCATGAACCCATACCAGGATCCATACTAGAACTGGTAAAGAAGCTTCTTTTCTATAAACAAGAGTGAGCCCTTCTAGGAAGATCAGAAACCCATCTCTTTGGATTTCTTGAGATAATGGACACTTGCACCAAAATAGATAAAAGTGTGAGTTCACAATGTGAGTCAGTAATATGTCTTCTTTTCCACAAAACATCCAAAAACTATAAGCTCCTTAAAAAATATGGACATAGCCAAAAAGAATTTCGCACCAAGTAAAACCAGTTTTAGCATCCTAACCTAAATTTTTGCTCAAAAAAGAAGACCAAAGTCAACTAGCATAGGTACACTAAAAAAAGAGATGCTTAAAAGTATCAATTTTATTACAAAGAGAACAATATCCATACGTGATGCCCATGGAAGTTAGCTTGTTACTAACATTAAGTTTTTTAAGAATAAGAAGCCACCTAAAACACACTTTCCTAAATTCATAGAAAGAAGACCAATTTCTTTTTAATGCACTAGACTGGATATCCACACACCATGAAAGATTCAAGTTCTAACTTAATTTGTTTATTATTTCCCTAGAGTCATCCAACAATCCATACATCTTAGCATTCATTTTGTCAAAGCTCAAAATCCCCAAGTTGAAGATTAAAGAAACAGGAAATTTCACACCATATACAGCCTTTATCAGTATATCAATAGGGTGCTCTTTTTTCAATATTATTAATACCAGAATATTTATGCAACATATTCCACTCTTTCAATAATCATTTAAAAGAATGTTTTTGAAATCATTAATGCCCTTGGCAGCCCACTGTTTTGTAGAATACCCTTGAGTGGGAGCTAAAGGCTTATTGTTCCAATCCAAATTCCACCAAACGGATCTAAAAGCATTAAAAATATTTTCTAATTTCAAAAAAGCCTTCTTTGTCATTTATTAAATGCTTCACAGTCTCGTAGGCCCTCTAAATGTTGCTAAAAACCATTGATCCAAAAGTTCTAACAGAAAAATTACCGAAGATGTCACGAGGATGGATCAATCTCTACCTTTTTAAGGTTTAGATAGAGCAATTTCATTCCTGATCAACACTTTGCAAGGCTGATTACCCTCAAAAGCTTTCAAAATCCATTTTACCAAAAAAGAAATCCCTTGAAGCTTCAAATCTTTACCAAGGCCGACATTGATTTGATTTCCAATAGCAGGTTATATATTAGCCAGGCCTGCTCTTTGAATGAGGAGTTTAAAAGTTTTCTTGGATGCATGCACGGTGAACTTTTGATGTCTTGATCCTGATACAAATATTTATATCACTCAATCACTACTTTCTTCTCACCTAAATGTACACAAGTTAGCATTCCTCGTCTTCTTTTTTTTTCTTATATTTTGCTGTTATATGCTATGTCACAAAGGTTCATGTTTAGTGAAGAAAATACTAAGAATAAATTTGTTGAGTGATGATATTTAAGAAATATTTTCATGATTAAGTTTGAGTATTGTAAATATATTTTTTATTTTTTTAGTAAAATGTAGTAAAAACCTAAACACTAAATATTAATAATTGTAAATTAACTATAAAATCTTAATAAAAGTTAAATATATTATAGAAATTAATAATATATTGCAAATATACGAAATGTTAATATTAATAATAATTTATACATATCAAATCTGAGATTATATTTAAAACTTAAAATCTTAATCATTACTACATAAAAAAATTATGCTCATAGACAAGTTTGTCAACCTTGAAAAGGGACATTCTTAGTAGACTTGTCTTACCATGCGAAGGCTCTTCTCCTTCATTGGTGTGGATTTTTCCCTTGCTTTTGGTGTCTTCTAAAGAACTAAATTTCGCCTTGAGAGCTTTTGTGATTCTTCATTTTCTCCATTGACTAAGATATGCTTGCAACATCAACTTCTTGCTCAGGGAACCTTGCTTCATGATCAAGATCTTGAGCATCTCTTGTTATGCTTTCTAGTTCTTTCCTCCACTTATGGGATTCAATATCTCTCTGTGTAATAACTGCCCCTTGGTTAGAACTAATTTTCTCCACAATCAATACTAACTTAAATGATCGAGCATCTTCCACCTAGTTTAGAAGTGTGGCTTCATACATTTTACAACTACAACCATGGCAATGACTCTGATTAGCACTTATATATTTACCATAGTTGTTGGAAACTCCTCTGTCCCTCCTTGGGTGCACGTATCCCCGTATCCAATATGGCTTGGATACATGTCGAATGCTGCGCCCATGTGTGCCCAAAAAACCTTGAGTTTCCAACCATGCCGAATACTGTGATTCAAATTTTTTAAAATTTGACATAAATCTTCCCAAATTTAACTTAAAAAATCCTTCATTCATTCAATTTTTTTTTTTGGTATAAAAAAAACCTACACCAAATGAGAAAGACAAATGGAATGTTTTTCTATTTCAGCGACCCATTTTTTGGGTTATCTTCCAATGCAACTCTGCTATCTTTGCATATTGTAAAGTGTTAAATTAACTTATAATTATTTATGTAGCATTTATGTGTCTATATTGCTTTTGAAGTAATGAAAATCTCCTCTAATAACTTAGAAAATTGTGTTAAATATATGTGTATGCATTGTTTATTAATGTCGTATCCAGCCGTATCCATATTGGGGGTCTTAAAAAGGCCGTATCCATTTCCGATACCGTATCTGTATCCGTCCCCATGCAATTTTGATATTTACACTAGAATGTGGTCAGTTCCCAAGGTCAAAGTCATCCATAGAGCTGGATCTAAATGTTGAGGATATTTATTCATAATGTCCTTGCCTATGTATCTCTTTTAGGGAACCTAAGGCTTACCTTGCTTCATCATCAAAGTCTTGAGCATTTATTGTGATGATTTCTAGTTCTTTCCTCCACTAATGGAATTCACTGTTTGTTTGTGAGACAACTATCCCTTGATTACTATGATTTTTTTTTGCAACTATGCTAACTTAAACAATCAAACATTCTCCATATGAATTAAAGTGTTGGCTTCGTAACTTTTCCAACCACAACTTTGGTGATGACTTTACATCAATACTCATATGCTAACACTAGAATATGTTAAAATGCCAAGGTCAGGGTTGTCCCTAGAGTCAAATATAAACCTTGAGTGTTCATTCTTGATGTCCTTGCCTATGTATCTTCTTCAAGTTAGAGGTTTTGTAGTTTGTACACCAAAAATAGAGAATTACATCCTCACATTTGGAATGAGATTTACGGCCTCACTTTTAAATTATAATGATTCATTGAGCTCACACTTTTATTACAATCACATATAATAGAATGGTATCAAGCACATTCCAATCAAGGGTTGGTTCCATGCCAACATTAGTTTACAAACACACATCAAACCACACAAGGACTGTATCATTCCAACATCACATGTTCTCACAGTGATTGGTTCAAGCATACACCATCTATACACATCATAGCTAGCATTCACTTGTGTCACACATACATATGTGATTAGCTCTTATACGACTTATAGGGTTTTTTTAGGCATGTGTTGCCCATACATAAACTGACTAGCTTGTACCCACATCACAAGTATACATTGGGACTAGCTCACACCCACATCATAGGTACACATTGTGACAAAGTCATATCTATATCATAGGTGCACATCATGACTAGCTCATGTCCATATCATAATTACACACAATTACTAGATCAGGTATGTGTCACATATACACAGTGTGAATAATAAACACTTACATCACATATTCATAATGTGATAATTTGTGCATGGATCATAGATACACAATATGATTAACTCAAGCACCCAATGCATAAACACAATTTAAATAGCTTAGCAACCTCACAAGTACACATAGTGACAAGCTAGTGAGAAGGAAGTAGTTACAAATTTATTGCAATCATGTTTTCCTTCTTTTGGTTCATTAGCACATAAGCTTGGAAATACATCACATTTGGAAAAAGGAATGTTAATGCATCCTATACTACACTTTTTCACACAAGTACATAGTGATTGAATTACACATACATCAGTGCAATAAGAAGTGGATGTGACACTATTGCAAGCGTCTTCCCATTATTTGGCTCACTAACACTTACCTTTTAAGTGCATCCTAGCTAGAAAAGGAATGTCGATGCATCCAATTCTGCATCGTGGGTCCCATATTTTTCCCAAGTTATTTGCACTAATTGTTCTCATACTGCACTGTGGATCCCATCTTTTTCCCAAGTTCTCACTAGTTGTGATGATGGGCAAGCATCACATACTACTTGTGATCATTATTGGATAAAGTGTAAGTGTAACAACACACATCACTCAAAGCCATTAATAAGATTTTTTCCATTGAACCTTTTGATTTGGTGGATCTTGGCATTTGTTGTGTCCATGCCATTGGTGAAAGTTAGTCCAACTTGGTATGGGGTAGCTCTTTACATCCATCACTTACATGATAATGGTGAAAGGTGGCTAATATCTATCATACCATGGGTAGCTCCTAACATCCATCCCCCCATATGCTATTGGTGACAACTAGTTAGACCCTAAGATCGGTGGTTATCTCCTAGGAGTTGTCACTTGTATGGTATTGGTGATAGTCAAATAAACCACACTTGTATTATATCATGGATAGCCTTGACATCTTTCACTTCCATGCTATTGGTGAAAGTTAGCTAATCCTTAAGAAATGATAGATAACACTTGACATTTGTTATCTACATGGTACTACCGACAGTTAACTATTGACCCTTGAGTTAGGCTTGCTTTCAACATGCTAGGTCAAGATATCACAAGGATTCACAAATATTGGCCAATGATCCACAAACCTACACACAAAGTCCTATAGGTCTCGGGGATCAACTTTTCAGACACATAAGAATCAGATTGAATCCATAATAGTAAATATTAAAGAATATCATACCTTTGGTTATGTGGCATTTTGTATACTATCAATCCTAAAGTTTAGCATAGCATTATACACCTAATGGGTATAAAAAGAAAAACACCATACCAAATTTAGTAATACCTATTGTTAAGTGCCCACCGCTAGAAAAGACAGACATAAGGAACTTCTTTCTAATCTCAACATAGATCTATGTATAATATATATAGAGTAGATAGACCATTCATATTTGATAAGAGATGTGCACACCAAGAGATCATAATGGTTTAAGTCAGCATTGCCATTAATTACACATTAGACAATTTTTCCCTAACTCATTCATAGTCATGTCATGGCAAAGTTTATTGTGCTCTTCTTTCTTGGAAGTATAGATCTCCCTAGTGTGTAGAGGCTACTTGTACCTTCTATACATTTTACTGAGCCAAGACACAAAGTTGTTTTCAGCTCACAAGCTTTGATTATATTAGTTCCATAGAGTCTAAAGGAATTTTTGTATATTCCCATAAAGACAAACCATGATGATAGTGACTTGAAAAGTTCATCCAATATTGAGTAGATTTTGGAATGCCAAGCATCACAAACCTCAAACTAGATAGGATTGATTATGGCAGGTTGCCTTTATTGTTTCAAACCTATATGGTGGGGACATATTATTGAAAGGATGAGCTCACAGCCATCCAATGCAAATATAGCCTCAAGCTAAAGCATACTAAAAGGGAGAAATAATCAAATTTAGTAACAACTCCAAACTCTAGGGTTATCCCCCAGTAGGGGCATCTTTTCCCCAACAACTACCTACATACTTGTTTCCACAAAGGATCAAAGTCCCATGTAGTTTCTCTCACAATATGAAATAATAAAATCTAGTAACAACCCCAAATGTGATGTCCCCTGTTTGAAATAGAATTTAATAATAAATATAAAAGAATAAAAACAAAATTTAAATTAAAAATATAAAATAATACAATTACACTATAACATAATTAAATTTAGTCAAGTTAATGAAGGGTCAAAAGACATGGAATGAAAATTTGTGATTCTGTCAAACATTGGACATAAAAAGGGAGAAGAGAACTTCATTTGAAAGGGGGAGAGAGGAAGGAAGAGAAAAGGGAAGGTGTGAAGCAAGGAAGAATTAATAGAAGAGAAAAAAGAAATAAGAAAATAAGGAAGTGACTCCTTCAAAGGGAAAACATTATGAAGGGTTGTGACTCTTTCAAAGGGAATAAATGATGAAGGGTGACTCATTCAAAGGGTCGTAATTGTGGAATGTTGTGACCTTTGCAAAGGGCAGCCGTGATGAAGAGGTATGTCTCTCCACCATATTGGAAGATATAAAGGGGAGAATGTTTCATTTGAGTAGGACATCCAAGGGAGAGCAATATGGGGAATAATATATTATCCTCAAAGGCAATGATGAAAAGTGGTGACTCAATTCTAATGAAAGGTGGTGACCCTTTCACCAATAAAGTATAAAGGATATTTCATTTCAAGCAAAAAAAGGAGCAACAATAAGAGTATTATTCAGATTTTTAGAGCAGTCCGAGAAGAAGAATTCCATTTGATAAAGGAGATAAATCTAAGAGATCAACCTGATATGAGAAATCAGATTTAAGATATTTATACAACTTATCTCATCTTATTCGAGTACAAATTACATCTCTAACTACATTTTTGCTCTTGTTTCATTTTGGATTTGTGAATTTAGGGAAAAGTATAAGGTGATCTTGAAAGGAGACATTACACCAAACTCTAGGGTTATGCCCCAACCCTCCCCTATAGACTTGGGTCATAGGGGCATCTTTCCCCCAAGGACTGCCTACATACTTGCTTCCACATGGGATCAAAGTCCCATGTTTTTTTCACAATAATTTCTCAAGGAACATATGAATAGTTTCCCATACCCAATGTTCCTCAACCACTTTAAGTCTCTTACTTAGGGGAGTGGATTAGAATGCATATTGTATTAGGAAAACCATATAAGGGTTTACAACCAAACAATGTAACAAACAACTATTTACCGTTACCCATTCTAATGCCATAGCTCCTAAAGTTTTATTGATACTATTGCATATTCCAATAGAGTTCTTTTAAATGATTCCTAATAGTCAATAATGCTGAAAAGTAGGGAAACCCAACCTAGTTCCATTTACCAAGCTTGAGCTATAACACTTTGCTTGGGATCTCAAATCAGACCTCACCAACTTCATTATCCATAATTCAACACGAGCATCCCAAAATCTCTTATATGTTCACCTCATTGACATAGTGGCTAGGTGATTACTTATCAACCAGAAATTCTCTTTGTTTGCAATGACATATTTTGACCATTATCATATAGATTAGTTATAGACATCAACAAGCCACAAAGGAATTACATGTGACCTCACGGATCTTAATAGTACTCATGTCATACCCAAAATAGTGTAAGAAGACTTCATTTATGAAGTCAATCAAGGATCTTACAATCAACCTAGGCTACTAATAATTATGGTAGAGTCAACACCATATATTGAACAGGTGTAGTTGCTAGGCCACATGCAAAATTTATGCACAAACTAGGTATGATATATCTACACAACAGGTACTTTTCATTTGATATCATTGGCATAGGCCTTGTACATGGAACCTTAAGGCAATTTTAGAATGCCTTCTACAAGGGACGATTAAGCAACTTTTCCCTCTCTACCTAAAATTCATTAATACCCTAATACAAGGTATGGTAATAACAAAAATATGTCATGATATAATTTGATAAAATATTAGATTATGATCTAACAAGATTATAAGCTTAGGGATTTAGAATACCTTCCCTCATAATTATAGTATTTTCCAATAGTAGAAATCAAGTGAAAATTATGGTTTAACAAGTTATTGTAGTAACCATTAGAACAAAAAAATCAATGTATAGGGAACTCGAAGGTTGTTTCTCAGCACAGGGATATATTAATGAGGACATGCCCAGATATGTTTTTTGATGGTCTTTGACAGTCAAAATACTTAGGTATAATCATTCATAGGGTTTGCCAAATTTCCGTAGCTGTGAGTTAGCCTATCAGACCATGTATATTATCCCTCAAAGCCACCAAATGCAAAGTATATTAGCAATTGAGGTAAAATACCTATACATAGTTGTTCACACGAGCACATCTTAGTGTTTGAATTAAGTTGAGCATAGTTAGGGATGTCAAAATATATGGTGATATTCCATGAAAACCAATGCATATGCAAAAGCAAGAGCATACACCAGCTACCCAAACTTTTTACCACAATTCCTCATAAAAATGCAAACTATTTGACAAAATACCTCAACGATTATAAAGCTATTGCACACAATAATAACTCATTCTCACAAGGTTATCAATAAACATGCCAAATTTTCAAAGATAAATTTTACAATCTTTGATCATAGGGCACAAGCTTTGGAAGTATTCTCCTACTCATTCAAACAACGGTAGGATCTCCTCCAAAGGCTTCCTATCTGATTGTATTTCTTCTTATCCTTAGCATTCAAATGGTATTTCTCAGCCATTATCCGAAATTGAAGGACGACCTCAGAAGTTTTGTACACATTTATTGAATTGATACACCACTCCATGCCAAATTGCCTCATAGAAGATCATAGAAAAGCTGTATACATCTACTTTAGGTGAGCAATCTTCTCCCTGGTTATAGTCAGTGGCAGATGATTCACCTCCTATCCTCAGTCAGGTGTGCCTGTCCTTAACATTCGCTAAATGGAAAACTAAAGCTTCTCCTTACCAACTGCTTGCTCGCCTATTTTCACCCCTCTGCATGCTTACCAATATCCGTATTTCATTCACCCATTTCCTGGGAGTCATGACCACCACCATTTTTTTTCATGTTTGATGGGCATCCATAATCTTTTCCATAGCTCTGATTTTCTTTCAGGCAGAGAGGCTGCCGACAAAGATTGTGGAGTCTGGCTTTGCACTTGCCACTCATGTTGGCTTGAAAGTTTCTAAACCTTTTCAACAAAACAGTTTTGTGCATATCCTGCAATAATGGTATGCCATGAGAATACATTCATTGAGGGATTTTGTCCTAGCAATTACTGCTCTTGCTTCCACATTGCACTTTCTACTAAATCTGAGAAAAGTCCACTTCCAGTTATATAGGGCAGTCCAACTACCCAACATCTAGAGGAGTTAAGGGAGAGAGAGCCCTCCAACTAATCATCACCCAGCTATTGGAAGTTAATATATAGAAGCCTCTCCACAGATCACACTGAACCACACTTATGCTCAAATGGGAAAAAATGAAATCATTGACTACCTCTCCTCTTGTCTACACTGGCTCTTCTGTTTTCAAAATGAATCAGAGGATACAAGTGTTACTATCTTCTTATCTTGCACAAATTTTGCATCATCATCTGTTGAGAAAAGCAAAGAAATAGAGTGAGCAGTGACTGGCAGTATTGTGGTAAAAGATCAACTGATCAGGTTGGCTGCCTGTTCATTGCATTTGGTGAAACAGTGGTGCAACATCTGTCTGTGGCCCTATCCTTTATGTGATGATTGATGTCCATGCTCTCGGTCAAGACATCCATACTGAAGCTGTTCCTAATTGTCCTTAAGGAATTAAAAGTCTCAGATGGGTGCCATTTCTTTGTCAGCATTGCAGGTGATGCCAAGCGGTCCGTACACGCTGTAAATCCGTCACCATCCTCTTTTGAAAGACCCGAATTAATTTATTATTTATTTGCTTTTCCCATATCAGTGTGGAAGTAGCATGGGGGATGTGAGAATTTGAAAATGTATTAAATCTTTTCCACTTGATCTTATTGTGGGTATGGACTTGCAAAATTACTCACAACTTCCACAAAGAAAGAAATCGCTCTGATACAATTGATCTGCAAACTAAGATTGATGTTCCATATAACAGTCATCAACACACAGGTTATTCAATTGAAATTCGCTAATGCATATTTTGTGAATCAATTAAACTGATTTTGTAAATGTGAGCCAATTACCCACTTAAATCCACAAATTTTAAGTCAATTACAATCTTAGATCACTTGGGCACAGAACCAGCCTGAATCACTATGAATTTAGTATGCAAGATCACTAACTACAGTGCTCTTATAGTTTTGATTAGCCTACCCAGTTAATTGCTCCCTATTAGAAAAGCTTAGATCTCCTAAATCAGCTCCCAGTTCAACCTTTCTGGACTTAATTTATTAACTTATGTTCAGACCCATAAGGAGCATCAAGGGACACCAAAAGGTGCAAGAAGTTGGAATTGGAAGCAGTCTGGACGAATTTGGAGCATTCAATCATCTGCAATAAAGCTGCCACAAACAACAAAGATAAAACTGCTACCTTAGTAATCCGGAAGTTTCATACAAGGTGCACAAAACCTCCATTTTTCTGCCATTTTCTTATTCTTGCCTGTTGACCATGCCTATTGAAGTTGAGATGCATCTTGCTATGAAATCTAGAAATTAGAACTGATCTTTTGATGGATCAAATACTGAGACCACTCACAAGGACAACAATTTCCCTCATGAAGAGTTTTGGGACATGAATGAGTGGAGGGATTGCATTAATGACTAGAGAAACTCCAATGATAATTTTGTGTAATTAAGCAACATATACATTGAAGTTTTTAATGTACAGACTAATGTGGCCTTAACTTCAAAGGATTTTAGATATGATGTTAGGCTTTAGAGACCCGTGTCAGGAAAATGGACACGCAATTGCTGAGGGCTATGGGTGTGTTGTCAATGATGGATGGCATGATAGGGTGTGTGTGTGTGTGTCTATTTATATATGGTAGGGATGACTGCATGTTGTTAAGAGTCACAAAAATTTACTTTGGGGAGTCAATAAAGCTAGTAGATGTTCTTCGTTATCTGATTTTTCTTCTTAGTTTTCTAATTGCCACCTGCTTATTTGACAGGTTTTGCCTGCTGTAAACAATGAGAGAAAGTAAACAACCTCCATTCTTCTCACTTTTATTTGATTCATTGTTATAACTGCCCACTGATTTTGTTCCATGTCATTATGAATGCTGTTATCTTTCCCAGAGAAGATGCTTGTCATATAGTTTTCTCCATATCCTTTCTTTTCTTATAAAACTACAGTTTTGTCTCTGAAACTAGAATTTTGATGTAAATCTTATCAGAAAACAATGTTTTTTTGATCCTTGTTATTCCTTATCTATGTAACATACAGAATTTTAGTCAATGAATTATAGATACACAGTAATGGTACCTTGTCTTTCGCTTTAAGATAAATCAAAAGAGGGATGGCACCTTTGAATACTCGGGAAAGTAATCACAATATGGAGTCAGTAATTTTGCAGGTATTGACTTTATCTTTTATCATCTAGGCTTGCAGGGAGGCTTTTTGGGCCAAGAGATGAAAATGGCCAGTGGTGGGATGACAAGTGCTTGTTTTATCCAGTTGTATTGGATCCTTCTTCCACTGGATCTTTATGGAGAATGTATTATTATGGTCGTGATCGGGACTCTTGGCACTCTGGAGTAAGTCCAGCTCTCATATCTTCTGGGCGAATTGGTCTTGCCATCAGTGAAGATGGAATCAGTTGGTCTAGATATCCTGGCCCCCTTCCAGGGGGAGCAATAATGGATCCAGTTGAGGCAAACCCTCTATGTTTTGATTCTGTGCATATTGGTTGTAGTGACTTATTCCTTCATAATGGGGAATGGTGGATGTTCTACTTTGGAGGATCTTTAGAAGAAACTGTCTTTGGGCCTCAGATGCGTAACATGAGAGGCATTAAAATGCGTGTAGGTTTAGCAAAATCCTCAGACGGTATTTCATTTGTACGAAATGAAGTTCCAGTCTTGGATTTGGGAGAGAAGGGTGAATGGGATGAATTGCTTGTAGCTTGGGCAAGGGTTGTACCACCAAAATTGCATGGAAGCAATAAATGGTTGATGACATATTGCTCTATAGAAAAA
Organism: Chamaecyparis obtusa; assembly: GCA_027943335.1. Lineage (NCBI taxonomy): Eukaryota > Viridiplantae > Streptophyta > Pinopsida > Cupressales > Cupressaceae > Chamaecyparis > Chamaecyparis obtusa. The sequence continues at coordinate 813,809 of BSBK01000344.1, read as the reverse complement.
GCTTCGTCTGTTGGTTGCTTTGCAATTGGTGCAGCAATTTCTGACAATGGAGAGACATGGGAAAAGAGAGGAAAGGTTCTTGAAAGAGGGGCTCCTGGTGCATGGGATGATGGAGGAGTTGGAAGGCACCATGTTCTCTATGTTGATGGCGAATATATTATGTTCTATGAAGGAGTTAATAGCCAAGGCATACACGCAATTGGGGTCGCTTACTCAACTGATGGACAAATGTGGAGGAAATATGTTGAGCCATGGAGCCAACCTGGAGGTCCTATATTTACTTCCACAGATGACAAAGAGGCTTGGGATAGTGGAGGCATATCTTGTCCTCATGTACTCAAATTCAAAGATGATCATTACTGGCTATATTATGTTGGTACAAATTCTAGCAAGGAGTTGAGTTGTATGGGTTTGGCTATAAGTGAGGGATTAAATATAAGGTCATGGAAGCGCATTGATCCAAATGTACTTAATGAAAGAAGGCGTGCATCCTTGACTCTGTGAACTAGCTTCTTCTGTTAGTAGTAGTACAGATTTAAATGAATCCTTTAAAGATTGTTATTTTCTCTTTATTGTAGCATACATGAAGTGAAATGATAAAATTAACCATACATGTGAATGAATTTCTTTATGAAGGTTTGATATAATCTTGGTCTTTTGGGCTGGCATCAATGTTGCAATTAAGGCATATAAATGTTTTTTGTTGTTGGCCACTCTGTAAGATGGCAGTTCCATTTTGTCTGCAAATGTGAAACCAGTGCTGTAATAGGAGCTTCTGATCAGACACCAATCTGATTCATTTGTTCATGTCTTTTCCCAGTGATCTTAAAACATTATTATGCGACAATTTCTGGCTTTCGATTGATCTATGAGAAAATGTGACATTTGCAAGTTCTTTATGCTACATTGCAACCAAAATGGATATGGATATGTTTGGTGACAAGCACAGCTGCCTTTATCCTCCTGAACTAGTTGAATCGGTCATTATCCAATGGCTACTGAACTAGTTGAAAACAATATTCATTCTTGATTTTCATTAAAAACTCAGATTGTTTTTGACAGTCCTAGTCAATCACAATTCTTCATGTATATTATATTATCTTTTACAGTAAAGCATGCAGTAGTTTTCTCATTATAAGTGTTATCTTCATTAAATTAAATCATGTTTCTCGTGGAAGTTCAAAGTCAACCACCCTAGCAACATTGAGACTGAACTCAAATTTGTCCTGAAAGCTGAACGTGGGTGCTATCCATTCGTGTTCCAAGTTACAACCTTCTTATCATTTAATGGATTAGTAGGCGCAACATTTCGTGTTGACAACTAACAGAGCATCACCTTGTGAGGCAAATAGTACGAGAGAGTTATCATATTTGTAGTTGATTATTGACAAGTTTTATCTCTTGAGAGGAAAGAAATAGGGAATTTCTTTGATTTTTTAAGTATTTTTTAGTTTTCCTTGATGGCACTTGTAACAAGTTGGATTGATTCTGTTTTTCATCTCGTTTCTCTAGATTCTTGACGGGTTTTGAAATCTGATTGAGATCGGTGTAATGGAAAGAATATACCAATCTATGTTCATAGAATATTCCTGACAGAATTATGTCTGCATATTCTTCTGGGTCACAATTCAACTCAGTTTGAAAGCTCGTGTCAAAACATCTCTTGTTTTTCATAAAACTCTATTGAGAAACTAAATTATTACAAACTTCTTTTATCCCTTTGCTATGGTACTGTATCAATGAATATGTTATACACATAAAAAATTCATCTGAGGTTGGAAATTACAAATTATATGGCTTCTATGGCATTTTCCTATGTTATAGATTTGTCAAGTTATATGGCTGGATCCAGGTCCAGGTCCAGTGCATACCAGGTCCGGATCCAAAACCGGTATGTGAGGTCATTTGACTAGGGGTATCAATCCATTGTGGATTCGTCTTAGATGAACATGGGCAAACCCAAAAGGAATGCAGTAGAATCCACAATTAACCTGTTTAGGGAACCATTAAATTAAAGATAGCAGGTTTTCACAATCTATGACAATGTTAATATGCTTCTAGGAATGATTGTGTATCAAATTTTTCAACATCAACATTTCAATCATACTCCATGATCCATCATCAGGATGAGAGAGTTCAAGAATATAAAAAATGACAAGTTGCAGACCAAACAAACACTTAAAAAGATGAGAGGGGAAAGGGAACACGCCTGGTTTGCATGTTCCCTTTTCCCTCTCATCTTTTTAAGTGTTTGCTTGGTCTGCAACTTGTCATTTTTTGCATCTTTGAACTCTCTCATCCTTATGATAGATCATGGAGTATGATCCGAAATGTTGATGTTGAAAAATTTGATACACAATCATTCCTAGATGCATATTAGCAAAACATTGAATATTAATTACTACTTTTTCTAATCATTGTAATCGTTAATCTACAACTTAACAGTTTGTTTAAGGTTACTTCATCATTGGGCAAGTGCATTACACCACCAAACACCCATCTTTGGAAGGCAATGGTGAAGATTGACATTACCGAATTGTGAATATTGTACTATTTTAGTTTTATTAATGTAATATTAATTAAGATATATGCATTAAAAAAATACTAATATTGCATCTAATTGTGATTCTTATTTTTTTATAATTAATTGAGATTTATGTTTTTATGACGAGTAGTGGACATTCTACATTAAATTATATAAAAATGAACTACATTAGTTCACAGAAAAGGTAAGCGGAATGGGCAACGTCTATATATATAGGCATATATTTAGGAAATCATACCAAGAGAATATTTAGTTTTTTAGTTTTTAAAAAGAGTTCTCTGTATAATATTCTCAATATATGGTTATTTAGCCTCTGTCTATTTCTTCTTTTTGGTTAAGAGTAGCTGTGTGAATAAGAGAAATAGCAAGCCAGAGAACTTCCCACTGTCATGTCAACCAAGGAGACTACACTAAGTTGAGAAGCAAAAGATTGGCCACATGACAACAGAGATGAGTCACAATGTCTATGTTGAGGGGAGGGGACCTACGAGAGCTGTCAAAGAGAGTTTTACATTTCATATTTAATCAGTTTTTAATTTAAAAATACTTGAATTTTCCAAAATTGAAGGGACATACTCATTCATACTTTTCAACACATGAAGTGTTCATATAGTTTGTGCTGTTTTGATATTTTTATGGTACAAATATATGCAATTCTTATGGCACTTAAATAAAGTTGAAATGATAGTCACAAAATTAATATTTAGAGTTTAGTTAAGTTTAAAGTATAATTATTATTAATATTTAATGTATTTGAAGTGGAAAATTTTTCAAATTTCAGCAATTATTAAATATTCAAATATTATAATTTTAAAGTTTATTTAAATTTAAATTTTTAATTTATAATAATTAAAATTTTTATGATGATTTTGTTTATTGAATGATTTTATGTAGTATTTGAAACTTAATTGTTTTTTTTTATGTTATAATTATGTATATATTTAAAAAAATTATATGAACGAAATTTTTTTTTCTAATTTTTTTTGTTGCGGTATTTGTATGTTGAACTGTCATACTTGAATTTGACTTTATAACTTATGTCTTTTTTTAAAAAATTATATAGATCACTAATTAAAGAGATAAGATTAAAAACATAATTAACATGGATTAAGAAATTAAAGGAAAATGCTGAATGGACTTGCACTCTCTTAGATGATATGAAATAAATTTCAATAGAGTGTCCAAGGGGAACCTTGGGATCACTAGAGATGAGTGCTTGTTTAGATAGCCCAATGTAGTTTTCTTTAAGTGTTGCTTTCATACATATTTGGAGAGGAATGAACAATGAGGCAAAAATACTAGGGTTTGTAGAAATTTCAAAATGGGCAAAGTTCGTAAGGGCATAGGTATTTTTGTTGGGGAGGGGGACTCTAAACCAATAATAAATGTGTTGGCAAAATAGATCAAGACCAAGTTGAAAACTTGGAAATCTTCTAAAAGATGCAAGAGATATCCTCCCAAAATTCATCTCTATCCCCTTTCAATATTTTTGTAAAAAATATCATATCTGCAAACTATCTTACTATCGAAATAATTTAACTTTCATGTACCATGATATTTCTAGATGGGGTTGGCAAGGGATGATGAGACCTAGTTTAGGGATGATATATGTATATTTAAGTGTATACATTCTTTCAATGTACAACTATTCACTGTTCAATGTCTATTGATTTAAATATATGTCATCATTCCATGCATGCTTGGATTTTGAAAGATACCAATATGTTGGTTTTTCATCCTCTTGCTTATCTTGGAGAGTGCTGCTATTTATAAATTGGAGTATAATTGTTATGGATTATTTTTTGATGCTATATGGGTTGAAAGTAGCTCAATATTGCATGAGCTTGCAAAAACAACGTGTAATGACCCCTTTCCTACCACTTGATGTATATTCCATAAATTAGTGCAACTTAGGAATATTGAATTAGGGAGTCACTCTTACTAACTGAGTATATTAGCATATTACATCATATTAACCATCATTATCCATAAATATTAAAGAAACATAAACCATCAACTGATAAATTAATGAACATAGTCTATATTTAACATTCAAGGATCTCTTCATATAAATCACAAGATTCCCTTCTCTTTTCCTTACTAACATCATCATAAGGTGGAAGACTTAATGTGCCAAGGGCGTGTGAAACAGACTACAAGCGGCCTCCCTCAAGGCATAACCCCAATGTTGGGATAACCATCATGTGCCCGAAATTACTCCGCCTCTCCCTTCCACAAACTCCCTATATCCTAGGACACCTTAGTAAGAGATAGGAGGTAGATTCCTATTATCTATAAACCAAGTATTATATTTAGATATTTATTATTTTATATTATATATATTTTTATTCTCATACTCCAAATATATTAAATCTTCTAACTATATAATCTAGTTATATATGATTCAAATAATTAATATATATAATTTTAAATATTATTATTTACTATATATATATATATATATAATTAACCACCTCCATAATATATATATTTATCATGAATATATTTATTATAATATTATTATCTCTTGTTCCCTTCTCATTCCTGCCATGAAGAGTATCCAAATAAATATATTATTCTCCTATTTCATCCCTTGAGAATGATTTCAATCCTTATTAAATATTTGTGAGATTTAAGAGTTGCATCTTATTGAGAAGAGACACATCCTTTTGTCAATAATTAATTAATCTTTCTTGATATGTCACTCTCTCTTAATGTATGTGATTTTCTTCTCTTTTCCCTCCCCTTTCAAATGAAATTTTATTCTTCTTTTTATATCTCATGCTTAAGGAGTCACATCTTTTCATTTTATATCTTTTGACCACTCATTAAACTTAATTATATTTTAGTTTAGTTCTTTTATATTTTAGCTTAGATTTTATTTATAATTCTTTTACATTTACATTTAATTCTTTTATATTCTAATTTGGATATTATTTATATTTATTTTATATTTCAAGTTAACTCTTTTATATTCTAATTTAGATTTTTATTTATATTTTATTATTATTATTATTATTGACTATTATTTTAGAAAGGGAACATACTTTTTACAATTTTGTCTCTTGTAATGTATTTACTTATTGATTTCTATTATTTATTATTAATATTTATTATTAAATCTCATTCATAAAGTGGACATCACAGTCCACCCTTCCCCAAAATTGCTTGTCCTCAAGCAATACCAATTTTATTACAAAGTTACAAACCTTTAATGTGAGTGGCTTTTGTTGTACAACTCTAAAATTAATCAATGTATTTGTAATTTAGAAAGATTGTAATTTTAATTCAAGTTCCTTTTTACACTATAGGTGCAATGTGTATACTCATTGAGTTCTTACTTCATCTCTCTATGGTGTTTTAAACATCTACACACATTCTTTCTATCGTCCATCATTTTTATGCTACACAATATTTATGTCTTTTCGATTTTACTATTGTCTTATCAATCATATTTATAGATACAACTTAAACATGAATCCTACTCCTTAAAATACAAAAATATTGCTTTTGACACACTTAAACAATTATGAATTGTATACATTAGTAAGGCACATACACTCTTTAAGTAACCATGTTGCAAACACGTCATACATGAATCAAACATGTAAACTATGAAGTATTCACTCAAATACATATAAAGTATGACTCATATGCACTAATACACGTAGAAAATAGAGCATCCACACAAATATACCTAATGCAAGAAGCATATGAATACACAAGGCATAAATCATATGCACAAATGTACATAAGATAGGGATCATACACGTAAATCATGAATTACACATCTAAATACATAAATCATACATATGGTTTGTATGCATGTAAAAAATACACAAAGCATGAATTTACTAAAGTCAAACAGTATACACGCAACACATGAATTCACTTATCATGTAACTATTCTTAGCACTTAGAACACAAAGCATGAATTTATTCAAGCTAGGAGGCATATCATGAAGTTATCATGAATTTACTGAATTCAAGAAGTATACACATAAATGCACACAATACATACATATTTATTTAATTAAGTCGTGAAGAATACATGTAGCACATGTAGGATATACATGAATACAATGAAGCACATAGAGAATGAATTCACTTAAATCATGAAGTACATATGTGAATACACAAAACACATAAAGCATATACATAATTTTATTTAGTCATGAAGCATACACAGTACATAAATTATAAAATATACACATGAATTTACTTAAGTTTTGCATATAGTCCATACACATGAATTTAAGTTATGAAACATTTATGGAAAACACATGAAGTAGAAACATAAATAGATTAAATCATGAAGTACACATATGAATACACGTAGCATACAAAGTATGATGCATACATATTTAAATCATGCACAAAGATACATGAATACACATAAAACATGAATCATATATTGGGCATGAAGCTATGAATTTTAATATAAGGCATGGAGTACACATGTCAAACATAAGGATATCAATACATGGTAAACACATAAAGTATGAAGCAATACAATCAAATACACACCAGACATGTAATGCATGGAGTAGTGCTCATATACATCACACACATAAAGGATAAGTACATGTTATGCATGTAAGGCATGAAGCAAGCATTAAGCATACATGAGGGGTGTCCTCTTGGAGTAACATGTATGAAGTGAAGCAAACACAAGTACACATATGAATAATATGCATTAAATACACGTAGAGTAAGCATATAGCTCAAACCACAAACATGTACTCATAAATTCATATCTTCTCAAACTATTCTCTTATTTCTAGATCAACCAAAAATACACTTGAAAATATGAAGTATATGTACGAATGTATGAAGACATAAAGCATAAACCAAGTACACACATTAATGCATGAATACACGGAGCATACAAAAAGTATACAAACATTAACTATTTTTATTTTTACCCTACAAGATGACAGGATCAAAGCTCTGATACCATTTGTAATGACCCCTTTCCTACCACTTGATGTATATTCCATAAATTAGTGCATGTTAGGAATATTGAATTAGGGAGTCACTCTTACTAACCGAGTATATTAGCATATTACATCATATTAACCATCATTATCCATAAATATTAAAGAAACATAAACCATCAACTGATAAATTAATGAACATAGTCTATATTTAACATTCAAGGATCTCTTCATATAAATCACAAGAATCCCTTCTCTTTTCCTTACTAACATCATCATAAGGTGGAAGACTTAATGTGCTAAGGGCGTGTGAAACAAACTACAAGCAGCCTCCCTCAAGGCATAAACCCAGTGTTGGGATAACCATCATGTGCCCGAAATTACTCCGCCTCTCCCTTCCACAAACTCCCTATATCTTAGGACACCTTAGTAAGAGTTAGGAGGTAGATTCCTATTATCTATAAACCAAGTATTATATTTAGATATTTATTATTTTATATTATATATATTTTAATTCTCATACTCCAAATATATTAAATCTTCTAACTATATAATCTAGTTATATACTCCTATATGATTCAAATAATTAATATATATAATTTTAAATATTATTATTTACTTTATATATATATATATATATATATATATATATATATATATATATATATATATATATATATATATATATATATAAAATTAACCACCTCCATAATATATATATTTATCATGAATATATTTATTATAATATTATTATCTCTTGTTCCCTTCTCATTCCTGCCATGAAGAGTATCCAAATAAATATATTATTCTCCTATTTCATCTTTTGAGAATGATTTCAATCCTTATTAAATATTCGTGAGATTTAATAGTTGCATCTTATTGAGAAGAAAAACATCCTTTTGTCAATAATTAATTAATCTTTCTTGATATGTCACTCTCTCTTAATGTATGTGATTTTCTTCTCTTTTCTCTCCCCTTTCAAATGAAATTTTATTCTTCTTTTTATATCTCATGCTTAAGGAGTCACATCTTTTCATTTTATGTCTTTTGACCACTCATTAAACTTAATTATATTTTAGTTTAGTTCTTTTATATTTTAGCTTAGATTTTATTTATAATTCTTTTACATTTAAATTTAATTCTTTTATATTCTAATTTGGATATTATTTATATTTATTTTATATTTCAAGTTAACTCTTTTATATTCTAATTTAGATTTTATTATTATTATTATTATTATTGACTATTATTTTAGAAAGGGAACATACTTTTTACAATTTTGTCTCTTGTAATGTATTTACTTATTGATTTCTATTATTTATTATTAAATCTCATTCATAAAGTGGACATCACACAATGATAACCTTCCATAAGAAAGTATGCAAGAAATGATCTTTCTTGAAGATCAATGAGATATGTTACTAAGTGTGCAACTAAGATTAAATTGAATGTTGACAAGTGTCTTAATCATACAACTTGATAAAGTAACTATAAAAATATTAAATGATCTAGGACATGAGAAATAAATGAGATAAGATCCCATTGTTAACTAAGACTTCTAAAAAGACACCTAGGACCGAAGTTAACTAAATGTGAATAAGGCCGCAATAGGAAATTAGTTAGGCACAATACCTTATTCACACCAATAGATACTTGTAAATCACACATCATGCAAACTTAGGTACCCACATTGTGCACATTAGCAATTGTATGTTAGGATTGACATTATTCCCTATTGAAGCTTGTCTATGGTCATTAGATGCAGTCATAAAAATGAGTTAGTTGCTTTAGGGAAGACATTTTTTGGATGGCCTTTTGTTAGCAAGAAGACTTATTCTGTGCAATGAAATTGTGATTCAAGTGAACACTAAACAATTCAATTTGACATAAAGGTGGTTAGGAAATATAGAAAAGCATAAAATACCATGAAATAAATTATGCTAAGATCTCCTAGTTGCACTCAAAAGTGAGTTTTCCCCATGATTGTTGGATGTTTGCTCACAAATTGACTACATAAAGCACATTCAAGGGTTGTTATAAAAATGGATACAATGAGCTCCAATTTATAGGAATTGGGAGGGATGAATGAATGAATAGATTAAAATATGAAATCAATGGCTCATATTGGTTGAGAGCCATGGGTAGATGAGGAGGTCAAGTGTCCTCATGTGCTTGAAGGAGATGGATAGGGATTAAGGGGAGAATAAATGGTGGAGATTTTATTTGGAGGAAGTGGAAGAACAAGATATAAAGGATACTTTGGAGTATCTAAGAGGAATGGGAAAGTACCTTGACCCATATGACATGGTACCAAGGCCATGTCACCTGTATAAAGGTCCATTCCTTGTGTACAAGAGACCCATGCATTTGTACACATGTGAGGTTGAGCATGATTTGATGGGAGTTCATTAGAATTAGGTTGTACAAAGTGGGGGAGTAAGGGGATAATTAGATTGGCCCATGTAACCAAGAGTGTTGGAAAATGATAAATTACAAATATAAAATATTTATTTAATTTTTGAGAAAATGATGAGGGACTTAATAAATATTTTGATTTATTTGCCTGAGGTGGACTATAGAAGGACAATTAAATGATTTTGGCTACCAAATGGGTGTGTTGAGCAATGATGAAGAACATACGAATAGTATTTTTTTTATTAATTAAATAAACCACATTTAATTAATAAGGAGACGAGGATAAAATAATTAACTAAATAATGTGCATTGTATTCAATCAATTATAGAATAAATAGTTGAGTAATGATAATGTGTCAATTTTAGGTGTCTATATTTTGCCCCTCTTTGAAATGATGTTATGAAATAGTATCATTTCAAGGATTATTAAAACAATGCTTAGAAGAAGATGGTTAGATTAGGGAATGTGCCTCTATCATTGAAAGGAGTGTCTACAAGGAAAGACTATGAGAGTAAGAATGAGGATGATGATGCCCCTTCAAGAGGACATGTGAATTTAGGTCAATGTACGAGTGTGCTCTTGAAATGGATGAGATGATGTATGGTAGAAAATGGAAGAGGGAGCAATATGATTGATAGATGGGGAGAAGGGATAGGTGATGAGAGGGTATAGAGATGATGAATGGAAGAACAATGATAAATGAAATTCATTTTATACTACATTAGACTAAGCACTCTTTATTTGATATAGTGTTAGATATTATTTTCCAAGGTATAAGGAACCATGGTGATAATGTGTTCCATACATAGAAAAATATATGTTGCAAGCAATCATATGCCTTATAGCACCATGATATGGAAGATTGTGATATTCTTGTGTCAAGAGGTTTTAAAAGGACTTGTTGGTTCCCAAATCAACAGATTGGAAATCCTATGAGCTTGCCTAACTCAATGCTTGGACTTTCCAACTGACTTGGCCAACAAATGAGAATGATCGATTATGATCCTCTTCCCCTGCACTTTAGGCTCTGTAGAACCAATGCGGGTGTACCTATTCCTTAACCCAAACTCCCTCTTAAGAATTTTTATATCAGATATGTAGCTGTACTTTGAATTAGGGTGATCTCTCAAGATGACAATTAGGTCTTGAAGGAGATCAATTTGTATCCTTTACAACTTATAAATCACTAAACTTATCTTTTGATTGTTGTATTGAGATTATGTTGAATGCTTTTATGTAGTGATATCTTGTTTATTTTGAATATGTATTACTTCTTCCTACTTGTAATATTTCAAACAATGATTTTAAAAGATGATAGACCAGTGCCTTCTTCAATTGGGTTATAGAGAGTCTCTTCTTAATCCTATGTCCAACTTATGTGAGACGGGAAAAAAAAGTTCCTATCAACTGCTTTCTTTTGATGCTTTCAATTACTTTATCATTCCAAAATTAGTCTTATTGAATTTAACCCAAACTTAATGAGACCAAAAAGATAAAGATAATAATGCTTATCAAATCTAATGATCAAGTTGCAGGATAATACAAATAATCTCCACACACAAAGATTGAAAGCAACTTTACCTTCTGAAAGTAAAATCACAAAGGACTGATTAATCCAAAATAATCAGATCCACAAATTCAAATTGAAAGAACTTGCTGATATATATTAATAATGAAAAGTCTTCATTGTTTACAAAAATAACTTGCCGAAATGCAATATATATAAAATAGTAATCATATATGATTCCTTGTCCCTTAGCATTAAAAACTGATCTCCTCTATATGGTAGGAGGCTCCATACAAATGAAGAGACACATCTCTTCATCATTAATTGGCTTGTGGAAAGAAAACTAAAACAACTAAGTAATAATAATAAAAACAAGCCTATGGAAGTAATCATCTCCGAGTAGGGCCTCGCATTCCTTCATGTGCTCCTTGTATCCTTTGAAGGTGTATGTGTGCAAATGTTTCACCAAATCTTTAAGCAATCAAGTGATTTCAATTCCTTGTGTGAGCCTCTTAATTCCTTTGATTTGTGTATTTAATGGCGTCCTCTGGCGATTTTTGGAAAATTAAACAACTGATATGAAAATGGTTCTCCATTGGTGTAGCTGTCTCTTTCCTTCTTCTTCGAAGCCTTCATTTCATCTTTCAATCGACATAGTTAATATCGATAGGTTCATCGGGGGTCGACCAGTCTATTAAAATGCTATACTGATAGTAATTATTACACCGATGACATTTATTGGGGTAGCTCCTATAGATAAAACACTGGTTGCATCGGTGATAAGGTTTTTCGATGTGCGACCTTTGCTTTACCCATCGGGATAACAATTTACATATAAGCCAATGATTTCTTTTCTCCTTTTATCGATATAGGTCATCTTGATAATCTTATAGGGTGTCGGGATAGCTCAAATTTGGTTAATCCGCTATGTATTGTTACTTTGATAGGTTCATCGGTACATCATACCCCGATGTCATCACATTACCCTATTGACATTTGTTGACTTGATTTCCTTATCTTCCTAGTAGTTTTTTTAATCTTATATTTCCATAAGTTATTCTGATGGACTCATCGGGCATTGGCTATTCTATTGCACTCATCAGGTAATGGCTATTCTGCTGACTCATCGAGTATTGGCTATTCTGATGACCCTCATTGGGTATTGGCTATTCCAATGACTCATCAAGTATTGGCTATTTTGATGACTCATTGGGTATTGGCTATTCTGATGACCCTCATCGGGTATTGGCTATTTCGATGACCCTCATCGGCCCAACTTTCGTTGATGTGCAATAAGCACTCCTTATCTAAATGCCTTTTGGATCTCATATTGGTATAGCATAATCCAATGTAGTTATCAAGGGTCAGTGAGACTTAAAACTGTTGGACTACAACTGATTTGGAATCTGATTGAAGGATCTGTGATTGCAAGATCACTAAGGAGTTGCTGATTAGATATGTAATATGATTAAATCAGTATTATGTTGTCATTGATGTCAACTAGTTTGACAACACTTATCTTGTAAGTTACTACACCGAGACATCTAAAGAAAAATGGAAAAGAGATGAAGAACAGAGAAATCTACATGAGGAAAGATGTACATGACAGATGAGGATAAGGAACACATTGAGTAACTTTTTGATGAGTCTATGACTTAATGATATTGACTTCATTATGTTGCATTCATCTATAATGAAGTATAGAGCTGAAAGACACAAAGCAGTGTTGTCGGTAAATGAAGCATTTCTAGTATACACCGACGGAGTATAGTGTATATCAACCATAGTATTAACCGAGCAGTGTTCATCGATGCATTCTTTGTTAACCGAGTGGAACCGAATGAATTAAATGATTAGTTTAGCCGATAAGATTGATGAGTTGGCAAGAGTATAACATCAAGGTAACAGATAATGTTTGTTACACTGATCAACGACTGACAAAATTCAAAGAAGATCTAACAAAGCAAATTGAAACATGTTATTGACACAAGTACCGAGAAAGTTTAAGTGGCAAAATCTTTGAATGTGATTAAGCGGAAAAATTTGATGGTGGAGAAGAAAATGATTTACTCATCTATATAAGAGAACATAATTTCTTTATGAAGATGCCGAAAAAGAAGAAGCTGCAGGATTATCGCGTGAGTAAGGTTTTCATGCATTCTGATCATATTGGTTATAAGAACCGAGTTGCAGAGAAATTACCAAGGTACAGAGAGCAGTTACCGACGGACAGTAAGTTGATACAGTATTGAATTTGAAGTGAATTATTGATCAAAAGGATTTGTATGGATTAAATATTGATCTGTAATATGCAATTGAAGTTGTATTAAGGTAGGTCATTTTACTCTTACATATTTAACCATTGTATACAGTCAAAATCTCTTAACCGAGTGGACTCTGAAAGTCTTATGATGTATCATTCATAGAATGAACATTTTTATCTTGTCAACCCCATAGTGAATGCTAGTTGGACAATAACTTTTAGTCTAAAATCCTCTAACAAGGTCACACCTGACAGTGTGTTTGTAACCTTTAACAGGGTTGGGTCTTAACCGACCTCACTTCAGAAGAGTGAACAATTTTTGGGTTGCCGGTCCCAGGTGGTTTTTCCCTTCATAGGGTTTCCACATTAAATCTCATGTTATGTGTTGATTGTGATATTTGTCTACTATCATACTTTTCATGTTACATATTAGATTTGATCGGTAAATAGTTATAAGTATTAGACTGGTAATCGGTAAAAAGCACAGAAAGTAATAATTATTATTGCTTACCGACGAGCAGAAATTGAAGAAATTGTTTTGAATTATACATTTTGAATTGGGACACTAGAGAACTGATTCACCCCCCTCTCAATTATTCTAACAATTGGTATCAGAGCTACGTTGCTTGGAACAGAGTTTTAAGGACTTAAGTATAAAGGTTTCAAGATGTATAAGAGGGAAGTACCGAAACTGAATAAAGAGAACTTTGCAGAATGGCAAAGTAGAATGAAGCTGCACATATTTGGAATTGGGAACTCAACACTAGATCTAATGCAAAATGGCTACATACAACCACCCACTGGTCCCCTAACTGTTGATCAACTGAAGGATAAGCATGAACACAATGTTACTATGATGGAACTTGATGCTGCCTATATCAACGCTGAATTTGAAGATATCAAGACATGCACAACTACCAAAGGAATGTGGGATAAATTAGCACAAACCTACAGTGGAGATCTGAATGTCAAAAGAGCCCGAGCTAAAAGTTTGAGAGGCAGATTTGATGATATGAGAATGAAAGAAGGTGAGAATATTGTCCAATACTCAAATAGACTCAAAGAGGTGGTACATGCTATTAGAGCATCTGATGGAGTAATTGATGATGAAAAAGTAATAAACAAGATTCTCAGAACTTTGCTACCAGTTTATGCAATCAGGATTTTTGCAATTCATGAAACAAGAGCTACATCCAACCTCACTCTTGACACTCTGATTGGTAAACTTACAACCTTTGAATTAAACAATTTTGATAATAGTGTTGTTCCTTCTGTTGAATCCGCTTTCATGTCTTCTCTGAAGATTGGAAATTCTAGTAGGAATGGTAAGAATTGTGATAGTGATGACAATACCGATGATGAAGTTGATGAGCTTGAAGCAATTATGGCCAGAAGATTGCCCAAAGGAAAAGCAAGGTATAGAGGTAAGCTACCTTTAGCATGCTTCAATTGTAAAGAAGTCAGTCACATCACTGCTAGATGTCCATAGAAGAAAGATGATGATAGATCCAAAGACCGATCTGAAGGAAACTATGGAAGAGGAGTCAACAGAGGTTACCGACACAACAATAGAGACAACTGAGATGAAAAAGGCAAAAATTTATGTTACATAGCCAAAGATATTGAAACTGAATCTGATTCTGATGATGATATAGAAGTTGTATTTGTTTCTATGAAAGATGACTCAGAAGAGGAAGAGAAACATGAAGAGACATCACTGATCTCTAAAGTAAGCAGAAATGATACATGGATCATAGACAGTGGCTGCACACATCATATGACCGGTGATGTAGAGAAGTTTGATCATCTTGTTGAATATAATGGAGGATCTGTGAGAATGGGAAATGATGCACCTTGTATGGTAAGAGGTAAAGGCTCACTGATGATCAATGATAGATTACAATGTGAAAATGCATATTGGGTAGATGGAATGAACTATAATCTGATAAGTGTGGCTCAGCTGAACAATTCAAGCCACCGACTGGCTTTTGAGAGCAAAAAGGTGAGGATTTATGATGATGGAGGAAGACTTGTCAGAATTGGTACACAATCCAGAGGTAATCTATTCTATCTTGATATAGATCATTCTTCTTGTTTGTTAATAAAGAATGAAGATGCTTGGTTGTGGCACCAAAGGTTATGCCATGTGAACTTTGACAACATGATCAAGATTAGTAGAAAGAAAAGAGTTAGAGGATTGCCTAACTTGACAAAACCTGATCATGCCATGTGCCATGAATGTCAGAAAGGTAAGATGACTAAGTCTAGTTTTAAAAGCAAGGACTATTCAACAAAGAAGATACTTGAATTGGTTCATACCGACCTATGTGGACCTATGAGAACTCAGAGCTATTTTGGTGATAGATATTTTATTCTTTTTGTTGATGATTACACTAGACTAATGACTGTTATGTTCTTAAAAGAGAAATTTGAAGCTTTCAAAATGTTTAAGTGGTATAAAGCTAAGGTAGAGAAAGAAACTAGTAAGGAAATAAAGTGCTTAAGATCTGATAGAGGAGGTGAATTTATCTCTGATGAATTTACTAAATTTTGCAATGAGCATGGAATCAAGAGGCAGGTATCTGCACCGAGGACACCTCAGCAAAATGGCATTGTTGAAAGGAATAGGTCTATAATTGACTGTGCTAGAACATTGATGATATAGAAGAATGTTGCTCAAACATATTGGAGGGAAGCTATTAGCATAGCTATATATGTTCTTAACTGAGTACAACTGAAGAAGGACTCCAATCGAACACCTTATGAACTATGGTTTAGACATAAACCTACTGTAAGCTATTTCAGAATTTTTGGAAGTAAATGCTTTATCTTTGAAGATGAGAGAAATGGAAAATTTGATTCTAAAGGAGATGAAGGAATATTTCTTGGATATTCCACTACAAGTAAAGCATACAAATGTTTGAATAAGGCTACAAATAAGATTGTTGAAAGTACTAATGTTCGTGTTGATGAGTTTGATGACAAGTACATAGAGGAAAGTACAAAGGAACTGGAAGACTATGGTAGATTCACTTACATTGAACATCCAAAGTATCTACCAACACCGCAAGCTGTAACAACCAGTCAGTAGGGAAATAATGTAGTACAACAGGCACCACAAACCGATGAACATGAAGAAGATGCCGAGCAAAGAAATGACCCTGAGCAAGATGAACAAGAAAGGAGAAATCAAGTTTTGGCTAGTTTTGTCAGGAGACATCATCCTGAAACACAAATCATTGGAGACAGACATGCTGGAATGCAAACCAGAAGCAAAACAAGACAAGGTACATGTCTAATTTGTAAGTTTGAACCTAAAACTGTGAAAGTTGCATTAGAGAATGAAGAATGGGTTAATGCAATGAAAGAGGAAATAGAACAAATAGAAAAGAATAAAACCTGGTCCTTAGTACCCCGACCAAAAGATAAGAATGTTATCGGTACTAAGTGGATATACATGAATAAATTGAATGAAAATGGTGAAGTCACAAGAAATAAAGCTAGATTAGTATGCAAGGGATATGCACAGGAAGAAGGCATTGACTATGGTGAGACATTTGCACCTGTTGCTAGATTAGAAGGAGTTAGAATGCTACTTGGATATGCTGCACATAAGAAATTCAAAGTCTATCAAATGGATGTGAAGTCAACATTTTTGAATGGTATACTTGAAGAAGAAGTCTACATTGAACAACCTGAAGGATTTGTTGATCCTGACAATAAAGATATGGTATGTAGATTACATAAAGCTTTATATGGACTAAAGAAAGCACCGAGAGCATGGTATGAAAGGATGCATACTTACTTGTTAAGTATTGGATTTGTTAGAACAAGTGAAAACAACAATCTCTATGTGAAAGGTGATACTGATGATACTATTATCATTGCTGAAATTTTTGTTGATGATATTATCTTTGGTGGCTTAGATCTTGTCTGCAAGGCATTTGCTGATGAAATGAAAAAGGAATTTGAAATGTCTATGTTCGGAGAGATTAAGTTATTTCTTGGACTACAAGTGATTCAACAGAGTGATGGCATATTCATCAAACAATCTAAATACATAAAGGAAGTACTGAAGACATTTGGCATGGAAGATGCTAAACCTGTAGGAACACCAATGGCTACTGGATGCAAATTGACAAAGGAGGATGAAAATAATAAGGTAAAGCAGACACTTTACCGATCTATGATTGGTAAGTTAATGTACGTAGTTCACAGTAGGCCAGATATAGCACATGCTGTGGGAATTGTTGCAAGATTTTCTGCTAATCCTAGAGAATCACACATGATAGCTACAAAAAGGATCTTAAGCTACTTGAATAAAATAGAAAATTATAGATTATGGTATTCTAAGGAAGGGAAGTTTGAATTGAAAGTTCACACCGATGCTGATTGGGCTGGAAATGTGGATGATAGAAAAAGCACCACCGGAGGAGCATTTTTCTTTGGTGAAAGACTTGTAACCTAGACAAGTAAAAAATAGGCTTGTATTTCTCAGTCTACAGCTGAAGCAGAGTATGTTGCTGCTACTACTAACTGTTCAAACATTGCATATATCAAACAAGTGTTGGAAGGAATGAATGAGGTAATCATTGACCCGGTGATTATATACTGTGACAACACTAGTGCTATTAATATTTCAAAGAATCTTGTGATGCACTCCAAGACAAAGCATATATCTATTAAGTATCATTACTTAAGAGAACAAGTGCAAGAGAAGCAAGTAAAGTTAGAATTTGTTACATCTGAAGAACAACTTGCAGATATTTTTACAAAGCCCCTACCGAAGGACACATTTGAATACTTGAGGACTAGACTTGGTGTCCGTCCCCTGTCTATCGATCACTAAGGTGATCTGGATGTTGCATCAGCCAAATTTTATCAGAAGATCATTCATGTTGATGCAACATAGTTCACACTTTGAATCATGTTCAAGGTTGTGATTAAGTTTGAGAACTTGAACCGATGAGATATCAGTATACAGAGATACAGAGGAAGTATTGAACACCACAGAGAGTTACTTGGCTACTACAGAGCTAATTGTTTATTTATTTCTTTGGCATTGCTATCAAAGGGAGAGATAAACCATATGAAATGAAAAGGGGAGAGATAGAGATAAACAAAATATGAAAAGGAACAAGCACCGACGACAATTATCTAAAGGGAGAGGCAATCTGAATGAGACAAAGTATTGAAGATCAGTTACAAAGAACAGAAGCAGGAACAAGAGAACTGAAAAGATCACAACTACAGAAAGGCAAAGCTGTATTATTTAATGCTGGATCAGTAACATAGTGATTAAAAATATTAAGTCTATTTGACTTACAACATTTGTTCACAAAGTTGTAGAATGTATGTTTGGTATGTGTATGGTACATTTCATATTACTTGAGTTGCCATCAATGCCAAAGGGAGAGATTGTTGGACTACAACTGATTTGGAATCTGATTGAAGGATCTGTGATTGCAAGATCACTAAGGAGTTGCTAATTAGATATGTAATATGATTAAATCAGTATTATGTTGTCATTGATGTCAACTAGTTTGACAACACTTATCTTGTAAGTTACTACATCGAGACATCTGAAGAAAAATGGAAAAGAGATGAAGAACAGAGAAATCTACATGAGGAAAGATGTACATGACAGATGAGGATAAGGAACACATTGAGTAACTTGTTGATGAGTCTATGACTTAATGATATTGACTTCATTATGTTGCATTCATCTATAATGAAGTATAGAGATGAAAGACACAAAGTAGTGTTGTCAGTAAATGAAGCATTTCTAGTATACACTAATGGAGTATAGTGTATACTGACCGCAGTATTAACCGAGCAATGTTCACTGATGCATTCTTTGTTAACCGAGCGGAACCGAATGAATTAAATGATTAGTTTAGCCGATAAGATTGACGAGCTAGCAAGAGTATAACATCGAGGTAACAGATAATGTTTGTTACACAGATCAACAGCTGAAAAAATTCAAAGAAGATTTAATGAAGTAGATTGAAACATGTTATTGACACAAGCACCGAGAAAGTTTAAGCAACAAAATCTTCGAATGTGATTAAGTGAAAAAATCTGATGGTGGAGAAGAAAATGATTTACTCATCTATATAAGAGAACAAAATTTCTTTATGAAGATGCCGAAAAAGAAGAAGCTATAGGATTATCACGTGAATAAGGTTTTCATGCATTCTGATCATACTGGTTAGTAAGAACCGAGTTGCAGAGAAATTATTGAGCTACAGAGAGCAGTTACCGACGGATAGTAAGTTGATACAATATTGAATTTGAAGTGAATTATTGATCAGAAGGATTTGTATGGACTAAATATTGATCCGTAATCTACAATTGAAGTTGTATTAAGGTAGGTCATTTTACTGTTACATATTTAACCATTGTATACAGTCAAAATCTCTTAACCGAGTGGACTCTGAAAGTCTTATGATGTATCATTCATAGAATGAACATTGTTATCCTGTCAGCCCCATAGTGAATGTTGGTTGGACGATAACTTCTAGTCTAAAATCCTCTAACAAGGTCACACCTGACAGTGTGTTTGTAACCTTTAACAAGGTTGGGTCTTAACCGACCTCACTTCAGAAGAGTGAACAATTTTTGGGTTGCCGGTCCTAGGTGGTTTTTCCCTTCACAGGGTTTCCACATTAAATCTCTTGTGTTATGTGTTGATTGTGATATTTGTTTGCTATCATACTTTGCATGTTACATATTAGATTTGATCGGTAAACAGTTATAAGTATTAGACTAGTAATCGGTAAAAGCACAGACAGTAAGAATTATTATTGCTTACCGACAAGCAAAAATTGAAGAAATTATTTTGAATTATACATTTTGAATTGGGACACTGGATAACTGATTCACCCCCCTCTTAGTTATTCTAACAAAAATAACATACTCCGATGCCTCTAGTTATGCTGATGACATTTGTCATTAAAAACTATGCCGATAGACTCCTTCCTTAGTATTCATCGAGGTAGGTCTTACTGATAGCCTCATCGAGTATCAACAAGAGAAGGAACTCCTTTTGCCACTAGGGTATGTCTTGCTGATGAGGATCGTTGGTGTGTGTTATACCAACTTCGTTGCCTTCCTTTTCTAATTTGATGCTATTGGCCTAACTCTCGCTGATGCAATTTCTTCCTTAGTGCCTCATCTCTCCATCAGAGTATGTTATTTGAATCAAACTTTTCTATTTTATTCTAAGTGTTGCCATTGGGTTGAATCTTGTTGATAATGAAAATTTCCATCAGTATAGATTTTGCTTTCCCTTTCAAAACCATGTCAAATGAAGTGACGAGGATCTACAATTTGAAACACAAGTCTAGTTTCAAATAGAGAATTGTAAAGACCAATCCATCTGATGAGATATCTATTTGATTGAAAAATACAAATATTCAAAGTAGGCCTCTGGCTGATTTTCTAATCCTGCAACTGATAGCCCTGTAAATTGACCACTTGACATATGCATCAAAACTAATTTTTAGGAATTGGAAATGGAAGAATATGCTTGATCATATATGTTGCACATGATTGTAGATTGGAATTTGCTTCTTGGCCTGGAATCTGGAACTCCAAATTTTGTAAAAATTAGGGTTCCAACAACACCTATTTAGATGCAAGACAAATGATATTGTACACAAATAAACAAGAAAACATACACAAAATGATTCAAATACAAATATAATACAGACACGATGTTGACTCGATCAGATTAAAAAGACAAGATTGATGGATGGTAGATGGAGTGTTGTTGATGTGGGAATGATATATCCTGTAACAACACAAGGACTCAGAAGGATACATCTTGATAATGATGGTGATTGGATTTGGATTAAGGGTTCTAGAAAGGATTAGAACACCACCAAGATTGTGATTGAAGGTTTTTTGCACTAGATTGCATAGATTAGGATTTATTTGTGATTCTGGATTATGAGGATAATTTGTATTACATTGGAGTTATGTACTATTTGGATAAATGGTATTGGATTATATGGGTGACCTACAACTAGATATCAATGACAATGGATTAGGGGATGGGAGAATGAGATAGTGTAAGGGATTGGGGGATGGAGAATAGGGAGATAAGGACCGAGAGATGGAGGGATTACAAGATGAAGTGATATGGAGACAAGGATTATATGATGAAGGGATAGGAAGATAATAAATATGGGATGAAGGTATTGTATTATGGATGGTGGAAATTATTGGATGGGTGGAGGGTGCGAATGGAATTTCAAGAACTATGTCATAAAGTAATGAGATGTCTTGTTTTAGATATGTCATCTTTGATGAGGCACTAGTATGCTCATGATAGGATGGAAGCTAGGATGATGCGACAATAAGAGATAAAGTGAAGAGCACACAATTATACAAAGAATGGTGGTGGTGGGAGGGTATGAATCTGTTAGAGTAAATTATTAATTTTATTAATATTTTACTCCCTTCTTAAGATATCAACTCTTTGCTTTAGTCAACTCATGCACTAGTTATGCATCAGTTTGCTTTAGTTGACTCATGCACTAGTTATGCATCAGTTGTTTTTTGCATGCATTAGTCTTGTAATAGTTTAACTGATTATTACATGCACTTCTACTTTTTAGGTTTGCCTTTTCAAGGCCTTTGATCTCCTTTATATGGATGATCCATTGTACACTATTATTCATTCAGTTATTGAGGATATTTTCTTCTTCATATTCTGAGTCAAACCCTTGGCCTCTTCTTCTCTCTACTTCCTTGTAAGAGGTTTTTTGTATGCAGGTGATCTTGGCATTCTATGGATTTGTATTTCTCAAATCCTACATGGTATCAAAGCCTAATCTGCTACAACTTGTTCGCGTTTGAAGGATTCAAGAGATGAAATTCATCTGTTTCAAATGAGGGCTTTTTGGGGGTTTTTATTGAATCTGGGGGACCTATTTTTTTGGTCATCTTGGCTTCAAATGGACCTCACGGTTGCATTCAGAGCATCCAAGAACCCCAAGATCCATATAAAATTTGTCCAATTTGGACACAGTTGGAATCTGTGAGAATTTTTTTTTGCAATCGGCCTCGGCATGGATCCTGAGGTGATCGGTAATTTTTGGTACATTTTTGGCCTAAATGGACCTCACAAATGTGTCCAAAAGGCCTGAGATAGTTAGAAAGCATATAAAACTTGTCCAATTCTGACAAGTTGACATCGGAGGCAAAAAAATTTAGCGTACCAGGGCCGTACGACCCTGGTACGCACTCCAATGCATGATTTTCCAAAAAAAATTATAAAATTTTTTTCCATCGAGTGGCTAGCCAGTAGAAACCACTGGGCCTCCATAGCACCCAGCCGCTGCCCTCCGCCACCGCCGGTCGCCCTCCTCCGTAGCGCCGCTTCCAGCGGCCACCCTTCGCCGCGCTCCGCTCGCGGCCCTGCCGCTCTCCGGCCCCTCCGCCCAGCCCTTGGTCACGTGGGTGACCAGGGCCCACTATTTAGCCCCCAGGCGTTGGCTGACATCAGCATGATGTCAGCCCTCATGCAAACATTTTTATTTTTTGCATGATTTTTTTTTAAAACGCATTGCTTTTTAGGGGTCATTGGGCGTTGTTTTGAAATATCTCGAGCATATGGGATCGTAATTGGGCATGCGATATATCATCAAAAAGATGGTTCTGAGCCCGATCCAAATTTTCTAGTATGGTTTTGTGATTTTTCCATTTTGATGCTCTTTTTTGCTATCAAAGTCAAATGTTCTCTGTGATCGTGGCGTTTCAGACCTCCTACCTTCCGGGATCCGTTTTGGGAAAATGAGATATTGCTGGAAAGCTCGTTCTAAGATTTTATTAGATCTGATGGTTTCATGTGGTTTTGTGTCCTTTTTCTAATGTCACCCATCCTCAGATCCTTGTAGACACCTTCTTTGGGCCCTCCAGCGCAGCTGTTGGTTTTTTGCTCATATCTTGAGCATACGGTGTCAAAAATTAGCAAATGAGATATTGTCGGAAAGATGATTCCAAGCTCTTTCCAGATCTAGAGGTTATTTTATCTGGTATTTTTTTTCTGATGGTGTTTTTCTTTGTCAAAGCTAGATCTTCAGTTCTACACTCTGGGAGCTCTATCTTGCACATTCAGACTCCATTTTCGGAAAGCGATATATCGTTGGAAATCTTGTTTAGAGAGATTATCAGTGCTATGAGTCATTTTTCTAGATTCTACTCCAAATTCATTTTATTCAGATTCTTTCTTTTTTGTAGTCTGGTGAATATCTTGGTTGTTTCAGGTCCTGGGATCTCTTCCCTTTGAGGGATGGCTCATCTTAGGTTGTTCTTTTGGTTCAGACTCCTTTGATCTTCTTTTGATCATTGTAAGCTTCTCTTCTATAGAATTTTTTATTCTATAAATGCACTAAGATAAAGTGCCTGCTTTTGCATATCTGGGATTTCGAGCACCTTGTGTTTGTTTGTACTTGCACTCAGTTATAAAGTGCCATGGGGGGTTATGATGTTTTGAATTTTGTGCTCATCCACCTTTTTCAAGTGAATGTTTCTTCCATGACATTAGCCCATGCTATGTGTCTGTGACATCGCCCTTTATCCTGTGCTTGTACTTCTGTTGCACTGTTGGTGTTCCTGATTCTTATTCTTGCAGATGTTTCTGGCATTGCATTTTAGTGTTCCTGTCACCCCTCTCCCTGTTCAACATTATGGGGGGGTTCACCTGTTGGCTCTATTGCTTCCTTGGTTTGGTTGAGTGATCTACATATTTAGTTTTTGTTCCTAAGTACTAGGCGGATGTAGTGGCTAGGCACCTATGCATTTCGGTGAGATGGTTCATCTACTATATAGACACTCGTTCATTCCTACTTTTGGAGGTCACCTCTTTGATTGATCATCTCTTCAAACTTTGTCTTCTCTACCTGGTCATGCACTATTTCAGTGGGGGTTCCAGTAGTTACTTCTGACAGTGTTTTCAGCTTCATGCTTCGGAGATGCTTCATGCTCTTTCTTTGTTCCTATTTTCTGGAACATTCTTGGTCTCCTTTTGGAGTAGATTTTTTCCCATGTGGTTTTCTCTATTTCTCTACTTTTTAGAGACTCTCTTTTGTGCTGGGTACCTCATTAGGCCATGTTGCCGGGACCCATTTCTGCTTTCAGCATTGTAGTTTCCTTTGCTTTCTTCTTGCATTGTTTGTAGCTGCATCGTTGCTCATCTTAAGGGGGTGTGTTAGAGTAAATTATTAATTTTATTAATATTTTACTCCCTTCTTAAGATATCAACTCTTTGCTTTAGTCAACTTATGCACTAGTTATGCATCAGTTTGCTTTAGTTGACTCATGCACTAGTTATGCATCAGTTGTTTTTTGCATGCATTAGTCTTGTAATAGTTTAACTGATTATTACATGCACTTCTGCTTTTTAGGTTTGCCTTTTCAAGGACTTTGATCTCCTTTATATGGATGATCCATTGTACACTATTATTCATTCAATTATTGAGGATATTTTCTTCTTCATATTCTGAGTCAAACCCTTGGCCTCTTCTTCTCTCTACTTCCTTGTAAGAGGTTTTTTGTATGCAGGTGATCTTGGCGTTCTGTGGATTTGTATTGCTCAAATCCTACAGAATCAATGTATCAAAAATATTTTACTTTTCAAAACTTGAGATATGCAATAGAAATACTTTGACATCTTAATCAACCATGCATGCAAGATCTAGCAAGTAAAATTACAAAAGAAAAAATGATTTATGTGGAAACCCTTGCATGAGAAAATTGTGACCAAATATTGGTTTTGTATTGAAAACTTCCTACAAATTTTATAGGCACCAACCCATATAAGAAACCAATCCCCACTAGGTTATTTTTTAGGCACCAATCACTAGACAGCCCAGTCCCCACAATTGATTACTGACTTAGCAAGAGACACCAATCTCTTTAGAAATGAGGCACCAACCTCCAAAATAATGAAATGATAAATGTTTGACTTCTTTCTCCAATAATATTTGAAACCCTTCACACTTCTTCTCAAGAATATCTACAAGTATTTGCCCTTAAGATTTGCATAAAATTTCCTTCAAATTTATAATAAAATATGCCTCTAAATTTGCAACAACTCATCCATGAAGTTTGCAATAAAATTATCCTCAAATTGCAATAATTTGCCCTTGAAGAGATGCATTTAAGCCTACTATAATTGTTTGCAAAAAAAATTCCTCAAGGTTTTGTTTTGGGTCTATTAGAAATCCCCCTTAAGGTCTGAAAAAAATCATCTTCAATATTGCTATTAATATCACTTTAGATATGCTTCTAAGGTTTGATCCAAATCTACTATTATGGAATGAAAATCCATGTAAATAATAAGATAACATTAATTAAATGACGCAAACACTTCTTAGTTGCACTTAAGTGGTTTTACTCAATACTAGTTGGATGCGTGCTCACAATTCAACAACATAATGCATTAAAAAAATATTTATAAAATGGCTTGAATTGAGGGTGAATTTATATGTTTTTTTCTCAAAGGGATGGAGGGTAAGGATTAACTTGAGAGATCAACAAATAGGAATGTGCGAAATCTCTCAAGGAGGGGATGACAAGTGGAAAGAGAAGGTTGACAATGTTTGCAGTAACATGCAAGATGATTTCATGAATGATGGGAATTGGGTACAAGGGGAGTAGTATCACTCTACTCCATTTTTAGGGATGTCTTCACTTTTAAATGGGAGGAATAAATGTCTTGGTAAATAAAGGCTGAGAGACCTAAGGCACACTATTTATCCTGGATCATGGGTGTCATTTCTCTTTCTATAATGGGGGCAATTGGTGGAATTAGAGGCATAAATAGAGCATGAGGCATAGGTAGTTCATGATAGTGTTCTTGCTAAATGAGCTACTTTTCCTTTCTTATCAAAGGGGTAGGTATAGAAATGATAGATGCATTGAGGAAAGAAAACTTTAGGAGAAGAGCTAACCGTGGGTGATTTTCTTGTTTCTATTGTAGTGACAATAGGAGAAACAAAAAAAATTATTGTGGATTTGGAGATATTAGAGGGAACATGAGTTCTACCCAATATATAATTCTTATCCTCAGCCACCAAGGACATGGGCCTAGGGATAGATATTATGCCATTGCAATTGGGTGGTTGAGGGGGAAACGACCACAAAGAAATGGAGTTGAGAAATAAGACCCTTGACAACTCAACTTAAATTTAGAATGAGCTTTGAATAAGATCTTTGTGAGTTTTCAAAGGTTTAAGAGTTAGAAGACAAAAATAATCTAGAGAAAAATATCCACAAGTGGTGAGCACAATTTATATCTACAGTGCTAGATATTATGCACGACAATGTCATGAGGAAATCTTAGACAATTATGTACTATTCAGGTAAACACTTTTATGAAAGAAAACCATGGAATTCATAATTTCACTTTGAAGGAATTGATTTAGATGTAGATGATGGAGTCTTTGCTAAAATGAAATTAGTAGAATGTGGGGGAAAGTATTTGTGTAAATTCGTAGATTTTGGTTTGGCTTCCCCATTGGCTTGTTGCCACTTTCTTTTCTATCACACCCTACACTAATTTGGTCTTTGATCAAATGGAAAAGATCATCATTTAATATCATAATTAGGAATGTGGTTAATTGACAAAAGGCTTTTGGGTTGACAAAGTCTGATCAATCAAAAGTGGTCTATAGTAGAAAAGTAATTATCTTTAAGAATTTTTGGCATTATGCTATACAAAGAATCAGATAGATTTGTAAATTATCTTCACTTTTAGGCACTATAAATAAGATATTAGAATTTTGTGATGCACATTAAACCTATTTTTATTTGATATTTTTATTTATTTTGTAATTACTAGAAGAAGAGGTAGTACCTTAGCTATTAGAGTGAGTCAATGAGGATGCACCCCAAACTGGCTTATCAAATAAATTATTACAAATATGAGTGTTTGGGAATTATATTTTATTAATAATATTTTATCTTGTGGTGTTGGTTCCAAGTTTTTGATGAACAATCAGTGCACTTTAGAATTAAAAAAGGAACCAGATTTGTGAAGATAGAGATTGATATCAAAGGATATAGTTAGTAACCTTCTTTGTAGGTTCCTGCTTGTAGTGGACAAGGTCAATGAATATGACCTATACACCAATGTTTACTTGAAAGTGTTGAAGGAACTAATTTATTAATTGTTTGAATGCATTTTTAGAGTTTTTAGCCAATGAGATAACCAATCCAATGTGGAGTCCTTCAATGATCATGATAATATATTTTTATATTGATAGTTGTTTATAAATATTCTGCTCATATGAGAATCAACATGAAACTAGTACAAGATATTGTTAGAAAAACAATGAGACTAATACAAGCTCCTTTCAAGAAACCACACGAGAAACCACCTTTGGAAGACTAGGAGTTGCAACTTATAAATTCACTATGATTTAGAAACTACCTCCCGCTAAAAGCCAATTGTGGAAGACTAAGAGTTACAACATATAATTCCATATTAGATATCCCTTTAGATTTGAACTCAGGTCTCTACAATGAGAAATTAATGCTATAACTAATTAAGCTCAACCCCTTGAACTTCATGAAAATATTTTGGCTAACAAGACATCTTAAAATAGAAAGTCACTGCATAAAACAATGAACATGAAAGAATGAGTTTTTTGGTCTCGCTTATTGTTGTATTTTTCATATCAAGGTACCTTAGGTTTGGAGGATGTTGCATATCAATAATATCTAAGGATAGTGGATTGAATCTATAATATGGAGTATTAATGGTCGTGAATAATATGTAAGGAAAATCATCATGCACCATAATCTTGCAACTTACAAAAAATATTTAGAAAATAACTCCTGATATAAAGGAGAGATACAGATGCTCACTTGGAAGGTTGTGTGGCCACCTTTTTGCTTATAGAGTTTAGAAGAACTAAAGCCTAGTTCTTCAAGATAGGACACACATTGTCACCTTTAATATCACAATTTGATTCTTTTTGATAGATGGAAAATCTACAATAAAATTATAGAACTTACAAAAAAATGGTTCATTAAAATTTGTAACCTTCTATGAAAATCAATTGGCTCATAGTTGACCCAATAATTAAGATAGATAACTGACATGGAATCTGGATTCCAATAGTTCTTTCAAGGGAATCATTCTATAACTTATGTGGAAACAAATCTCACAATAATCTTTCAAGTGGTACTTATAGCCTTATAAATATTGTCAAAATATTTCCTTGTAATAGTCACTTCTCTTACCTTGGTAGTGTACCTAACAACAATTAGGGTAAAATACTCCTTCAGTATCTCAAATTAATGTACAAAGACACATAACTCCTCACTTGCATGAAACTATAAAAAAATACTAGGATTATCCACATCTCACATCAATTTTCAACTACTAATTTTTTGACATATGAATGCCTACTCTGATAGATAGATTATTGAGTGTTAGACATGCCATTTTACATAGTCTAGCATATTTTGAAATGTACATAGTTATTGATTTTTCTTTATCACAAGCATGTTTATTTCATCCAACATGGGGATAATGCTAGATAAAGTTATAGAGTGTCTCTAAATCACCTAGCCCATGTAAGAGGTTAGGATTTTTGTCTATTGAGTTGCGATATTCATACATTAGTCCAGTCAAGGATTTTTGTTCTAAAAAAGTTGCAATAGCCCATGTATGGGGATCCATTTGGTATCAACATCCTTAAGAAGCTTGTTTGCTACATGGTTATCCCCTCGGTAAAATTTTAAAATTTCAAAAATCATTTTGGTGCTTTGAAAGAAGTATGCATAGAGCTCATACACTAGATTTTCAACAATTGTTATTGAAGGAAACTTTCTCACATTTTTAAATGCTAAATCATTTTTTAGGCCATGTAGTGAATGAAAATCATGTGTGGTAAAGGAAGTAGTTTGTAGATCTATGCAAATATCATTCCTATTACCTTGCATTAGTTCAACTCCACTAGTTTCCACACACACCAACTTTTTGGCAATTGTGAAGTCATTCATACTATCAATTTCACAAAAGGATTTCTTAACTATTTCAAATAACTTTTGCAATGTGAGATTTTCTTTCATTTTAACAACACATTATATGAGGCTTTCAAACATGTTTTTGTACAATATATTGATGAATACATACACGAAGTATTATCTACTATTGAAACTTCATCTAAAGATAATGCAATAGAGGATGAATCTTTTATTTTGTCTTGTACATCCTCTACAAGACAACTTTCTCAATCTCATCCATTATTTGTTGACCAATGTGTCTAAGTAAATTTAGGAATTCCCACAACATATAAGAAACTATTATATTTAGGGTAGTCTATAATAAGACACCTCTCTAGACAAAATATGAAAACAACACTCAATTAAATAATTTTGGCCATGTTTTTTTGTCATGATCTTTGGCAATTGAACTTTGACTGAACCTCCACATTCTTTAAGCTTTTCCTTTATTTGAATATTCTTATCATTTCAATGACACGCTTAACATGAAGACATTCTTCCTTTATTTCCATCTTACCTTTGATTGTTCCTTTCCATTTATATTTATTTTTGACAAAATTTATTGATATGCTTCTCTATAGGGTCCAATTCCAGCAATAAATTTTTGTCCTGTTATATTCCCAATTATAATTATCATACTTACATTCCATTCAAGGATCATCTTTATTTTAATCAATCTAAAAGTTCCCTATCATATCCCACTCACACCTCATTTTTTTTATCTTACTTTTCTTTTCCCCTTTTGTGCACTTGCAACAACATCATCTACTACATTGTCATCTAGGGCAACTAAATGATTTTGGCTACCCTAGGTATCCCTTAGAACATAATATATGGAATTTGTTAATGCTTACCAGTTACTGAGAGGGGGAGGGTGGGGGGGGGGGGGGGGTGAATCTGTAAATGCTCCAACTTTAAGATATTCTCTTTCTTTTACTATCCTTATAGATAAATAGAATATAACAATCATTCACAGGCATAAACAGAATCACACAGATTAACACAAGTATTTATATGTGGAAACCCTCGATTAGAAGGAAAAACCAACGGTGAGACAGAGCTCACAACTTCACTAGTATCAAATGAAGGTGACCTATTAGGAGCTTACAAAGCACTAATTAAGGTGCTACCTGATTAGAGGATTTTACAAAAGATTAGTTAAGAGCTAAACCCTGTTAAGAGTTGCTTGGTTACAGAACTTTGAACATCAACAAAGATGTCACCCTGTTAGAGGATTTTTACAATGAACCGACTAGGTTCACCCTGATAGAGGGATTTCAATATGATTTTAATAATTTATGAAAGCAGTGATCTATTATGACACTAATTATTTGATTAGATCATACATGTAGATCTCTTCCCCAGTTTGCCTAGTTGTTGACTTTTCTTTCTTACTTCACCTTTGTGCCTGTAGCACTCCTTAGAAGATATCTCTCCTCTGCTCTATGCAATTTCCAACTATCAACAACAACAACAACATGTCTTGCGTCCTATGACCTATATTTATACAAGAGTGAACCTCTTGACTCATAGAACCGCTAGGGAATAAACTTAACCATAAATCATGCAACACATAGAGGCTATGCGTTGTGATCTGGAGTTTACCTTGAGATCATTTGTAGAATTAAAGCTAACTTCAGT
Organism: Chamaecyparis obtusa; assembly: GCA_027943335.1. Classification (NCBI taxonomy): domain Eukaryota; kingdom Viridiplantae; phylum Streptophyta; class Pinopsida; order Cupressales; family Cupressaceae; genus Chamaecyparis; species Chamaecyparis obtusa. The sequence continues at coordinate 782,474 of BSBK01000344.1, read as the reverse complement.
TGAAAAGCTAACTCCACCTCTGAGCGATGGATGTCTCGTATAATTAGGCTTTTAACTTAAATTGTAACTCAAACTGATCCATAAAATCCAGATCGGATCTATCTTGCAGTTAGACCGGTATACCATTATATCCATTTTGGCCCCGTATGCCTCATAAGACCGGTTCTGAGTTCTTGATTCAGTTTACCGGTGTATCTATCGAAATAGTCAACTGGTGCAAACATTCTCTTCTTTATCTACTGGTGTCTTCAAAGTAATGTGAGCGACCAGTGATCCTTTACCGGTGGGAATGGGTTTTTTGAAATACACTAATGACAACTCATATTGCTAACAATCTTCCCCTTTGTCATTGGTGGAAAAACTATACACAAAAACCATTCATACAAAGGCTATGAGTTTGTACCTTTCTTTGTGGACTTTGTGTAGAACACTTCCCCTGTGTTGGTGCTCTGGAACTTCCCTTGTTTTCTTTTCTGCAGTTTCCTCTTCCCTCTATTCCTTTGTTCCTTCTGTTCCACTGTACTGTTGGAAACTGCAATTGAAACAATTGTTGTATTGTCATTGATGTCAAACCTTAATTGGTAAGACTATTTCTACTTAGGAAAGTACTATATCTATTTGAGTGTTGCTAAGGGGATAGGCAAGGTTGGTAACAATAGCACCTAGGGAAAGGTTGAGTTATCTTGATACTACAAAGTGTACTTGACTATGTTGTACAATGATGAGATAATGTATTGTTTATCTTAGTAAGATTGAAGACTAAACTGGTAGGCTTGACTGAGCAAAGAATGGAGAAATCAAGTTTAAGTCAAGTAATGTTAGTGTCGACCGAGTGAGTGTATGTTGAGCAAAATTCTAGTGTCGACTGAACAATAGTTAATTGCTGATGAAGACAGTGTAAGCCGAGGAAATATTTTTAGTAATGACCGAGCTTTCTACATGAAGACCGAGTAGTTGATCACAGTATTGACTGAGCATCATCATTTTTATATTTGAAGAGAATTTAGTTTTGGAGCCGACATTGTTGAATTCTTGGATTATGTAAAATGTGTTGACTTTATTTATTGATTTTTTGAAAGCATTAAATGCACTGTAAAACATTTTATTGTAAATCTTTAAGAGATTTGAGATGATTCTAGAAAAGGAGCCGAAGAACATGAAACGGTTAGATTCAATGAATTTGACCTAACCCTAAGATCTACGAATGAGATTGAGTGACATAAGATGAGTTAACCTAATTGAGGAAAGTATAAAGGGAACCTGAGCATTTGGATATGCAAGTACATGGGTGAAAAAGAGAATGCTGGAAGATCAGAAAAGTTTTACTGACTGTTTAAGCAGGAATGGCTGAAGGAGAATTGTGGTGGTTTCTTGAAGAAAAGTTCCGAGAAGATCAGAGATGGAGATGGAAAAGTTTCAAAGTTAGTAAACCAGCATTAGTGTATGGAATCAGATTTGATATTTTCAAAGTGAGTTATATATTTTTCAGATAAATATTGTTGCTACTTTCTAACCATTGTAACAGTCAAAATCCTTTTAACAGAGGTTGACCTAACAGTCATATGTTAAATCATTTGAACAAGGTTTCATTCTAATGGAGTGTATGTAAGTCATATAATAAGGCTCACTTTTAACAGGGTGATTGAAATCCTTTAACCGGGTCACACCTAACAGTGTGTATTGTAACCTTTGACAGGGTTGGCTTTTTACCGAGCTCACTTTAGAAGAGTGAAAATAATAGTAGCATGTTACAAAGTGGTTTTTCCCACATTGGGTTTCCACTATAAATCCCGGTGTTAATACTTGTGTGAATGTTTTGGTTTGAACATTTCTGTGTTTTACAAGTTAAGTTACAACTAGGTAGTGGATTGCATTGTTATATGTTTCTATTATTGAATCAGTGATGAACGAGTTTGTTTTGGTTATTGGATCTGATTTAAAGAAAAGTTTTTAAGTTTGTTTTATACATCGGGACCTGAGAACAACTGATTCACCCCTGTCTTTGTTGTTCTAAATCATATTAACAATTGGTATCAGAGCTTTGTTGCTTATTATTAGTGTTTACAAAAATCAATTTTAAAGGGGCTTGAAGCAAATGATCAGGATGTATAAGAAGGAGGTACTGAAGCTGAATAAGGAAAACTTCCTTGCATGGCAAAGCTTGATGAAGCTGCATCTACCGGTATTGGTGACTCTGCAAAGTACTACATTGAGAATAGCTATGTCTCACCTGTCGCACCTTTGATTGCCGAAGAAATGAGAGCTAAGCAAGAACATAATCAGGCAATGCTAGAAATTGCATCTACCCTAAGCTATCCAAAATTTGAGGAGATTAAGGATTGTACAACTGCTAAGGATATGTAGGACACTCGCAAGAATCTATGGTGGTGACTTAAATGTACTGAAAATAAAGGCCGAGAGTCTTAGAGGTAAGTTTGATGAAATGAGAATGCAAGAAGGTGAAAACATTGCAAAATATTGTGGTAGAATAAAAGAAGTTGTGAATGCTATTAGAGGAGCTAATGGGGCTATTGATGATGACACTATAATTGGGAAAGTACTAAGAAATCTGCATCCTATATATGCTATTAAGATCTCAGCTATTCAGGAATCTAGATACAACTCTGCTAATGTGCTTACTTTGGAAAGTTTTGTTCGTAAGTTGACTGCTTTTGAACTCTCTAACTATGATAATTTCACCGTTGGAAGCATTGGTAATGTTGAATTTGCTTTCAAGTCACAACTAGTTCTGACCAAGCCTAAGAAAGAAAAAGAAAGATGCATAAGTGAAAGTGAAAGTGACAGTGACACCTCTGATGAAGAACTGGAAGATCTAGAAGCTCTTATGGCTAGAAGATTGAGAAGGGGAAAAGGAAAGTATAAAGGTAAACTCCCTATTATATGTTTTGCATGTAATAAAGTTGGTCATATAGCTGCTAGATGTCCTGACAGGAAGGATAAAGATGATGAAAGAAAAAGAAAACACAAAGACAAAAGAGATGAAAGAAGCTACCGATGGAACAAAGACTATAAAGGAAAAGGTAAGAAATCTTGTTACATTGCTGAAAAAGAAACTGACACTGATAGTGATGATTTTGAAATTGAGGTAGTTTATGTTGCAATGAAAGATAAATTTGATGAGGATGAGAAAACTGCATTGATATCCTATGTGAACACGAATGATAAATGGATTATTGACAGTGGTTGTTCACATCACATGACTGGTGAAAAAAATAAGTTTGAGACCTTACATCATTACATAGGTAAAAGTGTAAAATTTGGTAATGATGCACCATGTCTTGTTAGAGGAAAATGTTTCATTAAATTGACTGATAAGATATCTTGTGAAAATGCATATTGGGTTGAAGGTCTTAATTATAATTTGTTAAGTGTTGCTCAGTTCAACAAAACTGGTTACCGAGTGGAATTTCATCACAAGCAAGCTAAAATATTTGATGCTACTGGAGAACTAATTGGAAGTGGAGATCAGACTAGAGGTAATTTGTTCTATCTTGACCTATCTGAAGAAACATGTTTAATTGCACAACTTGATGATATTTGGTTATGGCACAAAAGGCTATGTCATGTTAACTTTGACAATCTGGTAGAGATAAGTAAGAAGAAAAAGGTAAGAGGTCTACCTAGATTGAAGAAACCTAAGAATGTGATGTGCAAGGAATCCCAATTAGGAAAAATGACAAAATCAAGTTTTAAGAGAAAATCCTTTACTTCTGAAAATATTTTAGATTTGGTTCATACTGACCTTTGTGGACCTATGGGTGTACAAAGTTACTGTGGTGCTAGATACTTTATCTTATTTGTTGATGATCATACTAGGATGATGCATGTATTGTTTCTAAAAGAAAAATATGAAGCTTTTCAATTCTTTAAGTGGTATTTGGCTAAGGTTGAGAAGGAGATAGGTAGGAATGTGAAATGTCTTAGATCTGACCGAGGTGGAGAATTTACATCAAATGAATTTAATTTGTTTTGCAATGATAGAGGAATTAAAAGATATATGTCTACACCTAGAACACCTCCACATAATGGTATAGCAGAAAGAAGAAATAGATCTATCTTGGATTGTGCAAGGACATTGTTGATTGAAAATAATGTGGCATAGAAATACTGGAAAGAAGCTATAAGCACTGCTGTCTACACTCTTAACCGGGTACAGATCAAGAGAGGTACAAATCTGACACCTTATGAATTATGGTATGGGCATGCACCGAGTGTTGAATACTTTAGAATCTTTGGAAGTAAGTGCTATTCATTAAAAGACACTAGGAATGGAAAGTTTGATGCTAAGAGTGATGAAGGCATATTCCTAGGATATTCCACAAAAAATAAAGCTTATAAGTGTTTGAACTCTAACACTAACAAAATTGTGGAAAGTGTGAATGTCAAAATTGATGAGTATGCAGAAAGAAATGAAGCTGACAGTGAAAGAGAACTAGAAGATTATAGATCTTTTGTGTACTTTGAGGAAGAAGAAGAGGCAAGTAACAAACTTGCACCTGATGCCGAGTCTCAGGTAAGCAATGCTGAACGATAGACATATGCTACCGAGCATTAGGAAAATAGTGGCGAAAGAGAACAAGAACATGCCGAGCTACAAGAAAATGCTACCGAGTATCAGGAAGAGGTTGCCAAGCATTCAGAAGCTGAATCTGACAATCTTGTTGGGAAACCTGATGAAATAGAGGAGAGAGGAGTTGAACCTGTTTTGGAAAAATATGTAAGAAGACATCACAAGCCTGAACAGATAATTGGAGACAAAAATATTGGAATTCAGACCAGAAGTAAGACTAAGGATCCAACATGCCTACTGTGTGAATTTGAACCCAAGTCAACTAGAGAGGCATTGGAGAATGAAGACTGGATACAAGCAATGAATGAAGAGATTGACCAGATTGAGAAGAATGATACTTGGACTCTGGTGCTGAGAATTGAAAACAAAAATGTTATAGGAACAAAGTGGGTGTTTTAGAATAAGATGAATGAAAATGGTGAAATAACTAGGAACAAAGCTAGGCTGGTATGCAAAGGCTACGCACAAGAAGGAATAGATTATGGGGAGACATTTACCCCTGTAGCTAGATTGGAAGGAGTAAGAACTCTGCTTTCATATGCTGCTTATAAAGATTTCAAGGTATATCAAATGGATGTCAAGTCTGCATTTTTGAATGGTATACTAGAAGAAGAAGTTTACATAGAACAACCAGAAGATTTTATTGATCCAAACAGAAGACACATGGTGTGCAAACTGAACAAAGCACTATATGGATTGAAGCAAGCTCCCAGAGCATGGTATGAGAGGTTGCACAACTACTTGATACAGATTGGATTTTCAAGAAAAAATGACACAAGCAATTTGTACATGAAGGATGAAGAAGGTAAAGGTATCCTGTCGGCAAAAGTTTTTGTGGATGACATTATTTTTGGTGGACAAGATGCATTGTGTAAAAGATTTTCAAATGAAATGCAAACTGAATTTGAAATGAGTATGTTTGGTGAGATCAAATTCTTTGTTGGTTTACAAGTATATCAGAAGAAGAATGGAATTTTCATTACACAGTCTAAGTATGTTAATGAAATACTGAAAACTTTTGGGATGAAAGATGCTAAACGAGTGAGTACTCCTATGGTTACTGGACAAAATTTATCTAAGAATGATGATGCTGTAGAAGTGAATCAGAATTTGTACAGATCCATGATTAGAAAATTGTAGTATGTTTTACATAGTAGACCAAATATTACACTAGTTGTTGGGATTGTGGCAAGATTCTCTGCCAATCCTAAGGAAACACACATGATGGCTGTGAAAAGAATTATGAGATACTTGAAAGGAACTGCTGACTTTGGTCTATATTATAAGAAGGATGACAAATTTGAACTCAGAGTTTATACAGATGCTGATTGGGCAGGAAATGTAGATGACAGAAAGAGTACTAGTGGTGGAGCTTTCTTTCTTGGACAGAGATTAGTCTCCTAGACGAGCAAGAAACAAAATTGCATTTCCCAATCTTCTGCTGAGGCCGAGTATGTTGTTGCTGCAGTAAACTGTTCACATTTGGTATGGATAAAATAATTGTTGATAGGCATGAAAGAAGAAATCACTGAACCTGTTGTTATTTTTTGTGACAACACAAGTGCTATCAATATTTCTAAGAATCCAGTGATGCACACTAAGACCAAGCACATAGCAATTAAGTATCACTACTTGAGAGAATTAGTACAAGATAAAGAAGTCTGAATGGAATATGTGAATACAAAAGAACAATTAGCAGACATATTCACTAAAGCTTTACCCAGAGAAGCTCATGAGTATTTGAGAAGTCAATTAGGGGTCCTTCCCCTAACTGAGGCTGCCTAGTCAAGCTAGGAGCACTGCATCAAATATGCTACAACAGAATATTTGACAAATTGATGCAGAAGATTGTCACACTTTAGGGCTGCCTAGAGTTGTGAAAAGGAGCAAAGAAAAGGAATCAGTCATAAGCAAGATGACAGAGGGAGAAACACTGACCTACACATATATTATCTACATCTGATGGATGTATGTTTTAGTTGCTACTTTGGCATTTTTGTCAAAGAGGGAGATGAAATTATATGATAACACATAACACTAAAAAGTAAGGGTGATGAATTGAAATGAAAGATCAGGATAGAGGGAGATCTGAATATTTCTGATGGTCATAGAAGTGAGGCTTATAGGATTCTGAATCAGAATGAAGCTAAGGATATTATAAATAATTATTTGATGAACAGATAATTTTTTGGATGGGTTGGTAATCCATGTGTTATTCAAGTGATATCATATGGTGTTGCCATCAATGCCAAAGAGGGAGATTGTTGAAAATTGTAATTGAAACAATTTTTGTATTGTCATTGATGTCAAACCTTAATTGGTAAGACTGTTTCTACTTAGGAAAGTAGTATATCTATTTGAGTGTTGCTAAGGGGATAGGCAAGGTTGGTAACAATAGCACCTAGGGAAAGGTTGAGTTATTTTGATACTACAAAGTGTACTTGACTATGTTGTACAATGATGAGACAATATATTGTTTATCTTAGTAAGACTGAAGACTGAATTGGTAGGCTTGATTGAGAAAAGAATGGAGAAATCATGTTTAAGCTGAGTAATGTTAGTGTTGACCGAGTCAGTGTATGCCAAGAAAAATTCTAGTGTCAACCGAACAACAATTAATTGCCGAGGAAGACAGTGTAAGCCAAGGAAACATTTTTAGTAATGACTGAGCTTTCTACATGAAGACCGAGTAGTTGATCACAGTATTGACCGAGCATCAACATTTTTATATTTGAAGAGAATTTAGTTTTGGAGCTGACATTGTTGAATTCTTGGATTATGTAAAATGTGTTGACTTTATTTATTGATTGTTTGAAAGCATTAAATGCACTATAAAACATTTTATTGTAAATCTTTAAGAAATTTGAGATGATTCTAGAAAAGGAGTTGAAGAACATGAAGCAGGTAGATTCAATGAATCTGACCTAACCCTAAGATCTAAGAATGAGATTGAGCAGCATAAGATGAGTTAACCTAATTGAGGAAAGTATAAAGGGAACTTGAGCATTTGGATATGCAAGTACATGGGTGAAAAAGAGAATGCTGGAAGATCAGAAAAGTTTTACTGACTGTTTAAGCAGGAAAGGCTGAAGGAGAATTGTGGTGGTTGCTCAAAGAAAAGTTTCGAGAAGATCAGAGATGGAGATGGAAAAGTTTCAAAGTCAGTAAACCAGCATTAGCGTACGGAATCAGATCTGATATTTGCAAAGTGAGTTATATATTTTTCAGATAAATATTGCTGCTACTTTCTAACCATTGTAATAGTCAAAATCCTTTTAATAGAGGTTGACCTAATAGTCATATGTTAAATCCTTTGAACAAGGTTGCATTCTAATGGAGTGTATGTAAGTCCTATAACAAGGCTCACTTTTAACAGGGTGATTGAAATCCTTTAACCGGGTCACACCTAACAATGTGTATTGTAACCTTTGACAGGGTTGGCTTTTTACCGAGCTCACTTCAGAAGAGTGAAAATAATAGTAGCATGTTACAAAGTGGTTTTTCCCACATTGGGTTTCCACTATAAATCCTGGTGTTAATACTTGTGTGAATGTTTTGGTTTGAACATTTCTGTGTTTTACAAGTTAAGTTACAGCTAGGTAATGGATTGCATTGTTATATGTTTCTATTATTGAATCAGTGATGATCGAGTTTGTTTTGGTTATTGGATCTGATTTAAAGAAAAGTTTTTAAGTTTGTTTTATACATCAGGACCTGAGAACAACTGATTCACCCCCCTCTTTGTTGTTCTAAATCATATTAACATGTACATTCCTTCCCCTTTTTTCCTCCATAGGACAAAGGGTTAAGCTATTCTAATAATCTTACATTTGTAGCTTTGTGAAGATGTCCTTATAGATGTTCTTTGCAGAATGGAGGAAGGGTGCCCATTGATCGGTTACACTTTCAATGTTATTTTGGGCCGCTTTTAGAGAAACAATAATGTTTTCCATATCTTCTACAATTTTGTAGTCTGGTTCTTTGATCAGAACATCTGTAGAAATATTTGTTTGATGCATGATATCCAGTGTTGGGGCCAGAAGCATTTGAAAGCCTATGACATCTTGGATTCTCTTATTCTCTTTGTCAGTTGTCTTTCTTAGGACTAGAGCAAGACTAGTCATTTCTCTGCTAAAGGTTGTCGCAGTTTTATTTTTGATGTCAAATTGTGTTGACAAAGCTCGTATGTCTTCTGAGGTCTATGCAAATTTTTCAGTTAAATCTTGCAAGAATATCTCAAAATTTGATGTTCTTCTCATCAAACCTCCTGCAATTGTTATCTGTTGTTGAAGAACTTTTAGGTTGTCTGACAGAGTAGCCTTTATACCTGCAACTTGTTTATGAAGAATCTCTACTTTTTTCTTCTCATAGTGGTCAATTGCCACTATTTCTGGGTCAATTAGATCTTCATTGATTGTTTGAGCTAACACTTCCAACTGGTTAATAACTGGTTCATCTTCATCTATATCGACATCCAGTATGAAGTTGTATAGGATATCTTTTACTTTGATCAGAGCCATATCCTATTTTTTTTAGTGAGTTCTTTCAGCTGTTTTGTTGACATTTTGCTGATATCAACTATTGTATCGGTTGTCTTAATTCTTTTTGCTTCAGATTCTTCAGAGGATGAGAGTTCTTTTAGAGGAGCTAGGAAGATTTTCCTATTCCTGTGCCTTTGGAGCTTGCTTAGGTTCTCTTTTATCTTGTTTGTCTGGCTTATTTCCCTCTTCTGGTTGTTGTACTTGTATTTCAGGCATAGCATCATCTTCTTGATGCAATGAATCTTCTGGTGGAGCTTGTGCTTTTTGCTACTCTTCTACTTTATTAAGATCATTTACAACGATTCCTTCATCTCCCTTAACTAATCTTTCAATAGGAATGTTGTCAGAAGTCTGTCCCAAGTTGACCGGTTCATTAGAAGTGAACATTTATGTCAGAACTTCATGTTCATCAGTTATTGGAGTCTCATTTGCAGTAAACTGAACATGTAGATCAATAATTGTTGTTTTGTGATCTTGAGGACCTGTCGCTTCAAGAGTATTGAAGTCATACTGCTGCCAGAAATCTAAAGTCTCCTTGTAGACTCCAGTCTCATACCCATTGAGAATTGGCAACTTTGTAATTTGTATCTAGATTCATAAAATCTTCTTCTAATAGAATTTTTGCACTTTTGTCGCTTAGACCAGGTCTAGCCTTTTCTAGTGCTTCCTTATTAATCTTTGAATTTATTTCTAGACTAGTTCTCCATTTTACTTGAAGCTTAATGTTTAACTCAGGAGGAAACTTGCCTCTACAATCCCTAGGAGTCTTGATGAAATCTAGTAGACTTTCAACAAGAGCTTTTTCAATTTCCTATTTGTCCTCCTTGGCTAATACACTATACCATTTGGTTGCATTATCTATTTCTCCAAAATTTGTAATTTCAGCTACAATATCATTGATGGTCATAGTGCGAGCCTTACCTTTTTCTGGAGATACTAGGAGTGTAGGAGTTGTCGGTTCATTGGTTATGTCAATAATGACCAGTTTGTCTACTCCAAGTACACCTTTTTCTTTCCCGGTGTCACAGACTGGTGGAGCTTTTGCCTTTTGGCATGCTTCCTCTGCTTGTTTTTGAGTTTGAAGAAGATTGGTCCAGATGGCTACTCCTTCATCATGCACTTTCTTAGTTTCTCCAATCAACAAGAGCCCTATCCTTTTCTTTGTCAGGAAATTTTGTTGATGTAGCTCAACTTGTTGAGTAGCTTCTTCTAGTGTGAGATGATTCTGAACTTCTAACAGAGCTTGAATCCTTAACTCCTTTTCTATGTTCATTGAAGCTTTCCACCTACCTTGAAGGATATCCAAAAGATCCTTAGGCAATACTTTTTGAAGTTCTGTAGGACTCAGATTAAACTTATGTAGGCATTCAACTACAATATCTTTAATTTTCCTTCGGTCATCGTCATTTTTCAGATTGTATCTTCTTTCGACATCAGCCATTCCACCATGTTCTTTCAATCTTGACATAAATTCATTGATTGTTGGCTTACCTCTTCTTGGAGGATCCACCTTTTTTGGTTTACCAGTCCTCTTCTTTCTTTCACTGAGGGGAACTATCCTCAGAATTGGTTTCTTCAACTTCCTCCTCTTGTGTGCTTGCCTCCAGTTGAGCTTTCTTCTTTTGTGTTTTTGGTGGTGCAACTCCCAGTTTCTTCTTTGGTGTGGGTGTTCTTTTCACATAAACATTCTTAATTGGCGCTTTCTTTGGATTTTTCTCTATCTCCTCGTAGGTTCCAAATCATTGAGCACCGATATCAAGGTGTGCTTTCTCTAGGGCCTCTACATACACTGTTGCAATCTTTGTGGTAATTTCATAGCCAAGATCAAGTGCATACTCGTCTCTTGGTTTTACTACTTGAATGATGTAGAAGTTAGTTGATATCATAAAACATACCTCTTCTTTGTACTTGTCAATGATAGTTGACAAAATTCTTTGTCTGGCATGCATGTTCAGCTGAAAGGCTTTAAAGTGATCTGTCATTTCCTTGTCAAATTGGTCTCCTAGTTGATTAGCCATGTCACTAATTTGCATCATGACCAGTCGATCTATTGTCCATGTTACTTTTCCTATCCCAGGGAAGGAATTAGAATAGTAAAAGTAGAGACAAACCAGAAGTGTACCAAATTTTAGTGATTTCTTTTTGATGATGCCTAGCTTTTTCATGTTCTCAAAGATCTATCCTCTTAGCATTTTGCACATATCATATTGTGCATTATCATGTATAATTTTGTAAGCTGCATGTATGCCTCCACCCGGTATGCTATTTAGGTTACTGGATTGATATACTTTGTAACCTATTACAGTAGATGTGAACTGAATGACTGGATCTTTAATATTAGTTACGGTCATCAATCTCTTGTCGAACTTTGATTTTGTTAGATTGGCTACCATTGTATTTGATATAGTTCTCAGGGTTAGGGCTTCCCCTTGATTGATGAACTCGGTTACCCTATGGAGATCATTTTTCATGATCGGAGTGTAAACTCCTTTCGTGACCCAAAATCCCGGTTCATACACTCGACTAGCCACCATTCGAATCCATTCTGGTCTGAATATGGTTGGATAGGAGACTCCATTGATAATCCCAAATGATACTAGCTTTGCATACCCATTGGGATAATTATCATCTTTGTGTAGTGAGCGATACTTGCTTTGTATGTACATCTCACCTAACTCTTCTTGCTTAGCATGGATGAATGTAGTTACATCTTCTATCAGGAGCACTCCTTTAGGTACTGAGGAGAGCATGCCAACCATGTCGATCTCCCTATGCTTAGCTTCATATGACAAAGATGCCATTGCTCTTAATCAGTTACTTGGGGAGATGATTGATCAGTTTTAATAGACAATCTCACTTGATGATTATTTCGCAAGAATATTGCTCAAGCATGAGAAAGATAAAGATAAAATCACAAGGTAAAAGCAAAAGAGTAATCCTTCTTTGCCTTTATAGGATTAGGGCATAACGGTAATTGTTAGAAAGTAAAGTCCACCAAGTTAACTGAGAGGGGGGGGGGGGGGTGAATCAGTTATCAGATAATTATAACTTTTATCAACTTCAACATCATTTAACCATGTAAGCAATATAATTACCAACCATAGAAAGATATTCATACAAAATGACACAATAACACAAGATATGTTGACTAGGGAACCTCTTGATCAAAGAGTAAACCCTGGTGGGAATGATGCCCACAAAAGATGCACTAATATGAATATTCCTTGTGAAAGGATGGTGTTAGGAGTCTTATGAAATACATTCAGTACATATAAATCCCTGTTAGGAGATTTTGAATCTCTGTTAAAAGATTCTAACCTTGTTAGGAGTTATGGAAGACAGAAGGACCCACTGCCCAAACAACTTTAGGGTAAGATCACTGAACTCACTATCCAAATAATCTTTGCATTATTCAACACAATAATATGTTACCTCTTCTCTGACTGTGCCAAACTGCACTCACTGTCACATCAGATCTCAATCTCAGATCTCTGTACTTCGCATGTCTTCCTTCACAATTTCGCTCTCATACTTACCTCTTTTCTTCACTTCATGCATAACGCATCATATCTCAACATCAAAACAAGGAAAAAAATTCCTTCCTTTATACCACACTCAAATATTTACAAATGAGTCAGCATACAATTACAAAATAAAAGTTACCACACGCTACATCAAAATTACACAAAACCGTCGGCTTCCAGATTCAATAACTCTTCACTCGCGTGACCTCAAAGTTTGCACTGTGAACCACGTCACTAAAAATGTGTCTCAAACTTCCCTTTAACTGTGTAAAACTAGATTCCATCCCGATTAGGAGATATCATCCGATTTCCAAAAATTGCTACTTAGGAACACTGCTCGAATACTGCTTCCACCAAAATGCTCGTAACTTTCATGAATAAAATAATTACTATCTGCACTCTTAACCATAGAAATATAAAATATCAAAGAGTATAACCTCAACAGCACATATCTCCAACTGCAATATCCCACGTGCGCTAATCAAAACATTGTCTACTTCTCTGCAAGTCTCCAGAAGATCACTGTGTTGACATCAATGACAATCATAGTCATGAATGCAACAAAAACTGCTACAGAATGACTGCCAAGCATTCAACATTAATTCCTAACAATCTCCCCCATTGGCATTGATGGCAACATAGATGAAAAACATCCAATGTTCCAAAAATCCAATACTGCAACACTGCTTCTTCAAATCCTCTATATCAATCAAATCTTGCTTCGTTATCCTGTTCAGTTCTCTCCAACAAATGGTACAAGTGGTTTTTCATGTACACTTCTCCCCCATTGACATCAATGATAGAAATTTCATCACTATGTCGACAACAACTCAATGTCAAAAGACACTGTTTAGAAAATACATTCACAAGAGTCCTCATGACTCAGCTCAGATACACATACTCCCCCATAGAGGAAGTACCAACATCCAATCCAGAAGAAAGATAGGGCTCATATACCACTAGACAGATGCAACCAACTGCATCATTACTCAAAAGTAGGATGGGGCCTAACCCCAAGCATACCTCTTAGATACTCAAATGTATCCTTAGGCAAAGGCTTAGTAAATATGTTTGCTATCTATTCCTTTGTGCTTATGTACTCTAGTATGACTTCTTTCTCAACAACTTTCTCTCTTACAACATGATATTTGATCTCTATATGCTTTGTCTTAGAATGTAATACAGGATTCTTAGACATACTAACTGTGCTGGTGTTGTCACAATGTATGACAATAGGCTCAAAAACTTAATTCCAATATCCTTCAACATTTGCTTCATCCAAATTATCTGGTTACAATTGTTTGCTGTTGCTATATACTCTGCTTCTGCTGTGCTCTGTGAAATACAATTTTGCTTCTTGCTTAGCCAAGAAACTAATCTTCCTCCAAGAAAAAAGGCTCCACCACTGGTGCTTTTCTTGTCATCAACACTACCTCCCCAATCAACATCTGTATATGCACATAGGGTAAAATCATCAAATTTTTCATACCACAATCCATAGTCCATTGTGCCTCTTAAATATCTCAATATCCTCTTTACTGCTGCATAATGTGACTCTCTAGATTCAGCTTGAAATCTTGCTACCATTCCAACTGAATGTTATATATCCAGTCTAGAGTGTGTTAAGTACTGCAATCCTCCAATCATGGATCTATATTTCTTCTGCTCAACTGCCGGTGTTTCATTTTTGCTAGATAGTTTGTGTCTTGTACCCATAGGTGTTCCAAATGGTTTACAGTTCTCCATTCCAAATATTTTTAGTAAATCATTCAAGTACTTTGTCTGACATACAAAGATACCATCATTATTCTGTGTTATCTGTAATCCCAAAAAGTATTTCATCTCACCAATCATACTCATTTCAAATTCAGTCTTCATTTCATCAGCAAATTTGTCACTAGCTTCATCTTCTCCTCCAAAGATAATGTCATAAAAAAAAATAACTATAACCAACAAACCATTTTCAATTTCTTTTGTGCACAGATTGCTATCAGCTATTCCTTTAGTAAATCCCAATTTCAACAAATACTTATCCAGTCTAGCATACCAAGTTCTAGGTGCTTGCTTTAGTCCATATAATGCTTTCTTTAGTTTACATACCATATCTCCTTCTTGAGTCAAAAGAAAACCTTCAGGCTGCTCAATGTAGACTTCTTCTTCCAATTCACCATTTAGAAATGTGGACTTCACATCCATCTGATACACTTTTAATTTCTTAAAAGATGCATAAGCCAAAAACATTCTTACTGCTTCAAGTCTTGCTACTGGTGCAAAAGTTTCTTCATAGTCAATTCCTTCTTGTTGTGAGTATCCCTTACATACCAATCTTGCTTTGTTTCTTACCACTTCTCCTTGTTCATTCATCTTGTTTCTAAATACCCATTTAGTTCCAATCACATTCTTGTCTTTAGGTCTAGGGACCAATTCCCATGTCTTGTTCTTTTCAATCTGATCTAGTTCTTCTTTCATAGCATTAATCCAATGTTCATCTTCACAAGCTTCACTAGTAGATTTAGGTTCAATTTGAGAAATCAAACATAAATGTACCTTATTACAAGTCAGAACTCCTTTGTCCAAACTTCCAATAACTTGTTCAACAGGATGATGTCTTGATAATACCTATTCGGTGTCATAGTCACAGATCTTGTTTCAACTGTAGATTCTTCTCTAGTTTCTTCTGCAGGACTCTCATTCAATAATTCACTGTCAGTCTCATAGAATAATTCAATAGATTTAGTGTTAGGCTGAGGATTAGCTTCTTCATCAAATTCATAATCAAGCATTCTTTCCTGAATTTTGAACTTCTCATCAACTTTAACATTTGCGCTCTCAACAATAGTTTTAGTTCTCTTATTGTAACATCTATATGCTTTGATTTTCAAAGAATATCCAAGAAAAATTCCTTCATCACTTCTAGGATCAAACTTTCCAATATCATCATCTCTCTTTATATAACATTTGCTTCCAAAAATTCTAAAATACTTAACTAAGGGTGCATGTCCAAACCATAATTCATAAGGTGTCTTGTCTGTGTTTTCTCTGATTTGTACTCTACTCATTGTATATACTGCTGTATTCACTGCTTCTCTCCAGAATGTCTTCACCAAATCATTCTCAAATAACATAGCTCTTGTTGCTTCAGTCACTAACCTATTTCTTCTTTCTTTAATACCATTTTGTTCAGGTGTTCTATGGGCTAAAAACTGTCTCTTAATACCATTCACTTCACAAAAAGTTTTAAACTCTCTAGAAGTAAATTCACCACCTCTATCAGATCTCAAACATTTAATCTTCATTCTCAACTTTATTCTTAATGATCTTAAACTTATCAAATGCTTCAGATTTTTCTTTTAGAAATGCAATCCACATCATTCTTGTAAAATCATCAACAAGAATCATAAAATACCTTTCTCCATAGAATCCTCTAGTCCTGGTAGGACCGCTCAAGTTTGTATGAACAATCTCCAACTTCTCTGCTGATGTGAACTTCTTACTAGGAAATGAACTTCTCTTTTGCTTAGCCATCACACATTTTTTGCAAATCATGTTAGTAAGCTTCATAATTTTAGGCAAATCCCTTACTGTAAGTGTAGTACTTACTTTCACAATGTTATCAAAGTTTATATGACAAAACCTTCTATGCCATAACCAACTATCATCAATCTTAGTAATCAAACATGTCATCTCAGTAGGATTCAACTAAAATACATTACCTCTAGTTCTAGATCTAGTTCTAATCAGATTTCCATCTTTATCCTTTATCACACAAGTTTTCTTAGTAAACCAAACTTGATATCCCTTATCAACTAACTATCCAACACTCAAAATATTATGTTTCAATCCATCAAAAAATTAAACATCATCAGTATTAGTCTTTCCATCAAGAGTAATAGATCCTATTCCTTTAATCAAACAAGGTGCATTGTTACCAACTCTAACAACTCCTCCATCATAATTGTTAAACTTTATGAACTTTTTCATATCTCCAGTCATATGATGTGAACAACCACTATCTATAATCCAATCGGCTTTCTTTTCAACTTGGGAAACTAAGGCTTTTTCTTCATTAACATCAGATTCAGGATTCTCTTCTTTAATTGCTATAAATCCTATTTCATCATTATTCTCAGTATCACTTTCACTCAAAGTTCTTTCAATACTAAATTCAAGATCTTCATCATTAGCATAATAACATTCCTTAGATCTTCTAGGCTTGAAATTATTTCTGTACTTCTTAACTCTCTTAGGACATTTAGATGCAAAATGACCATATTCTTGACAAGTCCAACATTTAAAATTTTTCTTACTGTCTGGTTCTCTTTTCACAAGCAAGGTAATACCTTCTTCAATCTTCTTGTCTTCTTCATTTCTAGATCTGCTGCTGGCATAATCTCCACTCACACTGGTACTTCTTGACAAAGTAGGATGAACACTAAGAGCACTGAATGCTATCTCCATTCTAGGTAAGTCTCCTGATACCCTCAGGTTCATTTCTGCTACTTCCAATCTTCCAAGAGGAGTCTCTCTTGTAAAGTTCGTAGTACAAGGTATAACTTGTTCAATCATCTATGTTGTCTGCTTAAATACATGAGTCAATGTCCTCAAAATTTTCCATATCACTTCATTCTCTATCTTTGATCCTCCACAAGATTTTATCCCTGCAACAATTTCTGACATTCTACCAATATAGCTTCTAACAAATTCATCTTACATCATTCTAATATCCTCAAATGCACATATCCAATTATGCAATCTAGCTCTCTTTTCATGTTCATCACCTTCAAAAGTAGATTGTAAAGCTTTCCAAATTTCATGAGATTTTTTAAAACATTTTACCTAACTGTATTCATTCTCTGAAAGTGCTGTCAAAAGTGCTTCTCTTGCAAGTATGTTACACATGAATAGATCTACCTCATCTTTTGAACTTGATTCAAGATTATCTTCTTCAATGATAGTCCTATCAATCTTTGTAATCAACCAATAACCTGGTCCTAAACATAGTATATGTGTCTTCATCTTTTCTTTCTAGCTGTCAAAATTTACTCCGTCAAACTTAGGGCTTTCTTTCCTGAAATTCGCCATGGATCTCCTTAAGCTGTTAAACTTTCCTTTCAAGGACTTGCTACTCTGATACCAATTGTTAGAAAGTAAAGTCCACCAAGATAATGTAGAGGGGGGGGGGGGTGAATCAATTAGCAGATAATTATAACTTTTATCAACTTCAACAACATTTAACCATGTAAGCATTATAATTACCAACCATAGAAAGATATTCATACAAAATGACATAATAACACAAGATATGTTGACTAGGGAACCTCTTGATCACAGAGTAAACCCCGGTGGGAATGATGCCCACAAAAGATGCACTAATATGAATATTCTTTGTGAAAGGATGGTGTTAGGAGTCTTATGAAATACATTTAGGACATATAAATCCCTAATAGGAGATTTTGAATCTCCGTTAAAAGATTCTAACCCTGTTAGGAGTTATGGAAGACAAAAGGACCCACTGCCCAAACAGCTTCAAGGTAAGATCACTGAACTCACTATCCAAATAATCTTTGCATTATTCAACACAATAATATGTTACCTCTTCTCTAACTATGCCAAATCGCACTCACTGTTACATCAGATCTCAATCTCAGATCTCTGTACTTCGCATGTCTTCCTTCACAATTTCACTCTCATACTTACCTCTTTTCTTCACTTCATGCATACCACATCATATCTCAACATCAAAACAAGGAAAAAAATTCCTTCCTTTATACCACACTCAAATATTTACAAATGAGTCGGCACACAATTACAAAATAAAAGTTACCACACGCTACATCAAAATTACACAAAACTGTCGGCTTCCAGATACAATAACTCTTCACTCGTGCGACCTCAAAGTTTGTGCTATGAATCACATCACTAAAAATGTGTCTCAAACTTCCCTTTAACTGTGCAAAACCAAATTCCATCTTGATTAGGAGATATCATCCGATTTCCAAAAACTGCTACTCAGGAACACTGCCTGAATACTGCTTCCACCAAAATGGTCATAACTTTTATGAATAAAATAATTACTATCTATGCTCTTAACCATAGACATATAACATATCAAAGAGTATAACCTCAACATCACATATCTCCAACTACAATATCCCATGTGCACTAATCAAAACATTGTCTACTTCTCCGCAAGTCTCCAGAAGATCACTGTGTTGACATCAATGACAATCATAGTCATGAATGCAACAAAAACTGCTATAGAATGAATGCCAAGCATTCATCATTCAATCCTAATAGTAATTACCAAATGGTAACTATTGTTAAATGGCTACAACATTAAATACCTTACCTAACCTTTCTTGCTACTTTTTCTAACCGGTAGTCTGACCTTTTTTCAATTAGGCACACCCCGGTTGATCATCTCATATCTTTCCGGTCTGACCTGTAGATCAAGTGAGATTAGAATCACCAGTTCTACTGAGAATGATAGTTGCACTACTGGTTCCCCCTAAGCCTTGAAGGCTTAGTTTGCAGAAGAAATATCACCATCTTGTGATGATGATCTTGCCTCTATTTTTTTGTCGGCAGAGTTCTTTGATTCCTTAATAGACCATATTTTCTTCACCTCTTTCTTGGTCTCCTTATCTCTGTTGTTCTTCTTATCATAAGTCAAGGTCTTCATCACCAGTTTGTCCGATTCCTTGCCTTTATTTCTAATCCAGCTCTAACAATCCTTAGCTAGGTGATGAACTCTATTGCAATAATAGCAGATCATACCAGTTGCTTTCCATGGGTTCATCCCTCTCGGATTAGGGGATTTTCTCCATGATTCACTGTTGCAATGCATCTCTTTGTTTGTTTGAATAATTGAGTTTTGGTTTTTTCTTTTCTCGGAGAATACCGGTCTTGGTGATCTGAATGCCATTGTCTTTGATCTGCATTCTTCAGCCTTGTGTTTGAACTTTTTGCAGGCATAATAGTATCCCTTGAAGCTTCCCCTACTTCCACTGGACATAGATAAGGGGCTTGATCGACACTCATTGGTCTTGTTGCCATTTTTGCAATAGTTCTTATAGTAATTGTTGTTGGTTCTTACCAGTGTATTTTTGCAATCATTGGTGTTATGACCCAGTTTTCCATAATGCTTAGAAGAAGTATTGAAGGTTTTTTTACCTCTTTGTGCTAGCGTCTTCCTCTTGTTCTTCTTGCTCGAATTTTCTCCAGCTAACTCACCGTTCTCTTTGGTGACTGCACCGGTGGATTCAAGATCGGTGTGATCATTGTGCTTTCTTTGAGCTTTGAGTTGCTCATCAAGCTTGATCGAGCTTTCATTGTATTTTCTCAGCATTTCATTCCTTTTTTCAAGGACTTTCTTTTGTTCCTTGAGTCGATATATCTTGATCGCCAGCTTCTTGCATGTTTCATCTCTACCTTGCCATGCTTTGTGCATGTTTTCATTTTCTTGGGTGACAATAAACATGTCTTCTTGGAGTTGCATAATGAGGAGTTCATTTTCCCTTACAGCTTCCTCTGCTCAGTTCATTACTTTTTCAGAGGATGTTGATGTCTTGACTGTTGTGTTTCTTTCACTTTCAATTTTTCATTTCTGTTCAATTAGTTCAGTCATCCTCAGAGAATTCATCTTTTGCTCCCTTTTGAGATCAACAATCTGATTGGTTAGGATCTGATTCTTTTCCGTAAGCTCAAAGACTACTTCCTCAGCCTCATCGGATCCACTCTACCCAGAGAGTTCATCGATTGTTTCATTTCTCTCGTTTAATTGCAGAGCCAACTCCTTTCTCTTTGCAAGTGATTTCCTCAGTCTATTCTCCAACGAGGCAATAATGTCGTTGGCTTCCTCTAGCTATTTCTGATACCGATAACCCTCCATGATCTTTTTCTCAAGCTGTTAAACTTTTTTGTATAGAGAAACTTAGCTCTGATACCAATTGTTAATGTTTACTGGTTACTAAGAGGGGGGGGGGGGGGGGTGAATCAGTAAATGCTCCAACTTTAAGATAATTCTCTTTCTTTTACTGTTGGTATAGATAAACAGAATATAACAATCATTCACAGGCATAAACAAAATCACACAGATTAACACAGGTGTTTATATGTGGAAACCCTTGGTTAGAAGGAAAAAACTACGGTGAGATGGAGCTCACAACTTCACTAGTATCAGATGAAGGGGCCCTGTTAGGAGCTTACAAAGCACTAATTAAGGTGCTACCCGATTAGAGGATTTTACAAAAGATTGGTTAAGATCTAAACCCTGTTAAGAGTTGCCTAGTTACAGGACTTTGAACATCAACAAAGATGTCACAATGTTAGAGGATTTTTACAATGAACCGACTAGGTTCACCCTGATAGAGGGATTTCAATATGATTTTAATACTTTATGAAAGCGGTGATCTATTATGACACTAATTGTCTGATTAGATCATACCTGTAGATCTCTTCCCTAGTTTGCCTGGCTGTTGAATTTTCTTTCTTACTTCACTTTTGTGCCTGTAGCACTCCTTAGAAGATATCTCTCCTCTGCTCTATGCAATTTCCAACTATCAACAATAACAACAACATATTTTGCATCCTATGACCTATATTTATACAAGAGTGAACCTCTTGACTCATAGAACCGCCGGGGAATAAACTTAACCATAAATCATGCAACACATAGAGGCTACGCGTTGCAATCTAGAGTTTACCTTGAGATCATCTACAAAATTAAAGCTAACTTCAGTTGAAAAGCTAACTCCACCTCTGAGCTATGGATGTTCTGTATAATCAGGCTTTTAACTTAAACTATAACTCAAACTGATCCATAAAATCTAGATCGGATCTATCTTGCAGTTAGACCGGTATACCCTTATATTCGATTTGGCCCTGTATGCCTCATAAGACCAATTTTGAGTTCTTGATTTGGTTTACCGGTATATCTATCAAAATAGTCAACCGGTGCAAACATTCTATTATTTATCTATCGGTGTCTTCAAAGTAATGTGAGTGACCGGTGATCCTTTACCAGTGGGAATGGGTTTTGTGAAATACACTAATGACAACTCATATTGCTAATAGAATTTGACATTTCGTTAATATTTGGTACAATTATTGATGTTGTAGCTCCACTTGATAGACTACCAACATTGCCAAAGTATGGTCCATTATGGTTATGCAGTTTGATGACCTCTCTTCACCACTTTTAGGAATCTTGTTCATATTTGACATATCTCACAAAACATTTAAGCTACAAAAAAGTCCTTTTGTTTAGGAAGGAACCATAGAATATATATTCTTGATTCCTTGGACCCTAGATGTCTCCCTTCTAAATATCATGTAAGAATGAAGTAAAAATGACAAAGAGATAAATAATCTTATAACACTATAAAATAAATGCCCACTCACCTTCAAGTTTTCATTATATCCCTAATACAACAATGGATTGTCATAATTTACCCATGATATGAATCAAGAGGTTGTAACCATAATTTTGATTTTACATTTATATCAATCCATATTTGGTGAATCCTATGATATTTTTGAATGGCATAATAAAAATATGATGTATTCCATGACATTTTTAAAATGATATACTAAATATTTTGGTAGTTCCTACGTGATTATAAAATGATGTATGTAAATGTTGGGCAAATTAAAACTCAAGAAAACACATGCATCACATTTTTTAAGGTGATTATGGACCTACAATTAGCATGGAGTTATGATAGTATTGGCAAATGAGTCCTCATACATAAACAACTCTTTATGTTATTAATAAATATATGTGTGAATTGATTAATGCATGTGATATTTTAGGCTAAAATATTTATTACAACATTGGAAATGTTTAATTGTTATCGGTGATAATTAATTGCATATGCCTCATAAAATAACATGAAAGAAAATTCAAATGGATTAGATTAATAATTCATAAAATTTGGGCGATTTGGTCACCCTTGCTATGAGCAACATATTTGCCAATTTCAATATGGCCAATATGAACTATTTAGTAATTGATGATGATTCACCACAAAAATAATCCTTGACACTCTATAGTTTGATTTAGATTTGTTACGTAGTATTTAAGAGATTGTTACTATTTATTTGACCAATACATTATCTTTAGAATCACCATATTTCTCAATATCTACATCTTATCTCGCATCATCATCCTTTTAGAGAGACAATCATCATTAGTAGTTTGTTGAAAATGAGGAGCCACATCCAAGTTGTTTTTTCCTTAAGTTTTCATAAATTGGCCAATGATCTAAGAAAAAATTGATATTTGATTTTCCAAATTCAGAAGCCCATATTCAATGTTGAGCATATTTTATAGAGTGAGCCTTAAGAGAGCTAAAATTTTAGATGACCCTTCCGGTGGCATCAAAAGAAACAAAACATAAACTTTTCATATGTAATGATTCCATATGCAAAGAGATGAAAGGATTTTGATGGAGTGTTGGAGAGGTGTAGAAAAATCAATCAATGCATTCTCTTAGCCATAATGACTCAAAAAATCAACAGAAGTTGAATCAATTTCAATGGATGTTCCCAACCATTCCACCAAAAATTTCAACATATTTTGGAACACAAGAAGAATATTATAAACCTATTTCATTATCGATCTTACAAAAGACCACCTCAAATGGGTTGATGAAGTGTTTCCTAAGGCACACAAATATAACATTACAAAAAAATCCATTAGAAAACATGATTACTAAGGAGATGGTTGCAAAGGATCAAGAAACCTTAGTCCACTTGCACTTATTAAGTAAGTGATGTCTTTCTTTCCATCACACAACAAATAATAAAGTGGCCTTCAAAATCTCCAAGAACAAAACCAATTTCTTTCTTTGAGAGACCTAACACAATGGGGACTAGAAGAAAATTATAGGGATATCCCTTGGAAAGAAATGAAGAACCTTGTCATTCACATGAGTTACCTCTTTTGCCTCATTGGGAGAAAACACTTCGATAGTTGAAAAACGAGAAGGATTAAAGTTTCTATGAACTTTATAGAAGGACCAATGCCAAGAGGAGGCACAACCATGAGAGGTGTTTTAAAACATAGATGCTCATCAAGATCAAACTCTTTCAAAATTCCTCACAATAGTGGTTGGGATTTGATGCATTTTGGGAGGCTAGACTTGATTCCATGGTTTCCAACAAGCCTTTCCCTAGTAGGGCCTTCAACATTGCTGCTTCCATTAAGAACAAGTGTGGAAGGTTAATTCATTTGTTGACATCTATTTGTACCTTCTTATTCTCATGGAAAGACAATGAGTTTTTGTTTTTTGCATAGAGGTGTAATCCAAATGACAATGATACTTCCCCTTTGCACATGTTTCTTCATTAATTTCATTTAGGTTGATGCTCAATATCCTTATTTAATTTAACCAAAACCTAATGATAATTACATTTGTCATTTTTTCTAAATATAAAAAAAAAAATATTATAAATGTAATGAATATTATTATTTGTAAAACTTCAATATTATTTTTTAATCAATAAACTATTTTTTCTAAAAATATCAATGAGTCTTTGGTCTAATGGTAAAGTTGAATGGTTGAGTTCACTAGGAATCAAGTCTATTGGTAATGATAGAAGATGATATGTTTGAATTCAAGTAGTGGTGTAAGGAGAATGTCATTATATCATGGCGTGTTCTACCTATAAAAATATTCAAATCAATTACATTGAGATAACGTGACCACCTTGCTTATTATGTTTGAGGAAGAAAAGATAACAGACGTTGTTGATTTCTTGATCAAGATACATAGTAAAAGATCTAAGATACGGAATGCTGCCGAGTTTTTCCTTGTAAGGTTCTGTACTTATGTACTTTGCTGGCTATCAGTGAGTTCCAGACTGTTCGACCTCATAGACATTATTAAAAATATCATTCATTCAATCATACTAAATGCACCGCCCTTGATATCAACAGAAATGAGGTTAAAATTATATCTGGATCAATTTTGATAACCCAATTTCAAATGGATGTGGCTATCCTCCCGACATAATGCATCGTTGACTTTGTTTGGAAATTCGAAAAACACGACACAATTTTCAAGATGAATTCTTTATGATCGAAAAGGTTTATGATAGAAAACAACAAAAAAATTGCCGTATTTTTACAAATCTGAATTTTTTTTTAACATTTTATAATTTTACAATACATTCTATCAAGAAAATAGCCCGCGCTATTTCAAACTAAAGACTCATACTACTCTAACAAATAGTAAATAATAATAATGAAGAAAAGATTAATCATTTAGAAGAAAGAGAAATAAGACATCAAAGTACAAAGTCACGGTTTTTTTTTACATGAAGAAAACCAACATCAATGTTCCATCGATTCTGCTTTTTGTGTCCATCTTGTGTCCCTCCACAGTAGGTACTGCACTATTTGAAGTTTGTGAATTGTCTGAGTTACATACGTACGTATGCGTGAGTCAGAGGTCAAATAACCTTTCTGACATATCTGCACTCTGACTGATGTTGTCTTCATTGACGTCGTCACTATTGGCTTATTATTTGTCTTATAAGGAGGATGGAAATGGTCTGTGCAATAGTGGCGTTATACATTTTGGATACAAAATGTCAGAGGGTGGCCCAAATATACCGTGCTTTTCAAAGGGAGCCCCATTGTCTTGTGCCTATCAAGAGTTCAGCAAAAGATATTGCTCAAGTACAAAGGAACCTAGAAATCTTTTACTTATCAACTACAATCCAAAATCTTCTCAGTTTCTCCTTATTATTGTGGTGTATTTGGTTTTTTTCATTATTTTGTGCTATTCTTCTTGAACTCTCTATGAAGCTGATAAAAAAATTTGGTGATATATTCAAATTTTCTAATATTTGTTTTCGTTTTTATAATTTATAAAGGTTAAATTTCTTCATTTTCAATTCAGTACATAAAAAATATTAGATTTCTACAATCTATAATAATAGTTATGAGTTGTTTTGAGTTTTAACCGTGTCAAAGACATTGTATTTTTTAGCTCTTTACTATCTTGATGATGAATTACAAAGTGTGATTTGAAACTTCTATTTTTTTGTCACACTTAAAACCATAAGCAATTCTGACAATTTAATATATGTTCCTATGAGAAATCTTCCTTAGATGTAAGCTAGAACCTAAATAAACTTAACATGTGAATAGATTCCCACCTATAACTAAATAAGAAATAACTTCATTCACACTAACATTTAGAATATTGTCTTATGTCCTTATATTAATTGATCTATCATTGAACTTTCTTAATTAATATCATTGAACTTTCTTAATTAATATCATGAAACTATTTTCTATTTTTTCCCTTATATTTATCTTATCTAGATATTGTGAGCATATATATTCTATCATTTATTGATGTTAATAGTTTAGAGCATGTTCATCTATTTTGAAGGGCACTTAAATTGGACACGGTCAATTGTATAAACTAACCTTAAACATAGTTTAAGTGTAAAAAACCTTAAACCCTAAACATGGTTAATGATGTAAACTTGACCTAAAAGTATAATATTGATTAAGAGGTTATTGATTTTTTAAAGGTTTTGACAATATTATAAATTAAATTAAGTCATCTCTAAGTTATAAACTATTTTTTTAAAATTTATGATTTATAGATTTTGGTTTATAGGTCTTAGTGTTTAGAATAGGTCTTAGTTTTTTTTTCCAATTAACATTATTTGGCTTAATATTTTAAATTTTAAAATTAAACTCAAAATCATAAATTATTTTTATAAAAACATTTAAGTCATAATGCCATCTACCTAGGAATGTAGCAAAATATCTCTCATAGAGGGAGGGGGTGAAAATATATTTGCAGAGGTTACATGTAATGTAGGAACTCATTTTGGAGTGATTTTTCTAGTTGTCCTCATCATGTGAATAGAGGATAAAATAAATTTGTTAGGAAGGAAAAAATAATAGCTTTATAAAATGCATATCTATTCTAAAATAGGTGTGCATTTGTAATGTCTTCTTGTTTAGGAATGAGATCTTGAACCAAAATGGGTATTTGTTTCAACTATGTATGATTTTATGTTTAGCATCCCATTCCTAAATGAGTGCACCTTTTATATGAGATGAGTACTTGTTATTTAAAAACTTACCCTGACCACTTCCTCTAAAATTGGACTCATTATTTTCTTTTATCTAGAATGTTCAAAACAATTGTAAATGCTTATCTTTGTGAAGAGATTTACATATATCAATCTATTTATTTTGAGTAAGTTAACAAGGAAAATCATGCACATAAACTTAAAAAATCTGTGTGGCCTTGAACCTCCTAGTGTGTAAAATACAAAGATAAATAACTTGTTTTAATTTATTAGATTTTTCTATATTATTTTGATAATTATCTCATTATCAAAATTGAAGATTGCCTAATAACTATTATTTTGTTGTATTTGGATGCCTTACTCATTACAAGTAATCTTAAATCTTTAATCCAAAACTATAAAACCATGATTCACTTACAATAATTGAGTTATGCAATCTTCATCATTTCTTAGAATACCAATATCTTATTTGATTTTAAAAAATAAACATGATTGACTATTTAAGTTATTGTTATATTTATTGAAGTATCAAATTGATCACAAATCTCCATGGAAAAGACCAATCCTACTTTATATAGATAACTAATAGTAATTCATATCCAACTAACTATATATAGACCTCATATCACCTATGTAATATGTATTACATGTAGATTCATACAAGTTCTATATGGGGGATCATTAGGAAATTATTAAAGAAACTTTAGATATATTAAAGGAACACTTAATTATGGTTTTCATTATTGATACATCAAATATGCAAAATAATTTGGTTATTGTTATGTTAAATATATTGGTTATTCTGATGATCAAGAAATCTAGTTTTAACTGTCTTTAAATAAGGTATATGTATGATTACATGTAGTACATAAAAATTAAATTGTTGATATTTCATTTATAAAAGTACACTACAAGTAGAAAAGACATCAATGTGTCTTAAGAGATTGATCTTTATGTGTTTCATATGGGTAAAATTGAACGTACCAAATTATTATGTTATAACTAGAGTTATAAAAACAATTATCAAAGATTTTACTCAACATCAAAGAACAAAGTACATTAAATTCTATGCATTCTTTATTGGATAACAAATTCATTATGGTGAGATTACTCTTCAATTATGATAGACTAATTCTTAGTTGGAAAAAAGTGTGCAATATAAAAAGGGAATCAATGTAAATCAGGTAAATTACTTCACCTTTTCTCAATTGTACATTCGAAAGGAAGATGCTTCCAATAGGATCAAGAGGTTACTCAAGCACTAAACGTGGACAATGATCCTTCACTAAATATGTGATTGATGAAATAGAAATGATATAATAATGTGATTAAGGTGATTAATAGACAAGTTACTAAAATTTGAGAAAACCACACTGATACAAACTAACAATGATTAGTAAAGCACAAAAATGGAAATTAGAGCATAGATCTGACCTGCGGGTAAAATATGGGCTAAAAATGCAGTATACATGGTGAAACTCATTTTGCACCTAGGGATAGAACACCAATGGCATTTTGTACCTCGCAATTCTGTATGAAACTTTTTGGGTTCTTCTAACTGCGTTTGATCTTCTTGATTCCAATATGGCGGCTTTGTAATGTGTTCATGCACACATAAAAAATGGGGAAGAAGGTTGAATGAAGGGGTTTTCCTCTGTCAAATCCCTATTTAGGAATCAAACTTGAAATAAAGGAAAGCGTGCTTTCATGTAGCAGAGGCTAGATCTAGAAAATGAAGTATATCATACCTTAACAATGCAAATGCTTCTTTAGAGGTGATCAAATATGTTAATGCAATAGCTTTGACTAAACAAAAAAAACCCAAAAGGAAATCATGAAAGATAAAACCTCATGCAATTGATGTTGTAATTCGACACAATGTTTGATTGGGGAGAAGAGAGAGAATACTTGAATGGAAGTGAATGGATGTGGATCTCCTTTTCTTGATAGAAAACTCCTTTTCCTGGCTTCCAATGGAGGAAATAAGCTATATTTATGGAAAGAAGGACACCTTGAATGCTTAGAAGAAGGATTCTTGAAGAACCTTGAATGCTTGAACTTGATAACTTGATATCTCTTAAAATTTCTTCCTTGCACTTGATGGATTGATAATGATAATAGAATGCTAATAATGGATTCTAGATACCAAAATAAGGAGAGATAGGGTGTTTATATACTTCTTGCATCATTTCAGGGAGTTAAAATTAAGCAAGTCAACCACGAGACTAGATTTCCCACCAAAACCCTTGTGCAGACCTCTACACCAAATTTAGCCCAAAATCCCCAGGGAAAAAATGTTAATGGCATTCTGTACCTAGGATAATGAGCAAATATTTGAATAAGGTACCAAAATTTGAGGCCACAAATAGAGATATAGGGCCTAGGTGATGAAATGAATAATGGGAGGACCCATATTTGAATTTAGGTACCCATTAGTGTCATATGAGGTCCTCCATAGAAAATACACTAAGGTGGGTACAAAATAATCCTTAAACATTACACAAATTAGGTGCTTACAATTTAGGATGATACATTTAGCCCTCAATTTAGCGAGATAATGAGTTAAAATCATGCTCATGGTAAAGGAATAGAGAGAGAGAGAGAGAGAGAGAGAGAGAGAGAGAGAGAGAGAGAGAGAGAGAGAGAGTCATGGGAAAATTGCAAAGAGGTAAGACATCACCAAGTTTGAGGATACAAGCCCCCAAACAAAGGATCTTAGCTTAGACATCCATGCATAAGGAAACAAAAATAAAGAAAAAGGAAAAACAAATACAAAAGACACAAAAATCAAAGAGGGGTTAGTACTAAAAACAAAGACTCCAACTCAACTAGTAGAAGAGACCTCGATTGAAAATGTCTCAACCACAAATATCATGTTTAGAAAGCTATTGCAAGAGCATAAGTGGTCACATAGAAAGGAAAAGAGAATAACCAAATATGAAACAAAACTCTATCATCTAACCCACTAGCATCGCTATGAGAGCATGGAAATGAGAGAGAGAGAGAGAGAGAGAGAGAGAGAGCAAATATAATGGGCTAGCAAGTTATGTTATGCTAGGTGATCCATACGAGAAGAAGAAAGGGAGAAGAGCAGAAAATGATATCATGTTGTGTTATGCTAGTTCCACTCATTCCAAAGAAGGAAGGATAATTGATGGTCTAGCAAGCTATGTTATGCTAGTCAATTCTAACTTGAAAATTTGTGCACAAGGGTGTCTTGTAAAAACTTTGCACTTAGGGGTGGCTTGAATTTTTTTTGGGTATAGGGGTTGTTAGAAAGTAAAGTCCACCAAGATAATTGAGAGGGGTGGGGGGGGGGGGGGGGTGAATCAATTATCTAATAAAAACAACTTTTATTAACCTTATTATATCTAAAAAATGTAATCAACATAAACAACAACCATAGAAAGATAATCATACACAATGACACCAGATTTGTTAACTAGGGAACCTCTTGATTAGAGAGTAAACCCCGGTGGGGATGGTACCCACAAAAGATGTACTAATATGAAAATTTCTTATGAGAGGATGGAATCTGTTAGGAGTCTTATGAAATACATTCAGTACATATCAGTATCTGTTAGGTTACTTTCAATCCTTGGGAGGAGATTCTAACCCTGTTAGGAGTTAAGGAAGATAAAAGGACCCAATGTCCAAACAACTTCAAGGGAAAGATCACTAAACACACTATCCAATTGATCTCTATATTATCCAAACAGAATAATACCAAGAATTACTGATCTCAACAACTTTTATTCTCCTCTTTGACTGTGCCAAAATTGCACCAAATGCTTCACCAGACCTTATTACCAGATCTTCTCACTTCACATCACACATCAATCCCTTAGATCACTTATTCGCATTATTTCATCTTTTCATCACATCTCTATCTTTTCAATCAAGGAAAATAATCCTTCTTTTATACCATGCACAATATTTCATAATTGAGTCGACTAATTAAGCTTAACCAATTATAAAATATAAAACATTACACGTTACATAATATTTCCATAATCACATAAAACTGCCATCTCACAAACTTAATAAATATTCACACGTACAACCTATGACTATGCTGACTCATCCAGGTCACCTCCATAATGTCTTCAACCTTTGTATAACTTCTCTTGTCCAGATTCTATCCCTATTAGGAGATATAATCCGATTATCACAAACTGATTCTTAGGAACACTGTCAGAATACAATTTCCACTAGATTACTCATAGTTGACACAAATACTTGAATTTCCATACACGCTCTTAACCATGATATCAGGACACCATACGAAACATGTCCTCAACTTTGCATAACCTCATCTATAATATACTATGTGCGCTAATCAAAACTCTGTCTGCTACTCTGCTAAACTTCAGTAAAATCAGTGTGTTGACATCAATGACAAACACATTCATGAATGCAACATGTGATTTCTCCAGAAAAGCTAGAATACTCCCACATAGGACATATTCAACATTCATGATAACAATATCCCCCATTGGCATTGATGGAAACATAGATGAAAAACATCCAAGTTCCACGAATACCAATATGCAATACTGGTGCTCTTGCTTTAAATTTTCAAATCCTCTTCATCAATCATCAAATGTTTTTCATGATATCCTTCTTCCCCATTGACATCAATGACAAAGTAAGCATCACTATGCCAATCCAATACAAGCTCGAATGTCAAAAGACACTATTTGAAGATACCTTTTACCAAGAGTCCTTCATGACTCAACTCAAAAAAATAGATACTCCCCCATAGAGGAAGCATCAACATAAAATCTAGAAAGATAGTGCTCTAAACCACTGCACTGGTGCAAAGTTTTGCATCACTACTCAAAAGTAAGCTGGGGCATAACCCCAAGCATACCTCTCAAATACTCAAATGTATCTTTAGGTAAAGACTTTGTAAATATATCTGCAATCTGCTCCTTTGTGCTGATATATTCAAGTCTGACTTCTTTCTCTGCAACTTTTTCTCTTAAAACATGATACTTGATCTCTATATGTTTTTTTTAGAATGTAACACATGATTCTTATACATACTTATCGTACTTGTGTTATCACAGTGTATGATAATAGGCTCATTGAACTTGATTCTAATATCCTTCAACATTTGTTTCATCTATATTATTTGATTACAATTATTTACTAATGCTACATATTCTACTTTTGTTGTACTCTATGAGATACAGTTTTGTTTCTTTCTTGGCCAAGAAACCAATCTTCCTCCAAGAAAAAATGCTCCACCACTTGTACTCTTTTTTTCATCCAAACTACCTCCCCAATTCGCATCTGTATATGCACATAGGGTAAAGTCATTTGATTTATCATACCACAACACATAATCAGTTGTACCTTTCAAATATCTAAATATCCTCTTCACTACTGCATAATGTGATTCCTTAGGATCAGCTTGAAACCTTGCAACAATTCCAACTGCATGTGCTATATCTAGTCTTGTGTGAGTTAGATATTGAAAACCTCCAATCATAGATTTGCACTTCCTTTGTTCAACTACAAGAGTCTCATATGTGCTAGATAACTTATGGCCAGTTACCATAGGTGTACCAACAGGCGTACAACTTTCCAAACCAAACCTCTGCAATAGGTCTTTCAGATACTTATTTTGAGATAAGAAAATACCATCACTGTTCTGCACAATCTATAAACCCAAGAAATTTTTTATTTCTCCAATCATGCTCATCTCAAATTCTATATTCATTTCATCAACAAATTTATCACTCGCTTCATCTTCTCCTCCAAAGATTATATCATCAACAAAAATAACTATAATTAATAGACCATTCTCTATTTCTTTTAGATACAAATTACTGTTTGTAGTGCCTTTAGCAAATCCCAAATTTTCCAAATATTTATGCAATGCATACCATGTTCTAGGTGCTTTCTTTAGTCCATATAAGGCTTTGTTCAGTTTACATACAATGTCTCCTTCTTGAGTCAAAGGAAAACCGTTTGACTGCTCAATCTAAACTTCTTTTTCTAATTCACCATTTAGAAATGATGACTTCACATCCATTTGATATACTTTGAATTTCTTATAAGTTGCACATGCCAAAAACATTCTCACTACTTCAATCCTTGCAATAGGTGCAAATGTTTCCTCATAATCAATACCTTCTTGCTATGACTATCCTTTACATACCAGTCTTGCTTTGTTTCTTACAACTTCACCTTGTTCATTCATCTTGTTTCTAAAAACTCATTTAGTTCCTATAACATTTTTGTCCTTAGGTCTAGGAACCAATTCCCAAGTATTATTATTTTTTCAATCTGATCTAATTCTTCCTTCATTGTTTGAATCCAATTATTATCTTTACAAGATTTATCAGTAGTCTTAGGTTCAATTTGAGAAATCAAACATAATTCTTCTTGTACCTTATTTCTTGTCATAAATCCTCTGTCTTTGCTCCCAATAATCTAATCAACAAGATGATTCCTTATCAAATTCTTATTAGGTGTTACTATCTCAATTCTTTCTTCAATTATAGGTTTCGATCTTGGTTCTTCTCTTTGTTCTTCATCATGAATCTCATTTTGCAAATCATTGTTAGTTTCATAAAATAATTCAACATTTTCTTGATTAGTTTTAGGATAGGCTTCTTCATTTGAATCATAATCAAGTACTCTTTCTTGAATTCTAAACTTCTCATCCACTTTAACATTTGCGCTCTCAACAATAGTCTTAGTTCTCTTATTAAAACATCTATAAGCTTTTCTTTTCAATGAATAACCAAGGAACATACCTTCATCACTTCTCAAATCAAACTTACCAATATCATCATCTCTCTTTATGTAGCACTTACTTCCAAAGATTCTAAAATGTTTTATTGATGGTGCATGTCCAAAACATAATTCATAAGGGGTATTGTCTGTATTTGCTCTTATCTGTACTCTATTCATTATATACATTATTGTGTTTTTTGCTTCTCTCCAAACTATCTTTTCTACATCATTCTCAAACAACATAGCTCTTGTTGCTTCAGTTACTGATCTATTTCTTCTTTTAGCAATACCATTTTGCTCAGGTGTTTTAGGGGCTGAAAGCTGTCTCTTAATGCCATTCACTTCACAAAAAGTATTAAATTATTTTGAAGTAAATTCTCCACCTCTATCATATCTTAAGCATTTAATCTTCATTCCTGATTCATCCTCAACTTTGTTCTTAAGAAATCTAAACTTATCAAATGCTTCTGATTTTTCTTTAAGAAATGCTACCCACATCATCCTAGTAAAATCATCAGCAAGAATAATAAAATATCTTTCACCATAGAATCCTCTTGTTCTTGTGGGACCACTCAGATCTGTATGAATAATCTCCAATTTTGATGTTGTGGTGAACTTCTTGTTGGGAAAAGAACCTCTTTTCTATTTTACCATAACACATTCCTTGCATACCATGTTAGTAGGTTTCACAATTTTAGGGAAATCTCTTACTGAAAATGTGGTACTTGCTTTCATAATGTTATCAAAGTTTATGTGACCAAACCTTTTGTGCCATAACCAACTGTCATCAAATTTAGCAATCAAACATGTCATCTCAGTAGGATTCAACTGAAATACATTACCTCTGGTTCTTGCTCCCATTCCAATCATCTTACCATTCTTATCCTTGATCATACAAGTCTTTTCAGTAAACCAAACTTGATATCCCTTGTCAACTAACCATCCAACACTTAGAAGATTATGTTTCAATCCATCCACAAATTAAACATCATCAGTGTTAGTCTTTCCATAAAGAGTAATAGATCCTATTCCTTTTATTCGGCAAGGTGCATTATTTCCAACTCTAACAATTCCTCCATCATAGTTGTTAAACTTAATAAACTTATTCATATCGCCAGTCATATAATGTGAACAACCACTGTCTATGATCCAATCAATTTTATTTTCAACCTGTGATACTAAATCTTTTTCTTCTTCGACTTGTGTTTTAGAGTTTTCTTCTTTTATTGCAACAAATTCTATATCATCAATTTTATTATCACTTTCACTTAATAATTTTTCAATACTAGTTTCAAATTCTTCATCATTAGCACAATAAGACTCTTTAGAGCTTCTAGGATTAAAGTTATTTTTATATTTGTTCACTCTCTTAGGGCATTTAGATGCAAAGTGACCATATTCTTGACATGTCCAACATTTAAATATTCTCTTACCTTTCGATTCTCTTTTCACAAGCAAGGATATTCCTTCTTCAATCTTTCTATCTTCTTCAGTCTTAGATCTACTGCTACTGGCATAATCTCCACTAACACTTGCACTTCTTGAAAAAGTAGGGTGAACACTAAGTGCTCTAAATGCAATTTTAATCCTGGGCAAATCTCCAGATTGTCTCAAACTTATCTCCACTGCTTCCAATCTTCCAAGAAGAGTCTCTCTAGTAAATTTTTTCAGTATAAGGTATGACTTGTTCAATCATCTACACTATTTTCTTAAATACTAGGGTAAGAGTTTTAAAGATCTTCCAAATGATTTCATCTTCATTCTTATTTCCTTCACAAGATTTGATACCTGCAACAATCTCTCATATTCTACCAATATAGCTTCTAACAGATTCATCTTTCATCATTTTAGCCACTTCAAATAAACATATTCAATTTTGTAATCTGATTCTCTTAGCATGTTTATCACCTTAAAAAGTAGATTCTAAAGCTAACCAAATTTCATGAGATGTCTTTAGAGTTTTTACCTGACTGTATTCATTCTCAGGAAGAGCTGACAAAAGTGCATCTCTAGCAAGTATGTTACACATGAATAGATCTCTTTCTTTCTCAGTGAAATCCTCAATCTTTTCTTCTTCAATGATACATTTCTCAATCTTTGTAATCAAACAATATCTTGTTCCTAAACATAACAAATGTGTCTTCATCTTCTCTTTCCAGCTATCATAGTTAACTCCATCAAGCTTAGGACTTTCTTTTCTGAAGTGACTCGCCATGGATCTCCTTAAGCTGTTAAACTTTTCTTTCAAGGACCTGCTGCTCTGATACCAATTGTTAGAAAGTAAATTCCATGAAGATAACTGAGGGGGGGGGGGGGGGGTGAATCAGTTATCTGATAAAAACAAATTTTATTAACCTTATTATATCTAAAACATGTAATCAACATAAACAACAACCATAGAAAGATAATCATACACAATGACACCAAATTTTTTAACTAGGGAACCTCTTGATTAGAGAGTAAACCTTGGTGGGGATGGTACCCACAAAAGATGTACTAATATAAAAATTCCTTGTGAGAGGATGGAATCTGTTAGGAGTCTTATGAAATAAATTCAATACATATCAACTCCTATTAGGAGACTTTGAATCCCTATGAGGAGATTCTAACCCTGTTAGGAGTTAAGGAAGACAAAAGGACCCATTGTCCAAACAAATTCAAGGGAAAGATCATTGAACACACTATCCAACTGATCTCTATATTATCCAAACATAATAATACCAAGAATTACTGATCTCAACAACTTTTATTCTCCTCTCTGACTATGCCAAAACCACACCAAATGCTTCACCAGACCTTAATACCAGTTCTGCTCACTTCACATCACACATCAATCCCTTAGATCACTTATTCACATTATTTCACCTTTTCATCACATCTCTATCTTTTCAATCAAGGAAAACAATCATTCTTTTATACCATGCACAATATTTCATAATTGAGTCGGCCAATTAAGCTTAACCAATTACAAAATATAAAACATTACACATTACATAATATTTCCATAATCACATAAAACTATCAGCTCAAAAACTTAATAAGTCTTCACACGTGCAACCTCTGACTATGCTAACTCATCCAGGTCACCTCCGCAATGTCTTCAACCTCTGTATAACTTTGCTTGACCAGATTCTATCCCTGTTAGGAGATATAATCCGATTGTCACAAACCGCTTCTCATGAACACTGTCAGAATACAATTTCCACTAGATTACTCATAACTGACACAAATACTTGAATTTTCATAAGTGCTCTTAACCATGATATTAGGAAACCATACACAAAATATGTCCTCAACTTTGCATAACCTTATCTACAATATACTATGTGCGCTAATCAAAACTCTATCTACTACTCTACTAAACTTCAGTAAAATCAATGTGTTGACATCAATGACAAACACAGTCATGAATGCAACATGCAACTGCTCCAAAAATGCTAGAATACTCCCCCATAGTACATATTTAATATTCATGATAGCAAGGGTGACTTAGGGGATCAGTCTTACAAAAAAAATTGTCTCTATGTGGATCCATAAAAATGATCAGGACTAAGAAAAGCATTGTCTCCAAAGAGATTAAAAAATGAGATCATTCCTAAGTAAATAATTGTTTCCTTAGGGATCCAAAAAGGAAAAAAATTATCCGTCCTAAGGAAAGCATTGTCTCCTTGGGGGTTGATGAGCCTATAATGTGTCATGTTTATATCATTTTTTATAACGCTTTACATAATTTTTATAATACCTTTCCAAGTCATTTCCATACATTACCTTGATTTATGAAGCATTAACTATGATTAATGATTTATTGACTAACATTTGTATGTGTAGCTAGTTAATGCTAAATTATGATGATTTATTATGATAAATGGTTATTATTAAATAATAATTTTTTTGAGATGATTAACATATTTTTGTGAGATATTTGAGTTTTTCATGCAACTGGAAAGAAGGAGAAGCAAACTGACACTTGTCAATATTCAATAGTGTTGCAGGAAATGCAGAAAAAGTCAAAAACTAGTTTCGGTGAAATGGGAATATATCACTCAATTCTTAATGAAATTCAGATTTTGTTAATGATTTGGAAAGCTAAAAAAGAGGAGAAAAATTTGTTAAAAGGGTTTGATCCAATTCATAATATTTAATGAGAACCACTTATATGAAGCTGACTGAGTAAAAATAGCCGATTTTGAAGGTAGCCAAAACCCAGTCTTGGTAAAATGATTATATCTTCCATGTTTCTTAATGAAATTAAAATTTTCAAAATGATCTAGAAAGATAAGTAGGAGGAGCATAATATGGTAAAAGCATTTGAGATAACTCACAATAATAAGTGAGAACCATCTGTTTGAATCTGGCTGCAGGAAAAGTGGAACAACAAATCAACAGACTTAGTCAAGCTTCTTCTATTTATTGAAATTTGAGTTATAACTTCAAAGGAGGTTGGATATGACTTGTATTGTATTTATGAAGACAAAAAAATATCCAAAAAATCATCTTTTTCATAAAAGAGTCCAAACAAACTCTTTTTCCAATCAGTCAAGAAGACAAGTTGTAATAAGACTCTTCTTCTTAGTCATTATTTTAGAATAAGTCTCTTCCTTGTTTAAAGGAATGATGAGACACATGTTAGATGGTTTTTACGGAGTCAACAAGCCTATATATTTGAAATTGTAATCAAGCAAAAGAGGAGCAACTGGTATTTGTTCATTAGCTTTATAGAGTCATCATTTTGTAGAAGGAAATTTGTAACAACATCAATAATTTTAATAGAAGTTGTAGATTGCATTTTCATGGAGGCATGTTACTTGTGTATGATATTTTAAGGACATATATCAGAGTTTAAATTATCTAAGAAAGGTCCACTTATGATAGTTTTTACTTTTGATAGTTATAAAAGTAGAACACATAGCAAACTATTGTGTATTACACGGTTTCCTGCAGCCATTACTGCTCAGTTAGATTCATTTCCAACATTGTTATACTTTTAGTTTTGCAATGATAGAATAACTTAGATAATCCCATAGTGCATATACTTTGTAGACCTGTTTCAAGTATACATCCTCGGGTTGATAATTTAAATTTGCCTTCATAATGATGAGATAACTATTTAGTATGGATGTCCAATCCCTAAGTTATGGTTCTAAAGCCTAGTTATTAAAACCATTATAGGAGCCCAACAAGGGTCAATAAAAAAAAATCTACATAATATACAAGGGAGGTCACATGTATGCCCCCATCCTTATGATGGAAACATAGGTGGCATCATAAGGAAAATAGAACAAGGATACCTACTTCTAATCAACAAGGAGATATCCTTAAAACAAACATTTATGCCATAACTTTAGCAAAGAGTGAAAAATCTTGTTAGCTAATGAGACATATAATAATGAAAGAATATCACAAGTGGAAAGAGAGCCTTAAAAGGAAGAAACCTTGGTTGCAATAAATCTACCTTTAAGAGGAGTTCTTGAATAAAGACAACATCTTCAAGACAAAGAGGGGAAGAGAATAATAATGTACCATTTTAGCCCCCTATAGCTAGGTGAAAAAGAGATTATTGATGAAGGATGAAATAATTTAAGCCCAAAAGTAAGGATACTTGTTTAGGATGAACATAATTTTTTAAATGTGGAAGAGGTTATGATAAAAAATACACACCTTTTATATAAGAGAGAATCCAGAATCAAACCAAAACAGTCCCTTATAAAAAAAATAATGTTACTTGATAAACAAATACCACTATAGTAAGGAAAGTATATCCTTAGAAAGAAAGGAGAAGAAGATGAGAACATGGAACCTTTCCCCTCAAGTGTGATGGAAGGGACAAATATAATATATTGTACATCCTAATTGATAGTCTCTTTTATAATAGTTATGCACTTTCAAACAAAAATAAGCTATAAATAAGGATGCAAATTTCCTAATGCAAAAAAAACATATTTATGCAACAAAGGATATCATACTATAAGAGAAACACATCAAAAAATGGTGAATGAATTATTCAACTTGCAAATGAAATATTATTTTATGATAGGCATGCCTTTTGAGGCATGAAAAAGATTGTTGAGAAAAGATGAAAGTATCTCACGTGAAACAAAGAATCTCATGCTAGAAATGATGTACCAACATAAAGAAATATATATCTGTAAAGAGGAAATGAAAAGGGAAAATAAGGAAAGGATACCACATTATGAAAACTCATTGCACCTAAAAAGAAAGAAAGAGTTTGTAAAGAAGGATATCGATCGCATTAGAGAGAAAGATCCTAAAAAAAAAAATCCATGTGTAGAGGGACATCATAGTTTAAATACTTAACCAACAAAGAGATAATGGATCCTTTAAAAGGATAAAAAAAATTAGACAAGGAAAACTTACCTCTCAGATGTGAGGAATCAAGGAAAACCACCTATTATGATGCTCTCAATGCACACTATGCAAATAAAAGAGCCCCCAATGATGTAAGAGACTAAATTTACATAATGGAGAGAAACATAGTAGGAGAAGGAGACACTAAGGTATATCAAGAAAACACATAAGATCTATTGTTAAAGAAAAAATGGATCTATTTACCAAATCTTGAGCAAATTGTCTAAATTCAATGCAATTAGCTAGATAATGTTTATTGCTATGATTAAATTGACATATAAATTCACCAGTAATTGAATTTTGATTCTTTGGAAAATTTCTATAAGAAAAGTGAATTATAGGTTCATACTTAATTCTCTAAAATATTCTTTTAGCTAAAGCCAAATGGTCATCAAAAGGAGATGTGACAAGAGATGGTGTTGGCAATAGAATGTTAAGAGGAGGTTTTTGTTGTGAGGAAGAAGGAAAATTAGTATCTTGAGGTATAAAATCTAGACCACAACTAGTGACTTGTGTAGGAGGATCTATAGGAACCTTAATACCTTGTTCATTAATGATAAGACCTAATCCATTGTAACCTTGTTGAGTAGTAATATCATATCCCGAATTTTAATTGGATTCTAATGTAGAAGATGAAGGAGGTTCATCTTGATCCTTATGAAAATGTGTTGTATAAAGAGGAATAGAGGAGGAATATTCTCTTGAGGAAGAGTTCTATCACTATTCTTATTGTATTTAGGTGGTGAAGAGGAAGAAGGCTTATTAAGATCTTCTTCTCTACTTAATATTCTTGGAGTTAAGTCATCAATAAAATGCTTAATATTAGGATTATGAATAATGCTTTGATAAAAGGAAGATTTTTTATGATCATCTAAGGAATTGCATATACTAGCTTCCCTGAGATCATCCATCAAGGTAGGTTGAGGAAGAGGAGATCATGGTCTCACCAAGATGGGATCATTAAGAGCTAGATCTCTATCATCATGATCATTAGGAACTGTAGGATTAGGATTAGGAAGATTTTTATTAGTATTATCCTTATATTTATTTAAAAACATCCTTATGCAATCAACATATTCCATGCATTTTGCTAAAATTTAAATAATAAAGCCACATGAAATATTAATAAAAGTCTTGAGATATGCCTTATAAGGAAGGATAATATTTTATAATATCATAATGCCATATACAAGAACACCATGAAGAAATACAAACACCATGAAATGCAAGAAATTGTGATTCACTCCATGTGATTGATAAAGAGAAGTAAGGAGGAATGTAACAACATATGTTATCACACACCAATATAACTTAGTAAACTCCACATTAATGAAATTTAAGAAGCACACAATGAGATCCAACACCAAAATCAGAAGTATTTAAGAAGAGTCAGGCTCACCAAAATGTACAATATAAAAAGGGAAGCAATGTAAATTGGGTAAATCACTTCACCTTTTCTCAAATGCACATTCGAAAGGAAGATACCCCCAATAGGATCAAGAGGTGACTCAAGTGCTAAATGGGGAAAATGGTCCTTCTCTAAATATGTGATTAATGAAATATAAATGATTTAATAATGTGATTATGGTGATTAATAGACAAGTTATTAAAAAAATGAGAAAAATAGACTTATACGTACTAAAAATGAGTAAACAAGCACAAAAATGAAAATCAGAGCATAGATCTGAGTTGTGGGTGAAATATGAGTTGAAAATGCAAGGTATAGGGAAAATTTATTTTGTACCTAGGGACAAAATAACAATGGCATTTTGTACTTGACAATTTTGGCTGAAACTTTCTAG
Organism: Chamaecyparis obtusa; assembly: GCA_027943335.1. Lineage (NCBI taxonomy): Eukaryota > Viridiplantae > Streptophyta > Pinopsida > Cupressales > Cupressaceae > Chamaecyparis > Chamaecyparis obtusa. Next base: position 740,836 of record BSBK01000344.1, on the reverse strand, counting down.
GTTCTTTCGACTGTGTCTGATCTTCTTGATTCTCATCAAGTGGCTCCATAACCCGTTCCTACACATAGAAAAAATGGGGAAGAAGGTTGAATGAAGGGGTTTCCCTTATTCAAACCCCTTTTAAGGATTCAACCTTGAAATGAAATGAAATAAAGGAAAGTGTGTTATTAAGTAATAGAGGCTAGATATAGAAAATGAAGTATATCATACCTTGACAATGCAAATGCTTCTTTAGATGTGATCAAATATGTTAATGTAATAGTTTTGACTAAACAAAAAAACCAAAAACTAAATTATGAAAGATAAAACCTCATTCAATTGATGTTGCAATTCACCATGATGTTTAATTGGGGAGAAGAGAGAGAAGACTTGAATGGAAGTGAACGGATGTGGATCTCTTTTCCTTGATAGAAAAATCCTTTTCTTGGCCTCCAATGGGGAAAGAAGCTATATCTATAGAAATAAGACACCTTGACTTCTTAGAAGAAGGATGCTTGAAGAATATTGAATGATTGAACTTGACAACTTGATGGATCTTAAACTTGCTTCCTTGCACTTTATGGCTTGATCACAATAATGGAATGCTAATAATGGATTCTAGATACCATATTGAGGAGAGATAGGTTATTTATATACTCCTTGCATCATTTTGGCAAGTTAAAATTAAACAGATCAACCACAAAATTGGATTTCCCAATAAAACCTTGATACAGACCTCTAGAACAAATTTGGGCCAAAATCCTTGGGGATAGAGTTCCAATGGCATTCTGTACCTAGGAGAATGATCCAAGATTTAAACAGGATGCTAGGAAAATAGAGTAGGTGTGGGATGTTTTATTACAACTTAATCTAAGGTTGGGAGGGGTCATGAAGGCCACAAATAAAGATATAGGGCCTAAGTGATGAAATGGATTATGGTATTGGAGGAAAAAGAGAGGAGAACAATAGGATCCAACCTCAATATTAAATAAGATTAAAAGAAATGGAGGACCCATATTTGAATTTAGGTACCCATTAAGTTCCAGATGAGCTCCTACCATAGAAAATACACTAAGTTGACCACAAAATAATCCTTAAATGGTACACAACTTAGGTTCTTACAATTTAGGATGATACAAAAAAATCCTCAATGCCATAAATTTAATGTTAGGGCTCAAGAAATTACCATTTTGATGGAGTACACATGAAAAAAAATACCTACTAATTGGAAATTTACTGTATTTATGGGCATGTGAATGGAGATGGTGTACACAAATGTGGCTTAATGACCAATTTTCTACATAACACCATCATGTTTTATAAAGCCCAAAACACACTCAAATTTTATGATTCACAAAATGCAAGTGCATTTTGGATCTCATAAAATTTGTATGCATCTTGTTTCTTCTAATAAAATAGAGGAAGAGAGAGAGAGATAAAGAGAAGAGTGGGATGAGATAAATAGAGAGGAAAGATACTGAGAAGTAAATATACATAGAGAAAGGGGAGGGAGAGAGGGAAAGATAGAGATAGAAATAAAGGTGGAGGAACAAAGAAAGATAGATAAATAGAGGGATGAAGGGAGATAGAGAGAGAGGTAATAAAAAAGGTATAGAGGGAAGGAGGGAGGGAGGAAGAGGAAAAGAGAGAATGCACAATTGAATGAGGATGGGAGAGGCGGGGAGATAGTATTAAGAGAAATGAGTGAGAGAGATATAGGTAGACATACATAATAAAAATATTAGAGAGAGAGAGAGAGAGAGAATTATTACAAGTGTGGTTGTTGTTACACCAAAATATTGCCCCGTTGATGCCCGACACAACCACTAGACTTATAAAATCTATAACAGGCAGTTAGTCCCTTGTCATGAATCACACTAACCATTTTCCAAAAAATCTCCACCTCAGTGTTAACCAAGGAGAGTCAAACACATGACCAAGCTCTGATACCACTTATTATAAGTATGGTTTCCTTTACACCAAAAGATCGACCTATTAATGCTTGATACAACCACTAGAATTATTGAATCCATAGGAGGAGATTAGTCCCTTTTCACAAATCTTGAGGGGAGCGCTGACCATTTTTCCAACAATAATAGGATATGGTGAGAAGGGGAGAGGGAGATAGGGAGAGAAGGGGATAGGGATATAATTGGAGAGAGAGATAGGGAGACAAGGAGAGAGAGAGATGATGAACTACAAATAATTTAGAACACTGAATGAAGAATTTGTGATTGAAGATCACTAAGGAGTTGCTGATTAGATATGCAAGATGATTAAATCAGTATTATGTTGTCATTGATGTCAACTAGCTTGACATTACTTATCTTGTAAGTTACTATACTGACACATCTGAAGAAAGGTGAAAGAGATGAAGAACATAAATATCTACATGAGGAAGATGTATATATCAGATGAGGATAAGGAATACAATGAGTAACTTGTTGATGAGTCTATGACTTGATGATATTGACTTTATTATGTTGCATTCATCTATGATGAAGAATAAAGCTGAAAGACACAAAGCAGTGTTGTCGGTAAATGAAGCATTCCAGTATACACTGACAGAGTGTAGTGTATACCGAGCGTAGTGTTAACCGAGCTTGTGTTCACCGACACATTTCTTTGTTAACTGAGAAAAATAGAAAGGAATTAAATGATCAGTTTAGCCAATAAAGTGATGAGCTATAAAGTGTATGAAATCGAGGTAACAGATAAGGTTTGTTATGAAGATCAATGGCTAACATAATTCAAGAAGGATCTAATGGAGCAGATTGAAACGTGTTACTGACACATTAGTTGAAGAAGGTTAAAGTGGCAAAATCAATGAATAAGATTAAGTGGCAAAATTTGATGGACAAAAAGAAAATGTTTTACTCGTCTATATAAGAGACATTGGTTTCATTGTTGAAGGACGCAGAAGAAGAAGATACTGCAGAATTATAGCGTGAAATTTTTTTCATGCATTCTGATCATACTGGTTAATAAGAACCAAGCTACAAAACAATTACCGAGCTATAGAGAGTAATTATAGATGGACAGTAAGTTGATATAAGATTGAATCTGAAGTGATATATTGATCAGAAAGACTTGAATGAGCTGAACATTGATCTGTAAACTACAAGTGAAGTTGTTTCAAGGCAGATCATCTACTGTTACATATTTAACCATTGTACATAGTCAAATCTTTTAACCAAGTGGACTAAGAAAGTCTTTTGACGTTTCATTCATAGAGTGAACATTGTTATCCTGTCAACCCCAGAGTGACTGCTGGTTGGACGATAACTTCTGGTCTAAAATCCTCTAACAAGGTCACATCTAACAGTGTGTTTGTAAACCTTTAACAGGGTTGGGTCTTCACCGACCTCACTTCAGAAGAATGAACATTTTTGGGTTGCTGGCCCCAGGTGGTTTTTCTCTTCATAAGGTTTCCACGTTAAATCTCTTGTGTTATGTGTTGATTGTGATATTTTCTTGTTATCATACTTTGCATATTACATGTTAGATTTGATCGATAACTACTATAAGGTTTAGAATGACAATTGGTAAAAAAACAAACAGTGAAAGTATTTTATGTTTACCGAGTAGCAGAAGTTGAACAATTTGTTTTGGATTATACATTTTGTTTTGGGACACTGGATAACTGATTCACCCCCCTCTTAGTTATTCTAACGAGAGAGAGAGAGAGAGAGAGAGAGAGAGAGAGAGAGAGAGAGAGAGAGAGAGAGAGTTATTACAAGTGTGGTTGTTGTTGCACCAAAATATTTCCCCTTCGATGCCCGATACAACCACTAGACTTATAGAATCCATAAGAGGCATTTAGTCCCTTTTCATGAATCCTGAGGGGAGAACTAACCGTTTCCCAACAATCTCCCCCTCAGTGTTACCCGAGGGGATTAAAACCCATGACCAAGATTTGATACCACTTGTTACAAGTATGGTTGACATTGCACCAAAAGGTTGACCTATCAATGCTTGATACAACCACTACACTTATAGAATCCATAGGAGGAGATTAGTCCCTTTTCATGAATCCTGAGGGGAGTGTTGACCATTTTTTCAACAATAATAGGATACGGTGATAAGGGGAGATGGAGATAGGGAGAGAAGGATAGGGATATAATTGGAGAGATAGAGAGAGAGAGAGAGAGAGAGAGAGAGAAAAGGTTGACCTATCAATGTTTTAAATTTCATTTACCAATGTCTCTATATTTCTTATATACATGTGTTCATTTTTCATTATAAATTTTGCTTTACTTGTCAAAAATTAAAAAAATACTATATAAGATTGTTTTAAAATTTATTTTTTACACATTGATTTATTTTTGACATTTTATTAATATTTTAGTTTAAGTTATGTGACATGCATGCTTGGAATGTGATTTTAGGATACATCCACTTCAAAAAATAATAAAAAATTTTAATAAAAATTTACAAAAATTATATACATCTAGTATTCATTTTTAACTATATTTATATTGATTGGTTTTTTAATATACTAAGTGCAACAAAAAAATAGAGTGCACACCAACCGCTATTTTATATTTTACTAAGAAAATAAGAACACTTTTGTGTGTGTAGAATATTTCATCCTCTTAATCATAACTATTTTTGAAGAACTTTAGTAGTTTAAAAACTAGATTCAGAGTACTACAATTCTTGTTCAAGGATTTTTGTATCTTTAATTGTTTAGTGCATGAGACTCAATTACTCATCCAAGTTTAAGATTGGTTGATTTCATAAAAAAAGGTGACCCTTTTGATCCCCTTTTTGTATATTATTTCCTCACACTTACCCTCCATATTTGTAATCCTTCTTCTATTGTAATTTAAAGCATTGTAAAATACTTGTATATAATTTTTGTAACAAAAACTTGAGGGAATTATGTTTTGTAGAAGTTCCATAGTTTATAAAAAAATCAAAACTATTTAGGAGTTGAAGATTAGCTAAACAGTGCCCCTAGATCAATTGCAAAAACAAAGACAACCTTCCATAATAAAATATGAAATAAATGATATTAATGATACTAAGATCTATGTGATATGATGTTGTGTTGTAATGATCTATCTTTGGTCATTTTTATCCTGGTACCATTCATATTGTAACATAATGAGATGCACTCTTTTGGGCTCTGTCCTGTCTAGAAATTGATTAACATGCTTTAGAAATATAGTATGCATTGTAATGTGTAAATTATATTCTTTGGCTCTAAATATTATGGTAAATGGGTAGCATGTTATTTGAGCGATGAGATTCTATGTGGTCCAAGTTTCATTCCTTTCCACCGTAGGAATTTTTGTGGAGACCCAATTCAAATTGTGTTTGGCTGACTTAAAAGATTATGAAGGCATGGAATGCTATAAGTAAAATATGATTCTATTAATGTTTATGTATGTGGAAAGATGCAAATATAAAAGGAAAAATCTAGATTTTTTTAAGTATGAAAAGTGTGCAATCAGAAGCAACATATTGTAAGGTTCTTCCGGTGTTTTAGTTTGTGATAGTTATTTCAATGGTGGATTCTCTTTCATTATTCTTCTTTTGGTAGTGAGCCTTTTTCTGTTGGCTATGATAGTCAGGTAGTGAGCCCATCTATAGTGAGCAACTTGCGAGTGATCCACTCTTTATAAAAATCATCTTAACCAGTGTTTCATAATTGAGAATTAGCATTCTATGGTTTTTCCCATCTTGGGTTTTCCACGTAAAAATCTAGTGTTTATTTTGTATGGTGTTCTTATGTGCTTTCATGTTCATACTTGTTTTATTTATTTGATTGAATTAAGGTTTCTCTGGATCTATTATGATTAATAAAAATATTTCATGATAACTGACTCACCACCCCCCCTTCCCCACCCTCAACTATCTAGATTTTTCAACATTTATTTCAATTTTATTGTGTGTATTGATAACTTGAAACTTTAGTGCATGAATATATTTTTTCACTATTTTTATAAATATATATATTTAAATAAATTTGAAAAGTTGCATGTACTGAAATGTAACTCTTTCCATTTGATGCCACATTTTATATGAATTATTTATCCTAAAAATAAAATAATTAGATTATCTTGACATAGATTCTTTTATCAACTAATCATTTTTTTTTTCAAAAATTTTAAATTAATTTTAGTAGTTTTGCTTGACAAGATAATCAACCTTTAATTTAGTGTTGATGACCTACTTTTAATAGAAATAAAATAAAAAATAAAAAATAAGTAAACTTATTAAAATATTAAAAGAAATATATTTTGAAAAATTCACTTATAGATCAGCAAAAGGGTATTCTATATTTTAAAAACAAAAATAGAAGAGTAGGATTTGTTAAAACATTGAGTTTTTCAAATAAATTTATTTTTTTGATAATTAAACTGAAAGTGGTATAGAATATGTATTGAGCATACACTTCCAATTGGAAACGTTGTGACCCATATATAACTTAGCTAGAATGAATCTAGATAGACCATATTTTTTACCAAAATTAATTTTTAGTTAGAAATATTTAAATTCACTTGTGTTGATAAGTTGGCCTAAAGTGTGAGAAAGTTTTTTAATTTTACCTAGTAGATTTCTCATGCAAACTCACAAATTTGGGATAGGTAAGATTAAGAAAATGACATTCCCCCCTCCCCTCCCCCTTATCCACCATTTGCTCGTCCAAGATAGAAGAAGAAAATCAATCCTTCTCCCCAAAATTCCTTTTCTGATAAGAAGGAGAATCCAAAGAAACACTAGTAGATTCTTCATACATCCTCATAATTTTAGAAGAGGTAAGGTTATCAATAGGATATTTTCCCCTATTATCCATCATTTTCTCCTCCACGGTAGGAGAAGAAGTTTGCACAATAATAGAAGGCATTTGTTTCTTTTTCCTCGAGAAAAAAATGGTTATCTTATTAGTCACACAAGTACTAGTAGCATGCCTCACTTTACCACAATAATTAGGTAAACAATCTTAGAGATTTCAAATTCAAATTCCTACAACCTTTTACCATATTTAGAGGATAAAGTAAACTGAATGGAAGGCACCTTATTCTTTTCATCAAACATGCATAATATAGAATCTACCACAACATTCATGAGTTTGGTGATAGAGTCAACAACACAAAATTGTCCAAATGAGTTAGCAATGGACATAAAAGTATTTTCACTCCAATATTTCAATGGAAATCTAACAAAAGGACCTAAACAAGGAACTTGAAGTCATTCAATGGGTTGATACCATGAGACCACTTAGTAAGGCAAAGGTCATTCTATTAGATTACGAAGAGGGGGTGAATCAGTAATCCTTGATTCTCTATACCTTAAAAACTTTTCTTTGATTAAATTGGTTAAACATAATTCACTATTTATTGGCAACAACAAATAAAATTTAACAATCAACAAATCAATTACATAAATCATTCATCACATGTAACACCTGTATTTAACGTGGAAACCCAGTTTTGGGAAAACCCATTGTGGAAATTGTCACCCACTAAAGAAAATACTCTTCTGAAGTATACTCAGTTAAGAGTCAATCCTTTTAAAGATTACAATACACACTGCTAGGTGTGACCCGATCAAGGGATTTACCTCATATTTGTTAGGATCTTCACTCTGTTAGGAGTGGCCTGGTTAGAGGGCTTCAAACACTCTTTAACATGTTACCTTTTGCAAGGATTTTACAATAATACTGTTAAGTCCACTTGGTTAAGAGATTTATTGGTTATTGTTAGAGTTTTAGGTGACTCTACAACACCCCCAGGATCGAATGCAAGACCAAGATAACTTCCACAAGAGATTGGCAAGACAATTGCATTAAGATGCAAGAATGATATTATTGATCATGGACATAATTAAATGTACATAATAGGCCTCCTTATATAGGAAAGGCAATAAGAGACAATGATAAGGAGATGATAAGCTATCACCTATGCTAGGTGTAATCACATGTCCACTAAATGTGGATCATCCTCCAATATGCAATAAAGTATGTGCATTGGATTAGGATGATAATGTGATAAGAGCACGAAAGGTGGATCTCACACACAACAAGGTATGTGATGACAACTATCACACCTAAAGTGAAAATTCTCCTACACCATGTGCTTGAATAAGGTGCACACTCCTAGGTGTCTCAATCACAAACTACTATGCAATGCATTAACCTAAGTAAGATTAAGTAAAGTGTAATTAGGAATAATTAATTACACCAATAGTTACAAATGCTAATAAGCAACAGTAAATAGTTTGACTAGTAGATTCACAACTATCTTTGCATAATCAGATCCATTGTGCACTCTTCTATCTTCACTTAAATCCTTCACTTTCCACTGGCTTCAACACTTCATCAGATCCTTCTTTTTGACTCAGAATCTATCTTTTCCTTCTTCACTGCATCAGTTAGTGACTCTTCAACTCTTCAATTTGCTAGCCATTTGTTCATACAAATCAATCCTTTATATAGACATATTTTGCTGCTTAATATCCTCTATTATGTTTTCCTTTGATCAATCTCAGCCATCCAATTCATTTTACAAACTTATACATTGAATCTGGATCTCGGTAACACATTTTCTTTTCACCTAGGAACTTGAAGTTTCTTGAAACTTGTTCCTTTTCTTTTAAACATTTAGATCTAAGCTATAGATTGTCACCTTGAATTTTCCTGATTGTAGATCTCTCTAATTGAATTCCCTCATAATCATGATCATCCAACTCATCATAGCTAATCATTAAATGTCATTCTAATCCATGTATTTAATTTATGTTCTTTGTTCGGTGGATAAATCTGAATTTTGGTTAACTTTGCTCAGTGTCTAAAAATTTGTTTCTCGATGTCTAGAATTCCTTTGCCTTTATTGAAACATACTTCCTTTTACCTTTTACGTTTACCTAGTGAATTTTCCTACTCGATAGCTAATTTTTTGCTTACTGACTTGACAAATCTTCATTACCATTCTTTGCTGACTTAATATAATCATATGTTAGGTAGAAAACAATTATGTCAACATAACCTTACCATTTTTTGATTTGTATCAGTTGCCCAATTAAGTTCTTCAACTTCATAACATCTCACTTCTTCTTCTCCTTAACTCATTCACACTTATATCATACTCTGAATGAGATGGCAACACAATATAAACCAGATATCAATTTCTTAACATCAATGACAAGATAATAATTGATCTAACCTTTCTAATATCTTGTATTCCTTTGATCTTGGTTGGTCTTCATCATCATCACCATCAGTTATAGTAACAATCTCCCTCTTTGGCATTAATGTCAACACACTAACAATCTTCAGTGTCCAATTGATGATGGTAACACTTTATTGTCATTCATGTACTTCCTATGAGATTTATCTTCTCTGTTCATATTCTACCTCTTTCACTATTCCTCTATCACTAACAATCTTCTTCTTTTCTCCCTTTACTGGATCTTCATCTCCCTCTTTGTAGTTTCAATACTATTCTTCTTGTAATCAATTGTATTATCTCCGTCTGCATTATCAATGCATCATCAATATTCTCCCTCTTTGACAACAATGCCAAAGACACATACTCCTGAAAACTTTTCTCGGGAAGTAAATTATACCTCAGATGTATTAATATATTACTGCAGTCATAAATTTTTTCACAACTTCAGGCTTCACCTAAAGAGTGAACACTAGAATCAACTCACAAAATCGATATTTTGTTGAATACTTGAATTGATGTAGCATGCATATTTCCTTAGTGAATATTGGATAGGGGAAGAACCCCTAACTTACCTCGGAGATACTCAAAACCATCCTTCGGTAGTGGTTTGGTAAGTATATCAGCTATATGTTCCTTATAATTCACATAGTCTAATATCACATTCTTATCTTGTACTTTCTCTCTCAAGTAATGATACTTGATAGAAATGTGATTTGTCTTTGAATGCATCACTAGATTCTTTGATATGTTTATAGCAATATTATTATCACAAAAAATAGTAACTAGATCAGTAATCTCTTCTTGCACACCTTCAAGTAATTGTTTGATCCACACTATATTTGAACAATTCATAGCTGCATCAACATACTTAGCTTCAACAGTAGATTGTGAAATACAACTTTTCTTCTTTCTTAACCATGTAACTAATATTTCTCCTAAAAAGAAAGCTCCACCACTTGTGCTCTTTCTGTCATCAATGTTTCTACCCCAATTAGCATCAGTATATACCTTAAGATCAAAATTTCCTCCTTTTGTGTATAGAAGGCCAAAAATTTTAGTCCCTTTCAAAGTGTTTCCTCTTAAAAGTGTTTCATTCACTTTCTTTGTGTCATCTTCCTTCGACAATTTACAACTAGTAGCCATTGGTGTTCCAACCAGTTTTGATTCTTCCATATTAAATGTATTTAGAATCTCCTTAATATAATTTGATTGTGTTATGTAGATCCCATCCTTTATTTATTAAATTTTTAGTGCAATAAAGAATTTAATCTCTCCAATAATAGACATCTCAAATTCCTTCTCATCTCCTCAGCAAATGATTTAGACATTATCTCATTTCCTCTAAATATAATGTCATCAACAAATATCTTAGCAATCAAAATCTTATCAGTACTATCATATTTCATATGTAAATTGTTGTTATCACTTGTCCTTTGAAATCCAATCTTGATTAAATATGAGTGTAGTCTTTCATACCATGCTCGGGGTGCTTGCTTCAATCCATATAAAGCCTTGTGCAGTTTGCAGACCATATCCTTGTTAAAATCTTCAACAAATCCATCAAGTTGTTCAATGTAAATCTCTTCTTCAAGAATTCCATTTAAAAATGTAGACTTAACATACATATGATAAACTTTGAATCCTTTATAGGCAACATATGCAAGTAATATTCTTACACCCTCTAATCTAGCAACATGGAAAAAAGTATCACCATAGTCAATACCTTCTTCTTGTGCATATCCTTTGCAGAATAATCTTTATTTATTTCTGATCACATCTCCTATCTCATTGAGTTTATTTCTAAAAATCCACTTTGTTCCAATCACATTCTTATCCTCAAGTCTCGGTACCAGTGACCAAGTGTTGTTCTTTTCAAAATGATCAATTTCTTCTTTCATTGCATTAACTCAATCTTCATTTCCAAGTGCATCCTTGAATAATATTGGCTCAAACTCAGAAATCAAACATGTGTTATCCTTCAACTTACTTCTTGTCACGACTCTTGCATTTTTGTCTCCAATAATATTTCTCGGTTAGTGATTTCTTCTCACATATTTTGCTAATACATGCTCAGTAGACTGTTCATTAGTGTTTTCATCTCTCGGTGGAGACTCATCTTGCTCCTCAGTTTCTTCTTGTTGCAGCTTGGTTGCATCAACCGAATTACCTTCTTGTACATAAATAAATATTTTATAATCCTCAAGTTCCTTTTTTCTATCTTCTTCGCTTCTCTCTGCAAATTCATCAATCCTCACATTTGCACTTTCAACAATTTTGTTAGTAGCCTTGATTAAACATTTATATGCTTTTCTGTTTGATTAATAACCTAGGACTATACCTTCATCACCTTTTGAGTCAAACTTTCCATTTCTAGCATCTTTCAATATGTAACACCTACTTCCAAATATTTTAAAGTAACTTACATTCGGTGTATGCCCATACCAGAGTTCATAAGGGGTCTTGTTGGTTCCTTTCTTTAATTGTACTCAATTGAGTGTGTAGACAACAATACTAATGAATTATCTCCAGAATATTTGTGCAACCCTTTTGTCAACAACAATGTTTTAGCACAATCAACTATAGATCTATTCCTTCTTTCAGCTATAACATTTTGTTGTGGAGTCCTCAGTGCAGATACTTATCTTTTGATTCCATTTTCATTGTAGAAGATAGTAAATTCATTAGAGATAAATTCACCTCCTCTATCTGATCTTAAATATTTCATCTATTTTCATGTTTCCTTTTCAAGTCTATCTTAATACCACTTGAACATTTGGAATGCATCAGACTTCTCTTTTAGAAACATAACATACATCATTCTTGAATAATCATCAACAAACAAAATAAAATATCGATCTCCATAATAGCTTTGTATTATCATAGGACCCAAAAGGTCAGTATGAACTAATTCAAAAATACCATTATATGAGTAAGACTTTCTTGTGAAACTTGATTTTGTCATCTTATCAATCTGACATTCTTTACACATCACTATATTAGGTTTTCTTAATTTTGGTAGACCTCTGACTCTATTCTTTTTTCTCACTTTAATCATGTTATCAAAGTTTATATGACAAAGTGTTTTATGCCATAGCCATACATCTTGAACTTAAACAAATATGAAACTCTTTACATTAGTATCAAGATAAAATAAATTACCTTTAGATTGTTCACTAGTTCCAATCAGATCTCCATAAACACCATAAATTTTCACCTTTCTATTTTGAAATTCTAGTCGGTAGCCAGTGTTGTTTAATTGTGAAACACTCAACAAGTTATAGTTCAGTCTTTTAACCCAATATGCATCATCACATCTCATCTTTTCATTCAATACAATAGATCCTTTACCTTTAACAGGACATGGAGCATCATTGCCAAATCTGATAAATCCTCCATCATACTCTTCTAGGTTTTTAAACTTATCAATATCATTAGTCATACGATGTGAACATCCATTGTCACTAATCCATGGATCAACTTTACTTACATGAGAAATAAGAGCTTTTTCATCTTCACACTTTTCTTCTTCTAAATCATCCTTCACAACAAAATAGACAACTTCATATCCTTCCTCTATATCATCTAATTCATCATCGGTTACACCTTCCTTAGCTAGGTAGAAAGTCTTCTTTCCTTTGTCCTTATAGTCTCTGAACCTTCGGTATCGGTTCTCCTTCTTATCACTTTTTTCATTCCTGTCACTGTTAGGACATCTAGATGCAATGTGACCAATCTTATTGCAATTAAAACATTTCAGAGGTAATTTACCTTTATACTTTCCTTTACCTCTCAGTAGTCTCTTAGCTAGCAATGCCTCTAACTCCTCTTGTTCTCTCTCTTCGGTTAGGATACTATCATATTCATTTCTACATGCACTACTATGAATTTATCTTTCTTTTCTTAATGTTCCAATGATTAGAGATGACTTGAATGTAGTTTCAATAGTCAGTAGACTATTATCATAATTGCTAAGCTCAAATGCAGTCAGCTTACCGATTAAGGATTCAAGAGTAACAATATTATCTGGTATGGATCTGAATTCTTGAATAACAGATACTCTAATAGCATACTTAGATGAAATAGTTCCCAAAACTTTACTTACCACTTCTTCATTAGTCATTGTTTCACTAGCACCTCTGATGACACTTAAAACTTCCTTGATTCTGAAACTATATTAAGTAATGTTATCTTCATCCTTCATTCTCATTTCATCATACTTTCCTCTGAGACTATCAACATTAGCTTTTTGTACATGTTGATCTCCTCCATAAATATGTGTAAGTTTATCCCACGTCTCTTTTAACTTAACACAGTCCTTAACATCATTGAATTCAGCATTGGTTCGGGAAGAGGCAATCTCAATCATTACCGAGTTGTGTTTCTACTTTTCTCTCATGTGATCAATTGTCATGGGTTTGGGAGGTGATGGAGTGTAGTCATTATCCAAAAGATTTAGTGCAGATTCTCCAATCCCAGATAGATACAATCTCATCCTGCTTTTCCATGTTGAGAAACTTTCCTTAATCAACTTAGGTACTTCTCTCCTATACATCTTCATATCTTTTACTCAAGTCTTTCAAACTTATCCCTATAGAGTACTTAGCTCTAATACCAATTGTTGGATTATGAAGAGGGGGTGAATCAGTAATCCTTGATTCTCCGTACCTTAAAAAATTTCCTCTGATTAACTCGGTTAAACACAATTCATTGTTCACTAACAACAGTAAATAAACTTTAACAATTAGCAAATCAATCACATAAATCATTCAACACATGTAACGCCAGTATTTAACGTGGAAACCCAAATTTGGGAAAACTCACTGTGGGAATTGTCACCCTCAAAAGAAAATACTCTTCTAAATTAGTATACTCGGTTAAGAGTCAATCCTGTTAAAGATTACAATACGCACTACTAGGTGTGACCCGGTTAAGGGATTTACCTCAGATCTGTTATGATCTTCACCCTATTAGGAGTTGCCTAGTTAGAGGGCTTCAAACACTCTTTAGAATGTTACCTTTTGCAAGGATTTTACAATAAGACTGTTAAGTCCACTTGGTTAAGAGATTTCTCTGTTACAAATGCTAATAATCAACAGTAAATAGTTTGACTTGTATATTTGCAACTATCTTTGCATAATCAGATCCTTTGTGCGCTCTTCTATCTTCACTTCAATCCTTCACTTTCCATTGGCTTCAACACTTCATCAGATCTTTCTTTCTAAATCATAATCTATCTTTTTCTTCTTCACTGCATCAGTCGGTGACTCTTCATATCTTCAATTTTCTAGCCATTTGTTCATATAAATCCATCCTTTATATAATCATGTTTTTCCTCTTAATCTACTCTATTACATTTTCCTTTGATCAATCTCAGTCGTCCAATTCATTTTAAAAATTTATACATTGAATCTGAATCTTGGTAACACGTTATCTTTTCACCTAGGAACTTGAGCTTTCTTGAAACTTGTTCCTTCTCTTTTAACCATTTAGATCTAAGCCATGGATCATCACCTTGAATTTTCTTGATCGTAGATCTCTCTAACTGACTTTCCTCATCATCATGATCATCTAGCTCATCATAGCTACTCATTAAATGTCGTTCTAATCCTTGTATTTAATTTATGATCCATGCTCGGTGGATAACTCTGAATTTTAGTTAACTTTTCTTGGTGTCTAAAAATTTCCTACTCGGTGTCTAGCATTCCTTTGCCTTTACCGAAACATACTTCCTTTTACCTTTTACCTTTACCGAGTGACTTTTCCTGCTCGGTAGCCAAAACTATTTTTCTTAACGACTTGACAAATCTTCATTACCATTCTTTACCAACTTGATATAATCATATGTTAGGTATAAAACAATTATATCATCATAACCTTACCATTTCTGATCTGTATCAGTTGCCCAATTAAGTTCTTCAACTTCATAACATCTCACTTCTTCTTCTCCTTAACTCATTCACACTTATATCATACTCTAAATGATATGGAAACACAATATAAACCAGATATCAATTGCTTGACATCAATGATAAGATATTAACTGGTCTAAACTTTCTACTATCTTGCATTCCTTTGATCTTGGCTAGTCTTCATCATCATCACCATCATTTATAGTAACACATTCAATCCTGGAAACTAGTAGCCCTCATGAAGAATCTTTAAGTACTCCTCAATATCAAGAAAAGGGAAAAAGGAATTCCAACATAACAACTCTCCTCTTAGTTTCTAAACTCAAGTAACCCATCTTCTTATAGTATCTAGATTGGGAAGATTGCCACAAAATTCCCCAAAAATAAAGCTCCTTTTCCAATCTAACGTCTTAACAAAAAGAGAATCAAGAATCTCAATTAGAATCTCCTTCTCATAGAGAACATCAAAAACCCTAGGTGTTGGAGAAGTTCAAAAGCGAAACATCAACCATAGGAGACTTAGCCAATACCTCAAATTTTGGAGAGAAATAAGCAAACCCAAAAGTAATGATACCACAACAAATGTAGCACGATATTAAACTTCATCATTAAGAAGAAATTCAATGATTTTTCACAAAATTCCTCATAAATATTAGAGGAAGCAAGAAAAATGATAGGGAAATCATCATCCACACTATTACCATCCAAAAATAACTTAGAATGAACTATTACTTTACCAACTAAGACAATCATCTTCTTAGTTTCCATGGAAGCAAAAATACCATCCTTAGGAACATCTTGAATGAGATACCTAGAAAATTTTGATAATCCAACCAATCAAGAAGACCAAACTCCACCGACATTCAAGATAGCAAGAGGAACATGGGAGCCACCACACTATAAATATTGGACTTGGGCAAGGAAAACCCCCTCCAGAAGACACACTTGGGAACCTTCTTGTACCAACATTAAAATCACCTTCAATTTGGCACACAATATTGAGAGTAGGAACCTCCCCGATGAGTTGGATAGTAGAGATCACTGTAGGATTTGAGAGATACAAATCCACAGAATGTCAAGAATACCTGCATGCAAATAACATGTTACAGGAGAGAAGCAGAAAGAAGCAAAAGGCAAAACTCGAAAGTTACTCAAAATGTGAGAGAAAAATTATGATCCAAGTTAATGAAAAAAGAATTACAAGGTTCAACCTATAAAGGTGAACAAAACCCTAAAGCCTAAAAAAGCTAGGTTGCACATTAATAATTAATAATAGAATTAATTATTAATGCACCTAAGAGAATGCTTAAGCACTAAAGAGTAATAACTTAACTAATTAAATCAATATGATTTAATTAGTAAGTAAACTAAATATTACTCTAACACCCCCCCTTAAGCTAAGAGCAAGGGGTAAGCTAACCTAGCACAGCTATGAAAGCAGGAAATGGGTCCCGGCAACAAGGCCTGATCAAGTACCCAATACAAGGAAATCTTTGTAAACCGGAGGCAAAGGAGAAAACCCAATGGGAAAAACCCCTCTCCAAAAAGAGATAGAAAAAAGCAGAAAAAGAAATGGCTCAAGAGACTCTCTCAAAACCATAAGTACAACCACCCCCCCCCCCCCCATGAGAGAGGGAAGAGACACCAAAGCCCCCCCAGAATGATGGAACCCCTGTGGAAATGATCAAACCAATGGAACTCCAATGCAGAAGAAACAAAGGCATGAAACAAGGAAACCCCTGAATGAGAGGTGAAACTAGAAGGCCTAACTGATGCTCAAAGGAGAAAACACGAGGATCCTAAAAGGGAATCCCCAATGTAGGTGGTGTGATGGGTGTGTCGACACTGTCATGAAAGAGGAGATGAATGTCCTCTATAGAATCCTCAACAAGTGCACCTGGTGGCTCGATGAATGGAGCTGGAGGGTCAGGCAGTGCTGAAGAAGAATCATGCTGAAGAGAAAAGACCTTAATAGGATGTGGTGTGGCAGTCATAGCAGTGATCTTAGGAATAATACAAAGGTTCAAGTGACCTGACTGCACCACATGATGCTCTCGTGAAAGAGAAGAGTTGTGCTCTGAAAATGGAGATGGTGGACCAAAGTGTGAGAAGGTGTAGAGACGGGTGGAATGATCAACCATCCCTGTAGCAATAATGCCTCCTGTCACACTATCTCGGATGAAGACTGAATCTGTCGTGAACTCAATTGTCTTCCTTGACCCACTGAGTGTAATCTGATAAATCGAGAGAAGGTTTGTAGATAGAGATGGAACATACAATACATCATTGAATGTGCCATCCTGAATGCCTA
Organism: Chamaecyparis obtusa; assembly: GCA_027943335.1. Taxonomy (NCBI): domain Eukaryota; kingdom Viridiplantae; phylum Streptophyta; class Pinopsida; order Cupressales; family Cupressaceae; genus Chamaecyparis; species Chamaecyparis obtusa. Next base: position 723,458 of record BSBK01000344.1, on the reverse strand, counting down.
TAGAACCTTTCCTGTAGACTGTCATAACAGTGTTATTCCCCATGAGAATGTGAGGAATAGGAGAAGCCTTAATAGAGGAGAAGATCTCTAGAGAAGATGCCATATGGTGAGAAGCACCTGAATCCAGTATCCAAGGGACCTGTGAAGGGGATGCAACGGAAGCTCGTAATGCATGACCCTGTCCAAAATCCTATCCAGAAGTCAAAGATGAGGTAGAAGATTGAAAAGCGGACCCCTATGAGGTAGAAGAGGATGGAGAGGAAACAATGCTCTTATGAAGAAGAGCTTGCAAATCGGCAATCTATTTCTCATAGTCATCAAATCTCTTCTGAAAACAATGTGACCCATCATGAGGCCCCTTTTGACAATAGGAACATGTAGGGCTCCCAGTCTTCTATTTCTCCTTCTTAGAAGAAGATGGTGGGCCAGTAGAGTGCTGAGAAGAGGAATCATATATCTTCTTTGGCTTCTGCTTCTGTGTATCCTGAGGTGTCTTGGCAAGCAATGCCTGTGACTGTGAACCTGTAAGAGAATCCATCTAATTGAGCTTGGACTGCTCACGAGTCAACCTGTCATAGAAGGTCTCAAAAGAGGGCATAACATGTCGTGCACCTATTGCATCCATAGTGGAGTAGAAGGTAGAAGTGAAAATCTAATAAGGGTCGTGAAGCTTTGAGAGTATCAGAAAGATACACTCATCATCTGACTTCATCTTTCCAGCAACCTGTAAAATAGAACGAAGAGACTTGAACTTCATCAAGAAGTCCTCAATGCTGGTGAATGATTCAGGTACCAAGGAGGTGAACTCTACATCTATCTGGAGAACCCTGAACTGATTCATTGTGCCAAACAAGGTGGAAAACTTGTTCCACATAGCCCTGGGTGTGGTCAAACCATCCAGGTGGAACAACAACCCATCTAAAATATTCAGTGCAATGAGGCTCATTGCCTCATCCATCCTATTTCTTTGCATAAGAGCCTCATAAGGCCTCTATAGAACTGGTAGAGCCTCATCGAGGCATGACCATAACCCTTTTTCCATAAGCAATCTAGTCATCTGTCCTTTCCAAGTGTGGTAGTTGTGAGGTGTAAGGCAGGTGACAGAAGATTCCACCATTGAGAGAAGGTAGATAGAAGTTGATCGAGATTAAACTGGGAAAATACTGAAATCTAATTTTTCAAAATTTCATATGTTTTAGTAAATTGCAATTTTGAGGGTCTTCAATGCATTTCTAGGCAAAAATGATGCCCACATATAGGGATTGAACATCGCTATTTTTGAAATTTGGTTCAAGATTATTTGAATACCTTTTCAATGCATCAAACGGTTCGTAATTCGGAGCTAGGATGAGAAAGTTATGCCTTCTCCAAGCGGACCTAAATTTTATATATAGTTTTTTGATAAATTTTGATAGTTTAATTGTAATAAACATTATGATGACTCTTCATTTAAATTCCAAGGGATTTGTGTGACCCTTGGGATCCATCCGACTTGTATAAACTCCAATTTTGAATAGAATGGAGACAATTTTTGGTTTGCAATCTTGTTGTTCTCAATTTTCATGTTGAATTCTACAATACTACAGGTATCACACCAGGTATTGTAATCTGGTTTTCATAAATCAGATCAGAAGTAGAAGGGTCTCTTTCAAATAAATGACAGAAAGGGAATTTGTACCCCCCCCAACAAAATATTATACTATCTCCCATACACTTCAAATAAGTATGTAAGCACAAAAAAAAAGGAAAAAACCTGATTTTAAGATGCCTCCACTTTGACGCCAAAAATAATTGATCAAACGGAAAAATTTGAAAATGAAACCAACATGGTTGGATCAGGCTCAGAAAGAGCTTTCCAACAATATATCACACTTCAATTTTTGATACCGTATGCCAAAATTTCTCAAAAATGGGTGCCAGTTTTTTGGAGTGGCACAGATTCTGAAAATGCCGAAATTTTCAAATTTTCCAAAAAAACCCCTTGCGGCACCAAAAATCACCCACTAAGAAATCAAAACCACATGTGTAGAAAAAAAATGCCTTCCTACCTTCTGTGCTCAAATCTTAGCGTCTCACGCCTCGAGAAGTGTGCCAAGTTCGTACGGCCCTGGTTCCAAAAAAAATTTGCCACAGATTGCTCCTGTACCCAAAGGTGGTCAAATTTTATATCAAAATTTGTCTGAACGATCCTATGAATCCATTGGGGAGGTCAGTTTGAGCCCAAAATGCCTCCAATAAAAAACTTTCCCCATATCCAATAAAAAACTCTTCAAAAACTTGAAACCCTTAACCTCAAAACCTGCTTCAAAAACACTAGAACAGGCAGCAGCAGGGGAGCTCTGATAACATGTAGGATTTGAGAGATACAAATCCACAGAACGCCAAGAATACCTGCATGCAAATAACTTGTTACAGGAGAGAAGCAGAAAGAAGCAAAAGACAAAACTCAGAAGTTACTCAAAATGTGAGAGCAAAATTATGATCCAAGTTAATGAAAAAAGAATTACAAGGTTCAACCTATAAAGGTGAACAAAACCCTAAAGCCTAAAAAAGCTAGGTTGCACATTAATAATTAATAATAGAATTAATTATTAATGCACCTAAGAGAAAGCTTAAGCACTAAAGAGTAATAAATTAACTAATTAAATCAATATGATTTAATTAGTAAGTAAACTAAATATTACTCTAACAATCACTAACCTAAACATTCCAACTGGGAATCAAACTCATTCCCATCAAAACTCATTAAAGAACAACTTAATTAACCCAACTTCAAACCAATTGGGGTTGGAAAGAGCTTGACACAATGAGATGTGGTTGAATTATTTATTATTTTGCATTTGATGTGATTGGATAAGATAGATTTTGGACTAGGTCTAAAGATGTAAATTTGAAAATGATCAATATAAACATTGAGCTACATAATAAATATACAAACTTTGACTATAGATTTTGAAAAAGGAATTAGAAAGGAATGCATCTATGAACTTTGGGCTTGAAAATGCAAAACTATGTGGCTACACGACCTTATCCTAGAGGTGTCTAGTGAAAATATAAAAAAATAATTCTAACTTAGGATGTCACTATGATCATCTCCCTAAAATTTCAAGGAAAGGGTGTTGGACTATGTGGCTAAGTCACAATGGTAGGTTTTTTTGTTCCTTCAAAGTCTAAATCTCTGTCTCAGTTTTCTCTTTTTGGATCTACAACCCTTCTCTCTCAGATCTGAATTATTGTACAAAGGAAGAGAGAGTTGGAGAGGAGCTTCCCTAGGTCAACCTCTGGGAGGATTTAGTTTTTCCTACAATGAATAATGTATAAAGGAGAGCTTCAATATGAATTAAAAAATTGAATTGACATTTTTATAGCTTTGCTATGAATTCTTCTTGCTTTGAACATGAAAGGTTGACAATGCTTGGAGGGAGTTCACACATTTCTTCATTCATGGAGGAAACATACGAACTTGATCAAGTATGCCATCTTCAATGCTTGGATCCTTGAAACGTAGACCTTCTTCGTTTCCTTAAAAATGCTTGAGATATTTTCTTAGCTACTTGACGAGGGAAGTGAATTGTGAGAATGAGATATACAAATGAGGAGGTGAGGGTTTCTTTTATATTCAACCCCACAAAATGTGTTGATAAATTTGAAGAATGACAACATAAAGATCACTTTCCCACTCACCATTCTTTGACTATTAGAGGGTTCAAATTTGAGCACCTTTTGGCTAGACTATGGTGTCTAGCACCATAGTCCAAGTGGACTAAGACACTAGGTTCCCTAGTCTAGTCATGGTGGTCTATAAATAGGTTGGGGAGCCATAAGAGATGGTGAGCTTCAAAATCAGACACTGGTTTGAGAAAAAAATAGTCAAATTTGGGAGCATGGAAGGAAAATCACCAAAGTGATCCACGAGCATGGAATTGTATGAGGATACAATTTACAACACTAAACTCCCAACGAAATAAACCCCTCACTGGACCCACCCAAAAATATCTCCTTAGAAACAAAAGGGGGAAGAACAAAAAGAAATCCCCTAGAGAAGCCAAAAATAGAAGAGGGAGCGAAATCTAGACTCATTGTTGATTTTGGGGTGGACTCAATGCCCATAAGCCTTCTTTGGAGCAAGATGTCCATTGATAACATCTTCAAAATCCCTTGAATAAAGAGCCTCCCCAACCAAATCCTCCAAGTCTGCAACACTAACACCATCCTCCCCTTCAGAAAAGAGCTCCTAAGTGTCATTTGAACAAAAGCTCTTGCTAGAAACTTTCTTTTCAACCTCCAAGTGAGCAAACAAATGGGCTTCCAAAAGGATGTTGAGAAACAACTCATCGCCCTCAATTGCAAGATTTTCCCCATCATCATCTTCATCCGAAGGCTACTCTCACAGACTCCAAAACTAGAAGAATCACCTCCATTGCTAGAGTCTAGATTTTCATCGACATTTGATATTGTTTATTTTTATTATAGTTTAAATATTTTGACTTGTTGATTAATATAAGCAGAGAAAATTTATTTTCAATAAATTTTACTATTACAAGTGCATGATCTTAATACTATCTACCTTCATGTATAACTTGTGAGATATTTTATGAATAAATTTAAGAGTTAAACTACTTTCTTATTGTAAAAAAGGGTCACCTAAAGAGTGTGTGATATGACATGTCCTCTTGTTTTTTAAGGTTTTGACCTTAATAATGCATGATTTAATAAGCACTTTCCTCTTTGTAATCATTTATGTCTGTTTCTTTGATGTGTGATTGCTTAGTTATTTTGCGAAAACATCCAAGGGTTACCATCTTCTCCTTCAAAATTAAATCATATAAGATGCCATGCCATAATTTATGAAATTATATTAGCCCAAAAGAATTTTGATTATTTTTAAAATAGACCATGTTAAATTGATTTGTACATTTGATAATTGACTTTATCTCAATTAAATATTAAAACATAATTAAAAAATTTAAATATTCATATAAAATATTTAAAATTTCAAAAAAAAATTACAACAAAATAAAAAACCAAAATGAAAAGTGTCCATAAATTCAAGGAATTTGCCTATAAATTAATGGAAAGAGGTCGATGTTTTTACAATTGTGATTTGTAATGAGTTTTTATTTAAAGAAAAAATAATTACTAGGCAATACTTATTTTTGAATAAGAGTTTTGAATTGAGTTGCATGTATTTATAGAGATAGAATATGAATTTTTGTGTTTATTCATTGGAGGAAAACATAAAATCTTCATCATTTGGGCTCCTTTTGGTTGGATTATGGCGTCTGGTGCCATAGTCCAAGAGGACTAAGGCACTAGGTGCCCTAGTCTAGTTCTAGTGATCTAGAAATAGGTTGAGGAGCTAGAACAAGTGATGAGCTTCCAAAATTGAACACTAGTATGAACAAAATCAATCAAATTCAGGGGCATGGAAGGAGAAGCACAAAAGTGAGCACAAAATTGTATAAGGATACAATTTACGACACTATACTCCTGGAGAAATAAACTCTCATTGGACCCACCCAACGATGAGAACAAAAAGAAAGCCCCTAGAGAAACCAAAAATATTATCAAGGCAAAATCTAGGCTCGTAACTGATTTAGGGGTAACCCCAGCACCCTTAAGCCTTGTTTAAAGCAAGATGTCCATTAATAACATCCTCAGACTCCCTTGGCCAGAGAGCCTCCCCAACCAAAGCCTTTCACTAGCACCATCCTCCCCTTCAAACTAGAAAACCTAAGCACTGCTTGAGCAAAAGGTCTTGCTAGTAACTTTGTTCTCTACCTCAAAGCAATAAAATAAACAGGTTTCCACGAGGATGTCAAGAAGCAACTCACCATCCATAATTGTAGGATTTTCCCATCATCATCTTCATCCTCCAAGCTACCTTCACACACTCCAAAACTAGAAGAATCAATTCCATCACTAGCATTAAAACCTATGGTTTTTGTTGTCATTGATATCATTTATTTTTCTTACAATTTAAATATTTTGATTTGTTAATTGATATAAACACATATTTAAAAAAGAAAATAAGTTCTATTATTAAATGTGCATGATCTTAATACTATCTACCTTCATGTATAATTTATGAGATATTTTGTGAGTGAATTACGAGTTAAACTACATTCTTATTATAAAAAATGGCCACCTAAGAGTGTGATATGACATGTCCTCTTGTTTTTAAAGGCTTTGTCTTTAATAATGCATGACTTAATAAATACTTTCCTCGTTATAATTATTTTTGTCTTTTTCTTTGATGTATGTTTGCTTAGATTTTTTTGCAAATACATCCAAGTGTTACCATCTTCTCCAAAATTAAATCATATAAGATACCACAACATGATTCATGAAATTATACATGTCCAATTTTTTTTTGATTTATTCTAAAATTGATTTGTTCATTTATACTTGACTTTATCTCAATTAAATATTCAAACATTCAAATACTTATATACAATATTAATATTTTAAAAAAAACTCACAACATAAACCAAAACCAAATTGAAAAGTGTCCATTAATTCAAGAATTCCACCCATAAATTAAGGGGACTTAGATGTTTTTAGAGTGTGATTTGTCATGATTTTTTTTTACAAAAAATAATTGGATAGATGAAGTTTTTGCAAATGTGGATATTTGTCATACAAGATTTTTTTTTTTATTGAATAAAAGTACATAAAGAATAGCAGTCCAAAAAAGAGTTGCAAAGAAGTGGTTTAAATCATATAAAATTACTCTCAAAACCAACCTAAACAAGGCTGAAGATGCCTTGCAAGAACAAAGCTAATGAATGAATGAAGAATTTTAATGACGAGATCATCAATCTAAGGGACCATGAAACACGGCCCTAAACTAACTCCATAGTCTTTTCCATAATCTCAACAAAACACTAAGACAAAAAACTATTACAGCTTAAATTTAAATAACATTCCAAACTGTTTGACACATCAAATATCTCTGTCATGTAGCTGCAAGAACTGATACTTGATCCTCTCTGAGGGCTTATGATAATGGTCATCTTCTTTGGACGGAGAGCACAAAGACACAAACTGGAACATGATGTCAGAATAAAACTTTAGCATTTCAATTTTTTTTTAAGTAAAATGTGAATAGAAAAGATAACAGAATCATCTACTTCAAGACTTATTGTTGCATAAGAGCTATGCATTGATCTGCGTGGATTTACAGAGATTGAATATGATTTTCTTAGTTTACTCATTGGAAGGAAACACAAAATCTTCATCATGGGGTTTGGGAGATGCAAGAAGAGCAGCGTATAGGCGCAAGCGATCCTCCTCGGAATAACATCTGGAAAGGGGTCGACGCATTCGAACAAAAGACAAGGAACTTAGTGCAAATCGAGCCTTATAACGCCGCCATGCCAGTTGGATTGCCACAGCAGCCCAAGTGCGCCAGCCTGGAGAGTAGTACTTGGCGGTCCGCTTGAGCTTGTCGCTCAGAAATGTGTAGCGAAAATGTTGAGTGATGTACTTGAGGTCTTCTGCATCCAGTCCAAATGCCTCTGTGGTTTCCACACTAGTCATTGTTGCGGAAGACAGAGGGAGGCGTTGTACAAAAGGGCGACGAAGGCACCAGGAGAGCAATTCGTCGCCGCAAAAGTTACCCGGGCCCAACATGCAACTGCTAGTAACGCCATTGGTGAGCTGGTTTGTGCTGCGGAAGTGACCTCGGACTATGAAGAGCATTCGGTGTACTGGGTCGCCTTCTCTTGTTATCTGCAAACCAATTTTGAGAAATCCCAAATGAAACCCCACTGTGGATTGTGCAATTTTGAGAAATCCCAAATGAAACCCTAATGCGGATTATGCAACTTTGAGAAATCCCAAATACTGTGGATTATGCATTTTGAGATATCCTAAATCAAACCCCAATGTGGATTATGCAGTTTTGAGAAACCCTAAATGAAACCCCAATGTGGATTTATGCAATTTTGGGAAATCCCAAATGAAACCCTAATGCGGATTATGCAACTTTGAGAAATCCCAAATACTGTGGATTATGCATTTTGAGATATCCTAAATCAAACCCCAATGTGGATTATGCAGTTTTGAGAAACCCTAAATGAAACCCCAATGTGGATTTATGCAATTTTGGGAAATCCCAAATGAAACCGCAATGTGGATTATGCAATTTTGAGAAACCTCAAATGAAACCCACAATGTGGATTGACATTTAAATCTGCTTAGCAGTGGCTTATGCAAATCAATGTTGAGAAATCCCAAATGAAATTCCAATGCGGATTAAGTCTTTTGACATTTAAATGTGCTTAGCTGTAAATTATGCAAACCAATTTTGAGAAATTCCAAATGAAACCCCAATGTGAATTGATTCTATTTAAATTTAAATCGGGTTAGCAGGGGAATCGGGGATTATGCAACCCCAATGTTGAGAAGTCCCAAATGAAATCCCAGTGTGGCTTAAGTCTGTAATGTGCTTACCATTGAATTATGTAAACCAATTTTGAGAAATCTCAAATGAAACCCCAATGTGGGTTGGTTCTACTGACATTTAAATCTGCTTAGCTGTGGATTCTGCAAATGAATGTTGAGAAATCCCAAATGAAATCTCAATGTGGATTAATTCTGTTGACATTTAAATGTGCTTAGCAGTGAATTATGCAAACCAATTTTGAGAAATCCCAAATGAAACCCTAATGTGGATTGGTTCTATTGACATTTAAATCTGCTTAGCAGGGATTAAGCAATTTTCTAATAGCTTACCGTTTCACCCGGGGTGAAGAGCATTGATTTGACCCGATCACAGATATTCTCCAAAACCAGGTCGTCCATGTGTTGAAACAGGGGCACCTGCACATTTTCAAATTCCAAAAACAAATCAATACCCATAAATTTGCTCTGAGAATGGTTTGTTGGCAGTGTCTCCATTATGCCTAAATTTTGATTTCCGGTAGTTTCTAGCAATTTTCAAGGGCAAGTTCATTGATAAATTGCTATACCTGGCGCACAAGATCTAAGCAGAGATGATATTTGATGTCTCGCCTGAGACCTTCAGGCAAATTGTGGATCATTGCACTTTCATCTACGCCTCGCATTGCAGCCCATTTCTGTCTTTCATAGTGTCTCACTCTCTGTCTCAAACGTTGAGGCAGCTGCCTGCGTCTCATCCACCATTCAGTGTTTCTCATTCTGAGCTGCATGGATTGCTTCTTAGAAGTTGCAGCATTCAGAAACACCTTTAAACACATGATCAAATCCAATAATTTAGTTTTATAAACTTTTTAGAAGTTGCAATCGTGCAAGGTGTGTCAAGTTAAGTAATTGACCTTAACTGAGTGATAAGAGATGGGTTTCCTCTTAAATTTAATGAGATATGGTGGATGATTCAAGAAACGAATACAATGGACACAAAAACATCAATTTAATAATAACCCCATATAAATGCATAAGAGCTTCTTGATTATTTTTCTTACATTTCTAGGCTGTCTTTATCCATAAATATTTTCTTACAATTTTGACGGACTGTCTCAGCTGCAAATGTAAGTAATAATGTTGAAAGGCAAAAGCATACGTTTATCTTCGAATTTAGAGCTCACCTTGATATTGCCAATAAGCATTGTGACTAGAAGCAATCCACTTGTTAAAATAATAATGTTGAAAATCACCTCCAGCCATTCTGTAGTGCTCTCCAAATTGCCAAATGTGCTGTCAATTATGTATACCATCAGTCTACATTCATCCATAAAAAAATTCAAGTGCAATGTTACAGAGAAAGAAAAATCTGAAACAAAGAATTCAGTATCTTTAGGAATTATACTATGAACTATAGAAAAACATACCTCAGTGTCATTAAACCCCAAAAGATTGGGAACAGGATTTTTTCTATGCGGTTTGTGTTAGTAACTAGAGGAACCACCCATTTGTAAGCACCGTAGTTGAATCTGCCATCTCCTTTTATGCAGATTGCTTGCACATCATTATTCACACTCCAAGCTAGTCTCTCTGGATTTCTGACTAGTGATGAACCATAAAAGATAGGACTGCCACAGCCCAATATGTTGAAATCACAACCCTTGGTGACTTCACATTGCTTTTGTAGACATTTTGCTGCTCTTTGAATGCCAAGCAGGTACCAGCAACCACCAGCAGCCTAACAAGTAAACCCCCAGTAAATGATGTAATTTATTAACTTAGAATAAGACTGCTGGAAGAACATAAAAATACACTTGTTAATTTCCATGAAATAAAGGACGAAAACAAACAATGCCTTACTGCCTGGGTATGAGCAAGATTATAACATTCAATCAAGCAATGAGATAATGCAAATTTTATAATCTTGAGAGGCTGCCACTTAATCAAACAACTAGATAATTAGATTTATATGGAGACTTGCTTAAAAGTTTGAAACGTAGCTTTAGATCATTCCGAAGTTCAAAGTAGTTAATGAGGAAACACTATGGTTGACTATGGTTGATGCCAATTTGGTGCTATAGATTCTAAAGCATCTCATGAGGAAGTTGATAAAAAATCATTGCTCGTTTCACAAGTTTGAAATAACGGATTAATTCATCACTAATCAACAAATTAACTTACATGAGCAGCAACAAAGTATGCGAGTATGTTCAAGGCAAACCCTGCCCAGATTGTGCCAAAAACATAACCAGTTACATGCTGCATTCTTCGAAGAAGATAAATATAGTGATACACCTTGGGAAGGTACTGGAACAAAAACATAATCAAGATAACACTCATAACCATCACAACGTCTCCTTTCTCTATAAGCACAGGAGCCACCGCCCATAAAACCATCTGAAAACAGGACAACATGAATATAAATCAAGTTCACCTTAAAATTGACTATTTGTGACATACCGATTGCAATATAAGACAGAAATAACCTCTTCAGGAAGGGGCGGGGGATGATGAGTAATCTACCATATGCTTCTACTTATATAAAAAATGACCAGCTTAGAACTACGATAAACATATGTATCTATGTCTGACCTGAGGAAAAGGCAGGATAACGAAAACATCAAATAAAAACCCTTTTCTGGATCCCAGGTATTTCAAAGCAATGGAACGAGGGTCTGTCACAAGCTTTCCAGAACCTACAACTAGAGACTCCTTTGAAACATATGCTAACTTCAGCTGCAGCCATATGTTCCACAAATGCATTGCATCACTCGCGGATCTCAGAACTGTGACTGCTATTGCAAACCAACCATCGACGTACAGACAATTGAATTTTTCACTGACAGAAAGAGCATAGAAGAATAAGGGGTCTATGGTCAATCCAATTCCACAGACAAGAAGAAAGAAGCGATTCCATTCCTGAACTGCTCTGCTCCTCGGGTCTAGAACTCTGCCAAATACCCACTTGTTATGCACTGGGATCTGGCATGTTTCTATGTGGTTATCACAGTCCAGTGTATCTGCACTCAGAGTCAAACCCATGTTTAAGGCCTCAGGATGCTGTGTGTTTTCGCTGCTTGTGCACATATATGAGGAGCTCTCAGGTTCTGGAGTTGCCGTACTACTGGAATCTCCATGTGTTGGAGAATGAGAATTCTCCATTGTACCCAATTCAATGCTCTTCTTGCCAAAAAGCTTGGACCGGATTACTTGCCCTCTTCTTCCCAGTCTTACTCTCCATCTGTCAAACAAAAAGTATCATATCAATATCTCACCAACAAGAGGGAAGACTGAGGTACTTAAAGGAGGAGGTATTTCTAGATATCCAATATTATGTCAGCGGAATCAAATAATGCTTGAAAGAATTTATTACTGAAAAGAAAAGCTAAGAGGTCAATTTAACTTTATGTATCATAAAAGAGAAAGCAATTGTCAGAGTCTAGAATGGTCTGATGGAACTTTTATGTTTACTGTTTGGGCCACCAAATTTCTGTCTCATATCTGAAACATTGTTTAAAGCAAACTAAGAGTTTAGATTAATCATGCCATCTGTTATCACAATCCTTATTGAACACTTAATGATTATATTCATTTTGAAGCACTGCCATTCAGAGAATAGTAGGGGCATCTTTGTGAGCTAAAAGGTAAACTTATGGCTGCTATGTGATTTCGGTCAAGTTGAGGATGCAGGACAGGTGATACTCATTTTGCAAGCCATGGGTAACTAACTAAGGATAACTGAATCAAACCCAAACACAATGAGATTTGTAGGAGACATTCAACTCAGGCTGTGAACGTTAAACTGCTGATGAAGTACGATGATAAATGACTACATATAAATCTGGAACCAAATCCTTAATTTGACACAACGCTAAACAGGCAGATCTCGCTATGGTACTGAATTTAGAAGCAGCTCTTAATGTTTAAAATAAAATTTCGATCAGCAGTAATTAGAAGGCACGGGACACAGCACCCAAGAGAAAGTGATAGTTATACCCAAAATCATTGGCAAAGCTTTTAGTGCCATCATTGGTAGACTGAACAATGCTTCGCTCTCAGTCAGTCAGGTAGTTTAGAATGTCCTATAACTTGGAATATGATTAAGATAATTTAAGAAAAAATATTAGAATTGACTATCTAATCCATACTGCAATAGATCCTACTAGTGTACTCCTTAAGTGAAAGAATTCAGTTTCATTTCATAAGTACCCTGTTTGCTAGCACTGAATGACACTTACCCTGATTTTCCCCCATGGAGTCGGCGAAATTCGTTCTGTGTTTCCATTTGAAAGATAGATTGCACTTCTTTGGCTTATCCTGCTCCTACAACGGTTATACTACAGGCATTAGGATTAAAATTTCATAAATAGGCCTGCCCTATCCATCCATCGCTTCACAGCCTCATCACATATCTTAGAGGCTTTTCAGTAGCCTAACCTCAACCCATGATTTATCTTTGGGAATTCTGGCTCAAACCAAAACTCTCAAGGGCACCAGCAAAAAATACTGAAAATTGCATATATATAATGAGCTAGATTAACGATGAAATTGCAATCCACCATTGCAATCAAAGAACATGGAGTTTTTGTATTGTAGCTAGTTTCCGCAAATGATTGGAGTAGAGAAGAGAATAATGGTATCCCACTGTAGAAGAACAGAGTTTGCAAAAAATGAGAGAAACATAAAAGGCAAAGAAGAGATTAAGAGATAACCATGAATACGGTATGATGTGGTATTTGGATTAAACTCATCCTCTATACCACACCACATGGTATGCACGGTTAACATATGATTATGCTTATTCATCTAAAAATGGCAGGAATCTCAGTCGTTGCAACTGATGGCCCCCTCAGAATGTAAGTACAAGTTTATTCCAATTAAGAAACTCTAATGTATATTTCATTTCATTCTCACCCAAATTATAAGTACCAGTTAAAGAGATGAAAACTCATGCGTACCTCTCAATACCAACTGGCGAGTTTGGGTGATTGGAAAAGGTGAAAACGTGAGATAGAATCAGTGTAGCCAAATGATAAAATGTCATTTTATCAAACGTTTTGCTTGCAGTTATTCATCAATTGTCAGTTTTAAGTCTCGATTTCACAGTTTATGTAACCCTATCATAGGTAAAAATTAATATTTTATCATTTTCATTGATGATTATAATAGAAATCTACTTGTTGAAGCATAAATCTAAGTCTCTGAGAAATTTACAGAGTTTTAAATCCTTAGTTGAGAAGCAATGTGGAGACTTTATCAAAGGTCTACAGATTAGATAGAGGAGAGTATATTTCAAAGAATTTTTTTAATTTATGTAGGAATGAAGGTATGTAGAGAGAGTTTACAATTAATTGTGTTCTCGAAAATTTGAATAGTGAAGAGAAAATATAAGATACCTTTCACAAGTGAAATCAAATTAGCACAAATAACTATGTATATCATATACAATGAGAGTATAAAAATATAATGATGAGGCTTGCATACATAGGCAAGGATGATGATGTGTCAATGACTGACCACCCTTTCAAATATGGAGAACTTCTGATTCCACTTCACAAAGCAATGACACGTGTCTCAACCACATGAGGTGAGACAAAACTCTAAAAGTCCCTAAGTGGAAACTTAAATAATATGAATAAGACTCTCTCTAGGCATATTATAAGCTAACTAGTTTAATAAAGTCAATATTTACACCAACACCCCTTGTTAAGTGCAACTTAGGGAGTGTCATGTAAACAATCACAATGATGGATCCTAGCTAGTAGCTATATCAAGTACCCATGTACAAATTTCACATAAAAGTGGGAAAAGAAGAAAACCCAATGGAATAAAAAATCCTCTCCAAAAAGAGAAATGGTACAAAATTAAGGTATAAGTGAGGAAGATAGGTCATTGAAGGAAGGGCTCATGATTACTCCCGAAAGGTTAGTTCTATCACAAGAATTTTCCTTTAAATGACCTAAGTTAATACATCTCCACCAAAATATAAAATAAATGCCTAAGGTGAGAGTGGACCTAGCCCCCCAACTATGCATTGGAATTGAGACAAAAATAGACCCCTAATGGGGCACTAGTACAATTGGCACCTTTTTTCGATGGACAATTGGTCGAATTTTCTACCAATATTGGTCGAATAATCAACCAATGGTTTGGTCGCTATTTTTTGAGTTGAATGTTTGACATATCACTGTTAACGTAGAAAGTTCTACACGAATCTTGGTTGAAATTCACATTTGCTATTACGAAATCATCAGGTTGAACTTTCGACCAAAGCAAGTCGAAATCTTTAGACCTTTCGACCTTCCTTGGTCGAAATCTTTAGACCGTCCGACCAGGATGCCAAACCCACGACAACAAATTTCGACAGAAATGGGTCGAAAGTTAGACCAATATTTGTGAGGGTTTTGACCAAAGGTCGTCGAAAGTTCGACTAATAATGGAATGTTTAAAAAAAAAAAATGAAGATAAATATCCAGAGTAATCACCAACGACATCTTGCTCGATGATTAGTCTAGATATTTATCTTCAAGTGTTACTATTGCCCAAAATTTCCCTGTCGTTCATTTTTTGCCACGGTCCTATTTTTTTCAAAAAACTGCTCAAGTGTCGAAAACCCAGTGTGTTTTCGACCTTCTCTATGAAGGCTCAAGATGTTTCCGCCCTTTTGGTCTGAAAGCTCGGTGTGTTTTCGACCTCCGCTCTGAAAATTTTGTGTGTTTTCGACCTTCACTCGAAAACCCTTTGTGTTTTTGACCCTAAGTGCGCAACTCCAACCAGGCGGGTCCCAGTTCCTCAAGGTCGTGCCAGTGCAATGAAGATTCGACGGCTGTCGCATGATCGCATGGGATCTTCCAATCCCATGAGATCATACGACAACCGTTGATGCGGCACCGCGGGCTCATCCAAGCAATCAGCAAACAGCGAGGTGACGTGTTCGGTTATCGGCTAACATCCTACGGTTGGTTGCATGATCGCATGGGCTCTTCCGAGCCCATGCGACCATGCGACAAACCGTCGACGGTTTCGGTGGTGACGGTGGCGATCAGTGGCTAACACCTTCACGTTGGTCGCATGATCGCATGGGCTCTTCCGAGCCCATGCGACCATGCGACAAACCATCAGCGGTTCACGGCTCAGGCAAGTAGCATCTTGCGGTTGGTCGCATGATCGCATGCGGTCTCGAAAATGCATGCGATCATTCGACAAGCGGTAAACGACAGCTTCTGGTGGTGACGTGTCAGGACTATCGGTGGGTCCGATGGTCAGTGGGAGTGCCAGTTGATCCAAGATCAATGGCTGGCGCATGATCTCATGGGATCTTCTGATCCCATGCGATCATGCGATAGCCGTTCGATTCTTCTAGGTTTTTCAGTTGGTGTGGTTGTGGGTCCAGCCTTGTGGTCAGCTCCTGTTGGGCCGCGTGGCAGGGTTTGACAAGTGTGATGTCTTGCAGGTCCCGAGCGATGCTTATGTGGTGGCAGGGCAAGTTTTCAAAAGGCTTGTCGCATGATCGCATGAAGGCCTTCCGGGCTCATGCGATCATGCGACTGTTGACATTTTCGAAGGGCGGAGGCAAGTTTTCAAAAGCTTGTCGCATGATTGCATGAAGGCCTTTCAGCTCATGCGACCATTGCTTTGTCAAAGCGGTGTAGCCTGTTTTCGCAGACTCTCTTTCGAGGTGAATGTTGCAGGCACGGGTAGCTCAAGAAATTTATGTCGCTAGGGCATGCACAGTTAAGGGAAGATGATGAGGAGGTCTGGGCGGCCGTCAGGGGTCATTTTTTGTCTTGGCAAGGTACCAGTGTGCATTCATGACATGACTTTGTGCAGAAAAGAGTGATAAATCCAGGTTGTTTATCTGTAGGTTGATTGCAGTATAGGGTTGGGGCACGCAAACGAAATATCTGATCGGCCATGATATTTACAGAGCACATTTATGATCAGAAGTGATTGGTTTTAGGGGTGATTATTCTATTGCAGATTTATGTAACCCTAAGGAGATATTTTGATTCTTGCCTGCGTGCAGGGGATGTAATATTCTTTTTTGGAGCCTGTAGTGCTCAGAATTCACATGTTTGTAAAACAGAAAGCCTCTTTCTTGGGAAGCTATCTATGGCATTTCTTTTTGCCCCTTTGGCTTTCCACATCCTGTAGATTCTCATTGATGAATTCAAACATTGCAAAGTATTCTGTGACATTCTTGTTGTCCTCATGCTTGCTTGTCTGGATTACCTCTTATTGAATTCAGTATATGTATGTTTCAGTAACTCTTAGGTTTTTTTTTATTCCTCTTTCTTTTTGCAATTCATGTGTATGCTGGTGAATGATCTGATTCGAATGCTTTTGTGGGCATACTTCCACCCCTGGCAATCTGTCTCATTCATATACCCAATTGCAGAGATGAATGTTTGTCTACAGGTTACAGTCTGTGTCTGACTCTTTAAAGTACTGTTGTCTTGAGAAATTCCTTTTTCCCTGCATAGTATTCCTTTACTACAGACCCCTCTATAAAATACTTATGCAGGCCTATTCATTGAGTTGTAATCTCCTAGACCTAGGATTGTGTACTGGTTTCATCCTTCATACTGCAATTCATCTCCTAGTTTTGGTGCATCACCTAGTAGGATAGGTTTGCTTTCTTGTCATTTCCCTTTCATGCATTCTTCTAACCCTTTCCCCTCAAAGTTTACTTTCCTGTTAGAAGCAAATCAGGGTGATTATCCAAGAGGAACTAGCCTAGAATCTGGAGGTCTCATCTTGCTTAGCAAAAGGTCCCACAACCTTGAGATGATTCCCATGTTATACTGGATTATCAAGACTACGAGAGCTTGAGATCAGAGGTGCAAATTCAGTGTATAACAGTTACTTTACATTAATATATATCGCTGTGTATTTTCTTATGTTACTTTACTATTTTTTTTTAACAATAATTGGTAATTTTATTAATCATAACGGGTTAGAACCTGGCCCGAACTAGGGATAGCTACATTCAGGAGATCTATCTTCCCAAATATTCGGTAAACCCACATCAATCCAACAAGCTTTAGAAGAAAGAAAGAAAGCACCTCCACAGTTTTCTCTAAACTCCACCCTTTTTCTAAGAACGAAGGATCATGTCAAAAGCTTTCTTTTCATTTTTCCTTTTTCTCCCTTTTATAGTTTCCCACCCATCCTCCAATTTGGCTGCCTCATTTTGCCAATCCCCGAGATTATCCCCTGAAATACAACCCACACCCAAGCCAAACTTCCCTTGTTGATGCAGATGATCATTTAATCGCTCATCCACCTTGTCTTGGCACCCAACAGGTCCTTTCTTTTCTCTGCCCTCTAGTGTATCAATAACCTAATACCTCAAGTACTTATAATCAGTATGCCCGACAAACAAAGACTTAGTAGTAAAAGCATAAGGTTGCACATCCACATCCGCCCTAGTAATCTTATTAATAAAAGAACTCTTGCCAACATTAGGGTACCCACAGATCAAAATAGTCTCGGTATTTGGGTCAATGGACGACAACCTTTCCATATGCTGCCTCACCTGTTCGAGGTAAGCCAAACTCGTTCCAATTCTCTTAACAATGGTACACATCCGTCCAAGTGCAACAACCTTCAAAGATTTGCAACAGTAAAGAGAATCCCCATATTTTATCAGCCTAACATAGTCTTTGGCCACTTTGGTAATGAGATTGCGAGTAGTATTGATTTGGCCCTTGGCCAGATTGTTCCTGAAAAAAAATTACAAAACTGAACCAATGACATGTTTACAACAAAAAACAAATTACAAAATTGAACCAATGGCATGTTAACACAAAAAAAAATTACAAAACTAAACCAATGGCATGTTTACAACAAAGAAATAGAATGATAATAATATGCTGAAAATTATATTTTGTTTAATACATGCCAAAGGACCAATCCCAACAATTCTTAAACATACTTTATTTGATATGATGAATTCTTAATAAAGGTCTAATTTTGTAGACTGCTAGCATGAAGGAAGATTTGGCCTAGCCAAATCTTCCTTGTACCACACAAAAAACTGTGTGATAACTATGTCTACTCGAACCTTAATTGTTTAAGAATTCATCATATTAGATAAAGTATGTTTAAGAATTGTTGGGAGTTCTATTAGACCTTTGTTGTAAACATGTCATTGGTTCAATTTTGTAAAAAAAATTTTTGTGTTAAATGCATTTAAATGGAACCTTGCTCTGTTCAGTTTTCTTTCATTGTTAATTCATGGGATTATAAGCAACAACTTGTTAGAAATGGCAATTAAAATTTATGTTTGTCTCCTCATTCATGTCTTGCTTGCTGCAGTCCTACACCTGGGTGGAAATGGATGGGTGGTTGGGATAAAAATCCAAAGAAGAGGGCAGATTCTGCCCCTTCGGAATTTACTTTTGTTGTCAACTTGACAACAAATTTCTTGTTTAGATTGTTAATACAATTAGCTTGGTGACTGGTATCAGACAGTTAGAAGTTAGTTAGTAGTTACAGTCGGTTTATTAGAGTTAGGAGTCTATTTCAAAGACATCCACGTGAAGTGGAGTGGGTGTGGTGGAATTGATGTATCAAGGAAAAAATGGAAAAGGTCTTTTATTCAATAAAGACAATACCATTCTCAAAAACCTGTATGAACCTGTTGAAGTTTGTTGTATGAACTAGTGCACTGATTCAACACTAGTCATGGCAAGTAGATGAGTAGGTGGAATCATACTAAGTTGAAAATCAATGATTTTGAATTATATTATAAGACTGTTTAGGGTCATGGAGACCTAGATGCAAGCGGGGATAGGAGTTGTTTTGTTGAGGGAGGGTTAATCAGGCCTAGTTGGAGAGTTAGAGGGTGAAGGAAATCTTCACCAGTCAAATTATGAAGGACTGAGACTGAGATGAATTTAGTAACTCTGAAAAGGGTACTAGAAAATGTAAAAACATTGTTGGGTTATTTGGGAAGTTTGTGAATGATTTGTTGATTTCAAGGTGTGAAGGGCTACTAAGCAGGCCTAGAAAGGCTATAGAAGAGGAATGGTAGAAGCTGAGTTGATTGGAGTGAATGGGAAGTTGGAACATGAGAGTTATAACTCATGTACCTCATGCTAGTGTGCTTGGATTAGACTAGACATTATCCAACCGCCTGTGAGGGTTGTCGCTATTATTAATTGGTGTAAAAGGAGGACCGCTTGTGTGTTATAGCACTTTATATAAATACTCACTATTTGGATAATGTCTAGTTTTGGATAATTTGGAAATTATGGACTTGGGCCTTTGATCTTCAAGCACTTTATATAATTTTGGCATTCTGGACTTGGGCCTTTGATCTTCGAGCACTTTATATAAATACTCACTATTTGGATAATGTCTAGTCTAATGCAAAATAGTGTATACAAGGTATCCAAGCACACTAGCATGAGGTACATGAGTTATGTTCATCTCACTAGATATAGATGGGCATTAATGCTCAATTTAATGATACGTTCCCATTAAAATGTGAACTCCTATTAATCTACAAACTCTCATGTTAAACAACTACAAAATAAAGTCAACATAGTTCCTTTAACACAACCAAAGTTAAAATTAAATTATCTCTATCCCTAAGATAAACTAAGTAGCCTTCATATATTTTATGTCAAATCTTCCTTTGTGTTAGTAGTTAGTGCAGGAGCACCAAGGTCAAAGGCAGGAGTCATGAAAAGCACTAGGGTCACTAATGGATCCTTAGGTGTAGTTGAAACCAAATGGCCTTCAAAGGTCATTGAATCATGTAAGAAGAATATTCATGTTCATATGATATTGTTTTGATCATATATTGATCTTATTGTAATCAAATTTTGAATGTAAACCTTAATGGCAATGATAAGCATAAAAGGTACCTAGGTGTCACTAGGAATAGATTATGGATTAATCCTAGGTTAGGGGATTGGGAAAATGACCAATAATGGTTTTAAAAGATTGTTAATACAGTCAATTTGGTGACTGGTATCAGACAGTTAGAAGTTAATTAGTAGTTACAGTTGGTTTATTAGAGTTAGGAGTCTATTTCAAAGACATCCATGTGAAGTGGAGTGGGTGTGGTCGAATTGATGTATCAAGGAACAAATGGAATAACCAAGAAAATACTATACGTTAAATCATGTGATTGATAGAAAATTGGGGCTCACCTGAGCCATAAACATGAAGAATTATTGTAAAATAAGATGTAAACCATATATATGCGCACTTGAGGCAAAGAGAAGTTCTGCCATATCCATATTAAAATATTAGTTACAATATGAAAATACTAAACTGACTAATTCCTGAGCTCATCTCCGTATATGATCGCAACAAAGATATGTGATTACAACACAGAGAAGGCATCGTAAAAATATAATTTCAGCATTTTCCCTAGCCTGACATGTTTTGCACTCAAATCCTTCATCGCGGATAAGTGGAGATGGGCGGATTGATGCAGATGAGTTGTCATCGACCCAACTAAAGTATCCGCAGCCATTATTTCCCTGTGATGCCCAATCTACATTAGCTCTTATAATATAATGAATAGTATTTACATTAGAAACATTAAATATATACACATTAGCAACCTTTTTTCTATTTGGGCAGCACCAAAATTGTCATCCAAGGTTGCTCTGTGTCCGTGAAGTCTTCAACACACACTGCCCACCACCACATTGACAATTTGGCACATTGACAAGAGCCATCGATCCTATATCAATAATGCACCAGACCATCGTTACTACATTTATTACATAAATATTATAACATATAATCATATGATTATAATAATCATACATTCACCACTATTGTTCTATTGTAGATTCAAGTACTTAAAAAATGTTTGCAATCAATGGTTTGAACAAAGATGTCATTCTAGGGCAGCAAGGACAATTTAACTATACCTGAGCTAGAATTAGTCAACTTCAAGGCCTTCATAAAGAGGGTTTCCAATGAGCAAGTGTCCAACTTAAGGTCTCTTCAAAGGATACAAAACAAAGAAAAGCATAGTCCAACAAATAAGAATTATGTCTAGTTCACTAGTTATTGATATATGCAGTTTCCATCCATGAGTAAATAGGATCTCATTAATTGTCAGTAACCAGTGGTTCCATATAGCAGTAATAAGTTTGCAAATCAACCTAATATATTCATACTTAGTGCTCATAGGATATATAATTGAGATCAACATAAATCAGGTTGCGAAAGCATTGCAAAGAAATAATACCTTCATCTTGCCATGAAGGTGAGTAGCAATCACAGCCAAGGAAATGATAACAATATGAATTATGTTTAATACACACCAAATGAGAGAGAGAGAGAGAGAGAGAGAGAGAGAGAGAGAGAGAGAGAGAGAGAGAGAGAGAGAGGAATGATGAGGATATTGATGCTCCGCTTAGCTGTTATCATGCTAGGTCTGACTTATATAATCAAATGTTGATCCAAACTCTCTCAATTATTTAATTAGTCTATATTTATATAAAAAGATTATATCTTTATGTAGTAATGAATTAAATAAGATTTGAATAAGATATGGGGGGAATATGTATTGTATTGAGAGATTCTTAAGTAAAGTTATATATAATACCCTTTCTAAGACATATCATTGTAATGCAATAATATCATCATCAACTCTCCTAATATGAAGCTTTGTTGCTAGAAGAAGGTAATTGCATGTGAAGCTTGACTATGTTTCCCTAGATCAATAGCCAACCAACAAAGAACACAAAGAAATAAAATACCAAGAATAAAAAACAAAGAGCCAGACTTTCTTGATTATGATTTGCAAAGTCTCTTAGTGACGCTATCTTCCTCACATGTATCAATAGTATATTGTTATCTAACCCAACCACTGACTCCTATTAGGGATTACAATTTTGTTTATACACCTTTGGATATAGTTTCATCAATCAGTAAGACATTCCACTCAGCGGATATGAAGAATCTTGAATTTTACTATTTCCATGTTCAGTTTGCAACAGTGTTCCCTCCTGCAAATCGATGGATGGATTCGGATCAAGGTTGCTTAGCACAAGTTTACCACTTCCCTATGTTCCTATTTAGAATCCTCAAAGTAATAAACACTCGACTTTATCCCTGTACCTTCAAACAGTCTCAAAGAATTGAACAATTCACGTAAATCAACACCAAACTGAATCAAATCAATTGCAAATAATAGTAGGTTCTTACCCCCCTCATACAATGCCAATCAATCTAACCACCCAATCTATATCAGGTCATGTAGAACAGAGACGTACTCATAATTAAATGTAAATATTACTGAATAGTATATAAAATATCAAAATAATGATATAACAGCGGCTGGAAGGAAAGGTGCTACTTTTCCCCCAGCCCCTGTATGGATACATAAGGGAGAAGATAGAATATCGAATGGGGACTCAAGGAGGAGAACATAAAATTGGAAGAATGGGACAGACTTAGAGTATCTAGTTAGCACTCCCATCCAATCAGATAAAAGGACTCATTTCAGTCAGCAAAGAGAAATATCATCAAGTAAGATACAATATAGACATATTGGGGAGTTTGAACACCGTCGTATCAACAAATAGGAAATCCCATCTGAATAACCAATCAGCAAGAAAGATTAATAATCCAATAAGAGAATAGATACATAGATACATATTTAGTCATCACAACAACCAGTATAGTTCACATCAAACATAAAAGCATCAGATTGGAATACTGAATGAGAAATTGTATGCAATATGCAATCCACATACAGTCTGCAATAGAATGGAAATCATTAGAGGTTACTATTCACATAGAGATAAATATATAAACAAATCAGAACTTAATGAATCGATGTCCCAGTATTCCATTCCCACATAGCCAGCTTCAGGCATAGAATAAAAATAATCTTGTAAAAGCCAATTAGTAATAACTAATAAATAGATATACGATCAGGCAAAGAACACAAAGACAAGAAGTCAGGAGTATGGGTCGAGGGAAATGATGCCATGTAAACAACATCATAACAACAGTGAAAAACCTATGGGTCATCATTGAAGCACGCCATAGGATCAGAACAAAGAAGCAAATGGATGGAATGTATAAATGGATGGTAATCAATGATACTCCAAGAAAGCAATAATAGTGGTAATATGAAGAGCATGAGCCAAGGGCATATGCCATGTAAAACAATGGTGGACACTAGTTAGCATAGAAGATCGGGCTCACGAGCTGTAGTAACAGAAAATAAACATAACATGATGCCCTAGCTCATAATAAAACAGTGAGAATCTAGATGTAAATGCCATAATCAAATCATCCAAAGAAATAAACTCAATGCCATGGACACAATAAAGCATGGAGTAATTATCATAGTAAGATGTTCCCTTGAAATACATGATGGTATTCAATCAATTGATCAAATGCACAATGTATTCTAACAAAATGCAGAGGAGATAACAACACAATCCCTACCTCAATGAGCTTCCATTTGATAAGGAGTTATTGTTGGATGATTGAGAGACATGTCTAACAATTTTAGCGGAGAACAAAAAGAATGACAACCTTTAAATTCAAACTCGATACACACTGTCAACTCCTTAAAAGAGATACGCCTATGCTTTGTAAGAGAAATATTTATTGTTAAATTTGAGATCATAACGACACCTAGTTATGGAGTTTGGAGCTGTCTAAACATTTCCCAATATGCCCAGTAAGGTGCTAAAACCCTCTTTAGCAATCCATGTCCTATCTCAAGTGTAAATAGACTCAGAAAACCAATCAATACTAGTTCGATAGCATGCTCTCTTACTCTGGCTAATACATTACATTAAAGTTCTTATTCTCTTGCACGTCTAGCTTATGTGTTTAGACCCCAATGTAGGTGATAAGAAATAATTGCAACATATAATGTCAAAAATGTCTTGGAAGGTTTTGGGAAGTCTTCGTGTCCTGAATTCATTGACTCATGTCTCATAAGAAAGGCACATTGACCCTATAGTGTGCATTAAATCACCCCAAAACTACAATCATAGTCCTACACCCTGGAAAACAAACTCATACTCAGTATTAAAGTGGCATGAAATGGAGGAAACCACGCCAAACTTGAATCCCATCAAGCACCCAACACAAAGATGCCTTGAAGTGACCAGTAGAGACACCACAACTTGTTTCTTTTCCACACATTAGGTATTCAGGCCACTCCTTATTTTGACCTGTGATTTCCTGAATTGTTCTTTTGAAACAATGTGCCTAGCTTATTCAACAGCTGCATCTAGGAATTAATCTTATATTTTTGTCTTATTCTAGCCTTATCTCATTTGATGTAGACAAAATATTTTTCAATAATTTCAAAATTGAAATTGAAACTGAAATTTTTCAATACTTTTAATAGTGATCTTACCAAATAAGAATTGACACTTTACCCACAGCTAGGTTTTGATTATTATAGGCATCGATTTATTTCTAGTATTATCTATTTTCTCTAATTGGCATTACTTGTTCCCCAATCATTTGATAAGCCTTTATTAGTAAATTGAATCTAATGTATGTAACTCTATAGTTTTTCTTGTGAGAAAATCCTATCATATCAGATCTCCCAGTGACTAGTGTTAAGATCAACATAAATCAGGCTACCAAAGCATTGCAAAGAAATAATACCTGAGTCGCATCATAAGCATTGCAAAGAAATAACAACATCACGGGTTCTAAAAGCAGTAAGCAATATAACATCAAGGGTTCCAAATCTCTATTCTTACAGTTTGATTTCAAACGTGTCTGTTTATATTAAGCATGAGTTAGTTCTTGGTTTCGGCTTTTTGGAAGAAGTTTAATGTTTTGTATGAATCGGGGTTGATGATAGTGATAAACTAGAACCTATTTGTGTTTGTGTCTGCTCTGTGACAATTCTGAATGAAATAATGGATACAGTTTATTATGATAGTGTTGGTGAACAGATTTGTCTTCTCTTTCTAAATGAATTTTATGAGTACTCTATGCCTTTGAAGACAAACAATCCATCAATAGTTGGGTAAGCATTAGAGATTGCTTCCCTCTGAATTTTTCAAGGTTCAGCTTCCTTCTTATATATTCAATGAATTTCTTAACATAAAAATAAATACATACACTTTTGACCAGAAAGTGTGGAAGGATCACTCAGATACTCTTTGGTACTGAGGTATTTCAAGTATATAAAAATGCAAGATAAACACTACAGGGAAGCAAAGTTTTGCTAATTTTCTAAAATGAAATAGACTTACAATAAACAACCAAGAAAAATAATTATCTGGGAAGTTGAATAATAGCTATGCATAAAAAATTCATGCGAAGAATAAGGTATACCAATCTGGACAAAGTAATCAATACACCACAGGTTTCAATTCAAAGATTCAAACCAAACTTTTACACTTATATATTTATGCTCGATTCGATCAAAGTCAAAAACCCAAAAAAGACAATTATTGTTCCTTTCGATAAATTATCATTACTTAATTAAAATAAAACTAAGAAGTATCTAAACTACTCCTATCATAAATTTCTAACCCTTAAAAGTTCAATGCTCCAACATTTATAGTTTGAGATCTAAGAGAGCCTCTAGAAAAACCCGACCTCTCAAACACACACCAGAAATAGTTAAAAACCAGTTACACATTAGACCAAAGTTTTTATGACAAATCTCCTTAAACCAGAAAAACTAAAGAAAGGTCACCCATAAATACGCCATCTTTCCTCATAGATCCTCCAACGTGGCAGTTTGTACTAACTTCCATGTTCTGAACGTGTTCACTAGCTCTTGAGCCGGCTGTGAATGTAAGTTCTTTAAACCAACCAGCTTTTCCTGCCACACATTTTTCTCCCATTTTAGCTCCCGAATTCTCTGTAACTGATTGGGCAGTTGTCCCCTGTTTAAAAGCAACATAGATTCCACATTAGCTATTCTAGGTGAAATCTTGAACCGTTGGCCCTTCATTTTCTTTCAAGGTGCTCATGGTATCCACAAAGACTTTAATCATGGTGTCAACATCTCGATTTCCCTCATCAATTTTTAGAATGCTTGACGGGTTAACTATTTTAATATCTTTTAGCGCATTTTCATGCATGTCCTTAATTTCTTTTTCCATCACCTGAACCCGTGAAATTGCAGCTTTGAACAATGACCCTTTCCAACCAAGATTTGGTTTTAAAATAAACAGCATACAGGGATCGACTAGCTTCATGGGATTCTCTGCTAGGAATTGGGCTACCCCGTAAGTTTCTATCTCCTGAACTTGAGTACAAATAGTCGCACATTTTTCTTCTTCTAACTCCTAGGTAGGGATGAGACTTTGTATTTCACCAAGCAAAGCTTCACCGTCCATACAGGTAGACACAAACTCTCGAACGAAGGTGCTTCCTTCATCAATGATGCTATCCAACCAGGTCTTCATAGCCTCCATCAAAACCTTACCCTGCTGCATTTGCTTCAATAGCTTTTTGCTCTCAGTTGACTTTGGATTGAAATCTTGTGGGGACTGAGCTAGTGGTAAGGCTCCAACATCACTGAGAGAAGTAATGAACTCAGCCATAGTAATCACCAGTTGCTTCAGTTCATGTTTTTCCTTTCCGTCCTTATGTGACTGTCCAAGCATATGATTGGCCGAAAACTTGAAAAGGTGGTCCCTGGAATCCCTAGATAAAATGCCGAGCTCCATTTTGGTAACTTCAAAATCTTTCGCTTCAGGCTCCTGTGCTCCTTCCCTAGATTTAAAGGTGTCGATCTCTGCAGTTACTTTACCAGTTGAAGGATCAGCAGACAACCTCGCATTACTCTTCATCTTATTAGCCTTGGGAGTGTGGACAACATACTTTGTGATAATCTCCTTTACCGACAATGAGACAGGCTTGAAGCTTCTTTTCTTATTCACTAAATTGGTCAACCATGGAGGTATTGAATTGGTAACCATTTGATTGTCAGGTGCTTTAGAGGGAGTAACATCAGCTTGTTGAATCTCAAGATTACTAGCAAACATTCCCTGATCCTTTTCCTATTGTTTTGGTGAAAATTAAATTTCCTCATCATTAATCTCAATATCAATGTAATCAGACCCCAGAGACGCCATCTGTGAACAACTTTATCATCTAGTTCTGGGCCTCGTCCGAGGTACAGTAGGATGTCCACCGGGTGCTGTTTTTCTCTTAGAAGATGACATTCTACATGTATTTGTAATCAAAGGAGACACATTAGGTAAAGCATGATTTACATCCATCGAAGCAAAGTCTGCATTATGTTTCTTAGGAAGGGGGCTCTTTGTTTTCTCTTGTCTTTTCTTTTCCAACCAAACTTATGTGACCCCAAAAATGGCTATGGCTCTCAACTTTATGTTGTCTTCTTCTTCCCTTACCCAATCTATATCTGGGGATTTTTTTGTTCCTAAAATATCACCTTCCAAACCTATAATATCAGAGGCATCCTCGTCTATTCCATTTATATCAAATTTTAACTGCAATAGTTCAATCTGCGGAATTAGAAGTCTAGAGTGGTCCCTTTTTCTGACTTCATTTTCATCTCCCAAATCTTCCTGTATATCCTTAATGTGTGAATTTGGGGATGGATAATTGCCTAAGCTTAGAACCTGCCTAGCAAAACCTTTATTGTCAAAGCCTCTTCTCGGATCATAGAACTTCATATGAAAACTTACTAGATTACTGCCTACTATCGAGGCGTCAATCATATTGTTGCAAACTAAGGTTCCCAATTTAATCGGAAACATGGGAGCCCATTTCTCCTCTAGTAAACTATTTTTAATAACTGTGAACAATTGCCTACAAATTTCAGCCAATATGAAACAATCAAGAGAAAATATAGGAATCTTGAGGGGTTCCTCATCAAAACCCCCAATCCGGATATAAGTAAAACACGAAAATTGAATATAAAAGCTCCCATAAGTTTGAACTAACTTCTGGGCTTCCAACAATATTCTCATTAGGGGTTCCTGCCAGCTGACAACATAGTTTTCCAAGGAACACATCATGGACTCTCCTATAATCTTTGAGGACCTTGTCGTTTCTTAACAGGGGCAATATTCATAAACATTCAGGTCTTCATTCCATGGTTCATGCGGAATAGCTCCTAGGTCTTGAGTGCATGCAAGACAATAAATTAAATAAGAAGACATATAGAATTCCTTCATTATCATTCGGGCTTGTTTAAGCTGATCTCGCAATGAACTGGCAATAATTTATGCCCAGTCAAGATGTTGTCTACCTTCCAGAACTATCTCAATGAAGTGGAACATCCAATCTTTGAAAAGAAGAACCTGCTCTGAACCTTTCACTCAATGAAGAAAAACCATGATATCATGGACATGCGGTTTCATATGGTCCTTAGTTAAGATTTTGGGTAACCGGGATCCACCTTTATAGAAATTTTTGGTCCATTTACGGGCCATATGATTGCGATTTTTATCAGTTTTTTCTTGAAACTGAGCAAGTGACCGGGTGGGGGTAAAACTAGCAAAGGTTTCATCCAAAATCTTGAAAATGGACATTATAGTCTCTCGGGTCATAGACAAAAGTTTCTGACCGCCAGCGTCCACTATACATTTGGACTTAATGTCATACCAATTTATGCATTAATGAACTAACTCTGGACTCACTATTGATGGAGGGAAAGCTGCAGCTTCCAACAACACACTTGACAAAAACTCTAAACTATACTCCTCCACCACATGTTCTGTGAGATTACCCACCATCTTTTCTACCTCAACCCCTAACAAGTTTGTGTCTGTAATTACAAGAGCATGACATACCATGTTCGTAAGGTTTCCGAAGAAGTGCATACTAGACTTCATCTTTTCTACTTGAAAACAAACAAAAATCAACCCCCTCCTTGGAAAAATATTATCAAACAGGAATAGGAAATAAAAGAGAGCTTTCAGTGGCTACCTGTATTCCGCATACTTAAGAAAATAACTTCCTTCTTCCGCAGCCGAGACTCCACAATTTCATCATAGAAAGAAGAAAGCTTACAGGAATACTTATATTTTAGGAAATCGTACCATTAAGGCTCGGCATAAAGAGCATTAAATGGTAGCATTGATTAGAGTGAGGTGAGCAATGATGATTTGACAACTAAATGTCACTGAAATCCACAACATTTAAAAATATCATTAATTCCCTTTAAGTGGTAGCCTTCACTCGTGTTTATGATTACTTTCATCACAATTCAAATCTTCACTTTGGATTTACCCCGTGGTTCCTGTCATTTCAAAATTGTTCGTACTCCAACACTTAATAACAACTCCAATGCCCAGTTACCACATTCACAACTTAAGCTATCACATCACTTCTTGATTCTATCACCACTTCCTCTTGAACTCCTTTGAACTGCTTCAAACCAAGGTTCAAACAAGTTCGAAGTGGTTCACTGCCAAAAGATGACGTAGACGAGGGTCCAACCTGCATTTCCAACATTAGAAACATAATATTTGATTGAACTCATCCAAAATCATTGAGAGAAGTAATGAACTCATCCATAGTAATCACCAGTTGCTTGAGTTCACATTTTTCCTTTTCGTCCTTCTATGACTGTCCAAGCATATGATCAGCCAAAAACTTGAAAAGGTGGGCCCTGGAATCCCTAGTTAAAATGTCTAGCTACATTTTGGTAACTTCAAAATCTTTCGCTTCAGGCTCCTGCACTCCTTCCCTAGTTTAAAGGTGGTGATATCTATAGTTACTTTACCGGTTGAAGGATCAGTAGATAACCTCACATTAATCTTCATCTTCTTAGCCTTGGGAGTGCAGACAACATACTTTGTGATAATCTCCTTGATCGGCAATGAGACAGGCTTGAAGCTTCTTTTCTTATTCACTGAATCGGTCAGCCATGGAGGTATTGAACTAGTAACCATCTGGTTGTCAGGTGCTTTAGAGGGAGTAACATCAGCTTGTTGAACCTTAGGATTACTAGCAAACATTCCCTGATCCTTTTCCTGTTGTTTTGGTGAAAATGAAATTTCCTCATCATTAATCTCAATATTAATGTAATTAGACCCCAGAGATGCCATCTATGAATGACTTTTTGATCTAGTTCTGAGCCTTGTCCGAGGTGCAGTAGGATGTCCACCGAGTGTTGTTTTTCTCTTAGAAGATGAGATTCTACCTGCATTTGTAATCAAAGGAGACACATTAGGTAAAGCATGATTTACATCCATCGAAGCAGAGTCTCCATTATGTTTCTTAGGAGGGGGGCTCTTTGTTTTCTCGTCTTTTCTTTTCCAACCAAACTTTTGTGACCTCAAAAATGGTTCTGGCTCTCAACTTTATGTTGTCTTCTTCTTCCCTTACCCAATCTATATTTGGGGAGTTTCCTGTTCCTGAAATATCACCTTCCAAACCAGTAATATCATAGGCATCCTTGTCTATTCCATTTATATCAAATTTTAACTGCAATAGTTCAATTTGCGGAATTAGAAGTCTAGAGTGGTCCTTCTTTCTGACTGATTTTTCATCTCCAAAATCTTCCCATAAATCCTCAATGTGTGAGTTTGGGGATGGATAATTTCCTAAGCTCAGAACCTGCCTAGCAAAACCTTTATTGTCAAAGCCTCTTCTCAGATCATAGAACTTCATGTGAAAACTTACCAGATTACTACCTACTATTGAGGCATTGATTATAGTGTTGCGGACTAAGGTTCCTAATTTAATTAGAAACATGGGAGCCCATTTCTCCTCTGGTAAACTATTTTTAATCACTATGAACAACTGTCTACAAACTTCAGCCAATATGAAACAATCAAGAGAAAATCTAGGAAGATTGAGGGGTTCCTCATCAAAACCCCCTATCCAGATATAAGTAAAATGCGGAAATTAAATATAAAAGCTCCCATAAGTTTGAACTAACTTCTGGGCTTCCAACAATATTCTCTGATTAGGGGTTCCTACCAACTGACAACATAGTTTTCCAAGGAACACATCATGGACTCTCCTATAATATTCGAGGACCTTGTCTTTTCTTAACAGGGGGCAATATTCATAAACATTCAGGTCTTCATTCCATGGTTCATGTGGAATAGCTCCTAGATCTTGAGTGCATGCAAGACAATAAATTAAATAAGAAGACATATAGAATTCCTTATTTATCATTCGGGCTTGTTTAAGCTGATCTCGTAATGAACTGGCAATAATTTTTGCCTAGTCAAGATGCTCTCTACCTTCCAAAACTATCTCAATGAAGTGGAACATCCAATCTTTGAAAAGAAGAACCTTCTATGAACCTTTCACTCGATGAAGCAAAACCATGATATCATGGACATGTGGTTTCATATGGTCCTTAGTTAAGATTTTGGGTAACCGAGATCCACCTTTATAAAAAAAATTAGTCCATTTACAGGGCATATGATTGTAATTTTTGTCAGTATTTTATCGAAACTGAGCGAGTGACTAGGTGGGGGTAAAACTAGCAAAGGTTTCATTTGGAATCTTGAAAATAGACATTATAGTCTCTCAGGTCACGGAAAAAAAGGGTCTCACCACCAACATCCACTATACATTTGGACTTAATGTCATACTGATTTATGCATTGCTGAACTAACTCCAGACTCACTACTGACGGAGGGAAAGCTGCAGCTTCCAACAACCCACTTGACAAAAACTCTAAACTATACTCCTTTTTCGCATTTTCTGTGAGGTTACCCACCATCTTTTCTACCTCAAGCCCTAACAAGTTTGTGTCTGTAATTACAGGAGCATGACATACCATGTTCGTAAGGTTTCTGAAGAAGTGCATACTAGACTTCATCTTTTATACTCGGAAACAAACAAAAAGAAATCCCCTCCTTGGAAAAATATTATCAAACAGGAATAGGAAATAAAAGAGAGCTTTTAGTGGCTACCTGTATTCTGCAGACTTAAGAAAATAACTTCCTTCTTCCACAGCTGAGACTCCACAATTTCATCATAGAAAGAAGAAAGCTTACAGGAATACTTATATTTTGGGAAATCATACCATCAAGGCTTGACTTAAAGAGCTCTAAATGGTAGCATTGATTAGAGTGAGGTGAGCAATGATGATTTGACAACTAAATGTCACTAAAATCTACAACCTTTAAAAATATCATTAATTCCCTTTAAGTGGTATCCTTCACTCGTGTTTATGATTACTTTTATCATAATTCAAATCTTCACTTCGAATTTACCCCGTGGTTCTTGTCATTTCAAAACTGTCTATACTCCAACACTTAAAAATAACTCCAATGCCCAGTCACCACATTCACACCTTAAGCTGTCACATCACTTCTTGATTCTACCACCACTTCCTCTTGAACTCCTTTGAACTACTTCGAATCAAGGTTCAAATAGGTTCGAAGTGGTTCGCTGCCAAAAAATGATGTAGATGGGGGTCCCACCTACATTTCCAACGTTAGAAACATAATCTTTGATTGAACTACTTTGAACTACTTTAAACCAGATTTCAAAGAGGTTCAAAGTGGTTCATGAGAAGGAAAGAGTTTGTAAAAACTCAACCAAGGAAAGTTGACTTTGAACTATACAAGCTTGGGGATTATATCGTGACTAGTGAAGGCTAGGCGAACTTAGAGAACTATTGAAGAAAAACTGACAAAGGTAAGATGCTGGACTAGACTTTAAAGGAACAAACAAAGAAAAGGGGGCAAGGGCACTTTTTCTTTACATGGCGACTATAAGTGACCCTAACAGATAAATACATTTTACTGATAAATTGATTCATAGTATCAAAATTTTACTGAAGGAGTTTAATAAGTTTCCTGAACCAGTTTTTGTTCATTATTGGCAATGGACATAAATAGCCTAGTTCGATTTATGTATTGGGTTTCCTTTTGAGTTGTTATTGAACAATGTTTCAATATTGTTAATGCTTGGTTTCATGACTGTGTTCAATGTTTGAATGTACCAAATCCAAAATGTCAGTAGTTTGATTTGGAGAAACCGAATTCAAATAGTATTTGGTATTTTGGATTGTGAAAGGGATACAGTTTCTATGAGTCTATGTAATCCCAATTTGAGATGATGGGAGTCATTTTGTTGTGACAGGATATCAATTCCAAAATTGAATGTTAATTATCCTATGTATTGGAATGGGTTTTTCAAGAACTATTACTTTATTTATATTGATATCGGTAGTCCATTGATATATGGATATCGATTCCACGTTTGACATTAGCAGCTCACTCGATTTGAATAGGAAATCATATCCAAACGTCACTGGGGAGGTTTTTTTAAAAAAAAAAATGGAAAGATGAGTAATAATAATGGTAATATGAAGAGAATGAGCCAAGGGCATATGCCATAACATGATGCCCTAGCTCATAATAAAACAGTGAGAATCTAGATGTAAATGCCATAATCAAATCATCCAAAGAAATTAACTCAATGCCATGGACACAACAGAGAATGGATTAATGATCACAGTAAGATGTGCCCTTGAAATACATGATGGTATTCAATCAAGTGATCAAATACAATGTATTCTATCAAAATACAGAGGAGATAATGACACAATCCCTACCTCAATGAGCTTCCATTTGATAAGGAGAGGAAAAGCCAAGTTTCCAAAACCAAGCTCTAAGATCAAAGGCGCAAGTCCAGATAAAAACTACAACCCCTATACATAGTGTCGAATCCGCCCTGGCCGATGAGGTTTCGCGCGCTGCAACCCTTGAAAAAATTTGATGTGGTAATAATGAAATGAGAAATGAAATCTTTTTTTTTTAAGTTATTCCCATGTGTGTCAAAATTTTGACGTTCACAGTATTGGTCAAAATTTTGACAAACCCTAAGTTTTCCTTCTATAATCGAACCAACAAAAACCTTTTTATTTCATGGTCAAAAATTTTGGTAGAAAAACTAGGTCAAATGTACTAGTGGGGTAAGTGCACCAAGATGTTATTCAATTTAATGGCCACATACAAAAAAAATACCAAAAATGAACAAAACACATATGAGTTTCTAATAATTTTAAAACCATGCATGTTTTATGGCTCAAAAAATGTGAGCCATAATGCATACATGTTTTCTTAATAAAAAAATATGTACGTGTTATTCTAAATAAGAATAACAAGTATGTGTTTTTCTTATTAAAAAACATGTACATATTTTGTTGATTTTAAATTGTAAAAAAACAATATTTCCATTTTCATCACTTGCGACCTGCATTTTTTGCAATGGTTTTCTTAGTCTCAACCCAACATAACATGAATTTGGTTTTGAGATTTACAAGCTAGCTTGAGATATTTAATTATGTTGTTTTCCCTTTATATTTTTTCATTAAGATATATTCATAAAATATAACTTTTAAGTTCTATTTAATGTATATATTGGGTAGATGTTAGAGAATGGTTTCAGCTCTCTCAGAGTCATAATGCTATTCTAGATTTTAGATCTTATAATTTTTAGTCTTGGTCAAATTTTAGTAATCAATGGACTCCTATCATCATTCTATTATTTTCTATCTATTGCACACTATTTGGCTCCCCCAAGCTCTATACCTATCCATGTCTTCATCTCTCTCATTGTCCCCCTATCTACCTCTCTATCCCACTCTCTTCTCTCTCCCCCAAGCTCTAAATCTTATAATTTCTCAAACTTAGTCAAATTTCAATAATCACCCAACTCATATCATCATTCTCTCCATCTCTAGTTCACTCTCTTTGTCTCCCTTGATCTCTAGACCTATCGATCTCCTTATCACTCTCCCTTTCCCTTCTCTCTATCTCACTCTCTCCTCTCTCCCAAGATCTAGACCTCTCTCTCTCTCTCTCTCTCTCTCTCTCTCTCTCTCTCTCTCTCTCTCTCTCTCTCTCTCTCTCTCTCTCTCTTTGTGTGTGTGTAATGAAAAATGTGGTTATCAATAGTAGATTCCCACTTCACCATTATACATTAGAAAAGATGACAAGGGGATCCCAAAATCCAGTCCTCTTTTAGGTGAAAATCTGATTAGCACAACCTAAGTATATGTAAAGGGTGCTAATGCAAGATCCATACCTAAGATAAAGTGTTAATTCTAGGATCTCTTTATTTTTGTGGGTTATTTTTTGTTTAATGTATAAAAATGTAATGTAAAAGAAGTGTGGTGAATATGCAAGTAAATTAAACACTTATGCAATGACAAACAAAAAGATAGAAAATCTAGTATACTAGAATAAGTGCTATGGAAGAGAGAGAAACAAGAAGAACTCACCTTGAGGGATAGTAGAGGATGCAACATCAAATCTATTGAAATCATGTCAGACTGTATCAAAACTAGGAACATACTACGATCTGAAAACTTGAGAGCTACAACTTCTGGTTGTGAAAATATGAGAGTGCCAAGAAAAAGTCGACATGAGGTGGCCTATACCAGTATAGATAAACTTGAAGTGACCTATACTTGAGAGGGCTAAAATCAAAGGTCTCGAGACTGTGACTAAAACTATATCTCCAGATCTACACTTTCTGAGCTGAAACTCTATAAATCTGCACTTGCAAACAAGAGAAGGGGAATTTTTTATGGAAAGGGGCTTACCTTGGTCAAGCCCCTATATAGTAATTAACCTTGAGATGAGATAAGTAAATCATGTAAAACAAGATAAATGTAAGTATACCTTGCTTGTCAAAAATCCTTGTGGATGGATCCAAATCTCTTATACCACAAAGATGTCCACTTGCTTGTATGTATGTTGAATGTAGGAATGTAGGATGTAGGATGTCTTAACTTATGCAATAGATCAACACCTGTCTAGTTCAAAGATCATGGATGTATGAATGTTGGATATGAAGAAGAAAGAAGAATGAATGATGTAGATCTCCTCCCTTGATGGCCAACTCCTTTTCTTCCTATGAAGAAAGAAGCTAGATCTATGGAAAGAAATGCCTCAATGCTTGATGGATGAATGAAATGCTTGCTTTCTTTCTTGAACTCCTTGAAGGCACAATATATTTCTTGTAGATTGATTGCAACTTATGTGATATGGATATCTAGATTGTAATAATGGATGTCAAAATGAGAGAAAGAGGCCTCCTTTTATAGAGGTTCCAGAACTCAAATTCACAAAGGATGACAGACGAAATAGGAAAATGTAAATACTTTGTGTCAGGGATTGAAACACTTCAAAATTAATGTCTTGGGGTATAGGTTGACATGATACTTAGCAATGTTAATTTCAAGGTTAATGAGCAGGGTTTAGAGAAGCATTTGAAATTCAAAGGAAAAATAGACAAATAAGCGGGAAAATCAAGCACAAATACATCCAAGATGATAAAGAAGAGCCCTAAAATGGGGCCCAATTTTTCCTAGAGATTCTAAATTAATGGGTGTTAAATTTTTAGGACTATACATTTAGCCCCCACTTGAGCGGGAGTATGAGGAAAAATCATGCTCACAGTAAATTAAATCCAATGCATAATATGGTCTTATCAAAGAAAAAGAGACAAGGAAACATCAAGCCCCCAAGTTACTTAAGTCCTCATCGAATCTGAGACTAAGATAAGAGAGACATTGCTGATAAGAGAGAGAGAGAGAGAGAGAGAGAGAGAGGTGATTACTATTAGAATAACTGAAAGGGGGGTTGAATCAGTTAGATCAGTTATCCTACAGTCCCAAATACAAAGATGTACCTCACAAAACAATTCAACAAATTATGTAGCTCGGTAACATATAATTTCAATCTATTTTATTCACTTTACCAATTACTAGTAAATATCCAAATGTAATTACCGACTAAATAAACTATGCAGTATGTAAAGTATGATAGCACAAAAATTATAACAAATAACACATAACACAATGATTTAACGTGGAAACCCTACTAAGGGAAAAACCACATGGGATCGGTAACCCAAAATAATTCACTCTTCTGAAGTGAGCTCAGTGAAGAGCCAACCCTGTTAAAGGTTACAATACACACTGTTAGATGTGACCTGGTTAGAGGATTTATCACTAACAGTTAACTTTTGACCAGCATTCACTATGGGATCAACAAGATAACACTTTTCATTCAATAGAATATCATAGGGTAGTACATAAGACTGTCAAGTCCACTCGGTTAAGAGATTTTTTGAATCAATGGTTAAACTGATACAGTAATGATCTGATTCAAATACAACTCAATTGCAAATATTCAGATCTATGCTAAGCCCTTAGAAATAATCCTTTGATCACTAAACAATTTACTTCCTTCAATATCTCAACTTACTTTCACTCGGTAAATGATTCTCTGACACTCGGTAAAACTCCATAGCTCGGTTCTTCAATAACCAGTTTGATCAGGCATGCATGAAAATAGTCTTCACGTGAAATCTTTGCAGTCTCCTTCTTCCGGCATAGTTTCAACAATGAAACTCATATCTCTTATATAGAAAGGTAAAACATTTTCATATCAACCATTAGATTTTTCCACTTAATCTCCTTCGTCCATTTTTGTCGCTTAAACCTTCCTCGATAGATATGTCCATAACACATTTCAATCTCATCCTTTAGATCATCTTTGAATTTTCTCATCTGTGGTTCTCATAACAAAATTCATCATTAACCTCAAAATCATAACAATATCCAGCTCATCATATTCAGTCGTCTGATCTTAGCATTTAATGTTTTCATCCATACTTGGTTAATATAGAAATGCATCGGTGATAACTAGTTATACTAGCTCGGTTAATACTGTCACTCAGTATACACTGCATTGGATCGGTGTATACAGAAATCTTCAATTACCGACCACATTGACTTTTTCAGATTCAAATCTCTTCTTCGTAATAGATTAATGTAACATGCTCAAGTCAACAATATAAATTCATAGCCTCATCAAATAAGTTACCCAATGTTTACCTTCTCCTTCTCTATCATATTCATCTTTTTCTCATGTAGATATCTATGTCCTTCATCTTTTCTTCTTCAACAGATGTTCAGATGTTTTTAATTAACATGATAAGTATTGTCAAGACTAGTTGACATCAATGACAACATATTGACTGATTTAATCATCTTACATATCATTTCAATACTCAGTGATCTCTTATCATTATTCTTCAGTTCATCTAGATATTCAATTAGTTGTAGTTCATCAATCTCTCCCTTTGGCATTAATGGCAACACAAGAAATATGAAAATATACCATACACATACCAAACATGTATTCTACAATTATGTAAGTAAATGTTGTAGCTCGGTAAGCTCTCCCTAGCTTGATATTTAATATGTTTAATCACTAAAAAACATAACAGCATTACATGCAGACTCTCCTTGCAGATTTGATCATTTTAGTTCTCAGATTCTTGTTCTCAACAACAAATATACAATATCTCTCCCTTTCTCTGATCTCTCTCCTTAATCTGATCTTATCATTTTCATATCCAAACTCTCTCCCTTTGACAAAAATGCCAAAGAAAATATAAAACATTTCTTCAATAGCCAAGTAATTATCTGTTGTTCTGTGCATATCAGCCAGTCAGGCACCTTCAATGTACAGATAAACAGTTTTTTGTTCCAACCTCTACAATATTTCACAACCTTAGACAAAATCCAAAATGTGAGCTATGTGCATCAACACGAATGATCTTTTGATAAGTATAGGTTGATGCAAACTTCTGATCACCTCAATGACTGATAGATAGGGGACGGACCCCAAGTCTAGTCCTCAAATATTGAAATATGTCCTTCGGTAATGGTTTTGTAAAGATATTAGCAAGTTATTCCTTAGATGTTACAAATTTTAGTTTCACTTGCTTCTCTTGAACTTGTTCCCTTAAGTAGTGATACTTAATAGATATGTGCTTTGTTTTAGAATGCATCATAGGATTCTTTGAAATGTTTATAGCACTAGTGTTATTACAATATATAATCACCGGCTTAGTGATTACCTCATTCATTCCTTCCAATACTTGTCTGATCCAAGCAATATTAGAACAATTTGCAACAACAACAACATACTCTACTTTAGAAGTAGACTAAGAGATACATGCTTGTGTCTTGCTTATCCAAGTCACAATCCTACCTCCTAAAAAGAATGTTCCATCAGTTGTGCTCTTCTGATCATCTATGTTTCCAACCCAATCTGCATCGGTGTAAACTATCAGTTCAAAATTGCCTTCCTTAGAAGACCATACACCATATTCTTCAGTCTTCTTCAAGTATCTCAGAATTCTTTTAACTGCAACCATATGTGACTCTTTAGGATTGGCAAAACATCTTTCCACAATCCCAACAACTTGTGAAATATCAGGCCTACTGTGTACAATATACATCAGTTTCCCAATCATAGATCAGTACAGTTTTTGATTTACCTCTGTAGATTCATCATCCTTTGTCAATTTACATCCAGTGACCATCGGTGTTCCGACTAGTTTTGCATCTTCCATGCCAAAAGTTTTCAATACTTCTTTAATGTATTTTGATTGTGTGATGAAAATCCCATCATTCTATTGTATAATTTGCAAACCTAGAAACAATTTAATCTCTCCAAACATTGACATCTCAAATTCCTTTCTCATTTCATTAGCAAAATATTTACAAATTTGATCTTGTCCAACAAAGATTATATCATCAACAAATATTTTAGCAATCAAAATGTTATCATCAAAATCTCCTTTCATATACAAATTATTGTTTTCACTAGTTCTTACAAAGCCAATACTGATAAGATAAGCATGTAGTCTTTCATAACATGCCCTCAGCGCTTGCTTCAGTCCGTATAAAGCTTCGTGAAGGCTACATACCATGTCTTCCTAATTTTGATCAATAAATCCTTCTAGTTGTTCTATGTAGACCTCTTCTTCAAGAATTCCATTCAAAAAAGTTGATTTCACATCCATTTGATATACCTTGAATCCCCTATGTGCATCATATGCTAGTAGTATCCAAACTCCTTCAAGTCTTGCAACAAAGGTTTCACCATAATCAATACCTTCTTCTTGTGCATATCCCTTGCAAACAAGTCTTGCCTTATTCCTTGTAACTTCTCAAATCTCATTCAACTTATTCCTGAAAATCCACTTAGTACCAATAACATTTTTATCTTTCAGTCTAGGTACCAATTTCCATGTCTTATTCTTTTCAATTTGTTCAATTTCCTCATTCATAGCATTTATCCATTCCTCATTTTCAATTGCATCCCTAACATTCTTCGGTTCAAACTCACAAACTAAGCTTGTGTTTTGTCTTAACTTACTTCGAGCCATCATGCCAGCTTGCTTATCTCCAATTATTTGATTCTCTAGATGGTTTCTTCTAAAAAAAAATTCTAGCACTTGTTCTCTCCTCTATTCATCATTCAATTCAGGTTCATTTCCATGCTTGGTAGCTTCTTCTTGATTCTCAATTTGCATTTTCTGACTATTAGTAGCATTTTCCTGATGCTCGGTAGACTCAGCCTGTGGCTTCGGTAGATATTCTAGATCTTCAACATAAGTAAACCTACCATAATCTTCTGGTTCCCTCATGCTTTATTCATCATTCTTTTTAGAAAACTCATCAACTCTTACATTAGCACTTTCAATGATCTTATTAGTAACCTTATTTAAACATTTATAAGCTTTACTCTTAGTAGAATAACCTAAGAATAAACCTTAATCACCTTTGGAGTCAAATTTACCATTCCTATCATCTTTCAAAATATAACACTTACTACCAAAGATTCTGAAATAGCTTACACTCGATGTGTATCCAAACCATAACTCATAAGGTGTCTTGTTTGTGTCTTTCTTTAGTTGAACTCAGTTCAGGACATATATTGTAGTGCTAACTACCTCTCTCTAGTACATTTGTGCAACATTTTTCTCAATCATCAAGGTTCTAGCACAATCAACAATTGATCGATTCCTTCTTTCAGCAATTCCATTCTCTTGTGGTGTTCTCGGTGCAAAAACTTACCTTTTGATTCCATGCTCATTACAGAAGTTAGTGAATTCATCAGAAATGAACTCACCTCCTCTATCAAACCTTAATCATTTCAATACTTTCCTATTTTTTTTTCAACTTTAGAATTATACCATTTGAACAATTTGAATGCCTCAAATTTTTGTTTCAAGAACATAACAGTCATCAATCTAGTATAGTCACCAACAAACAAAATAAAGTATCTATCACCATAGTAGCTTTGAGTTCTCATAGGACCACATAAGTCGGTGTGAACCAACTCCAAAATTCCTTTAGATGAATAGTCCTTACTTTTAAAACTAGATT
The DNA here is from genome assembly GCA_027943335.1 of Chamaecyparis obtusa. Classification (NCBI taxonomy): domain Eukaryota; kingdom Viridiplantae; phylum Streptophyta; class Pinopsida; order Cupressales; family Cupressaceae; genus Chamaecyparis; species Chamaecyparis obtusa. The sequence continues at coordinate 681,934 of BSBK01000344.1, read as the reverse complement.
TGGTCATCTTTCCTTTCTAACATTGATGGCACATAACATGATTAGGTTTTGTAAGTTTAGGCAATCCCCTAACTTTCCTGTTTCTACTGATCTTAATCATGTTATCAAAATTTACATGACATAACCTCTTATACCATAACCATGCAACTTCATTTTTCACCAACAAACAAGAAGTCTCAGCGTTGTCAAGATAGAATAAATTACCTTTTGATTGTCCTCTAGTGCCAACAAGTGTTCCATTTTCATCATAGATTTTCACCTTCTTTCTCTCAAATGCAACTCGGTGACTTGAGTTATTCAGTTGTACTACACTCAACAAATTGTAGTTAAGTTCTTTACCCAGTATGCATTATCACATCTAATTCTATCATTCAGCAAAATTGATCCTTTTACCATATATGGTGTATTATTTCCCATTTTTATTGATCCTCCATTATAATGCTCAAGATGTTCAAACTTATCTTCATCACCAGTCATGTGATGTGTACAGCCACTATCAATGATCCAAGTATCATTTTTACTAACTTTAGAAATAAGTGTTGTTTCTACATACCTTTCCTTGTCTTCTGAATCATCTTTCATTGCGACAAATACTACTTCAACATCATCATCAGTTTCGGTATCAGTGTCATCATCATCATCATCAACAAGGTAACAAGCCTTCTTAACTATGTCTCTATAATCTCAGTTATCTCTATTGTACTATCAGTTTCCTCTATTATTCCATTTGTTATTCCTTCTACCAAATTTGGCATCACCCACTTGGTCTTTATCTTCTTCTTTCATGTTGGGACATCTAGTAGCAATATGGCCAACTTCTTTACAATTAAAACAAGCTAAAGGTAACTTTCCCTTATATCTTCCTTTACCTTTCTGCAGTCTCTGGGTCATTAGTGCTTCAAGTTCATCAAGCTCATCATCAGTGTTACTATCACTTTCATTCCTTATATTATGCTTACTGCTAGACTTACTAATCTTAAGAGATGACATAAAGTCAAATTCAACACTCAGTACAACACTATTGTCAAAATTATTCAGCTCAAAAGTTGTTAACTTTCCAATCAGACTATCAAGAGTAAGAGTGCTATTAGGTGCAAACCTCATTTCATGAATAGCAGATATTCTGATTGCATAGACAAGAAACAAGGTTCTCAATATCTTACTTATCACAGTATCTTCATCAATAATTCCTCCAGCTCCTCGGATAGCATTGACTACCTCTTTGATATGGTTTGAGTATTGTGTGATGTTCTCTCCTTCCTTTATCTTCATGTCATCAAATCGGTCTCACAAGATTTCATCTCTGGCTCTCATCACATTCACATCACCACCAAGAACTAGAGAAATTTTATCCCACATCTGCTTCATTTTAGTGCAACCTTTGACATCCTCAAATTCAGTATCAGATAGAGCAGCAACAATCTCTATCATAGTAATGTTGTGTTCATGTCGGGCTTCCAATTGATCAAGATTTAAAGGTCCAACCATCGGTTGTAAGTAGCCATTGTCCAGTAAATGTAATGCAGAATCTCCAATTCTAGATATGTGAAGTTTCATCCAGCTTTTCCATGTAGTAAAGTTGTCTTTGTTCAACTTTGGCACTTCCCTCTTATACATCTTGTGATCTTTCTGCTCAAGTCCTTAAAACTTTCTTCCAAGAAACCAATATGCTCTGATACCAATTGTTAGAATAACAGAGAGGGGGGTTGAATCAATTAGATCAGTTATCCTACAATCCCAAATACAAAGATGTACCTCACAAAACAATTCAACAAATTATGTAGCTCGGTAACATATAATTTCAATCTATTCTATTCACTTTACTGATTACCAGTAAATATCCAAATGTAATTACCAACTAAATAAACTATGCAGTATGTAAAGTATGATAGCACAAAAATCATAACAAATAACACATAACACAATGATTTAATGTGGAAACCCTATTAAGGGAAAAACCACTTGGGACCGGATAACCCAAAATAATTCACTCTTCTAAAGTGAGATCGGTGAAGAGCCAACCCTATTAAAGGTTACAATACACACTGTTAGGTGTGACCTAGTTAGAGGATTTATCACTAACAATTAACTTTTGACCAACATTCACTATGGGGTCAACAAGATAACACTTTACATTCAATAGAATGTCATAGAGTAGTACATAAGACTGTTAAGTCCACTTAGTTAAGAATTTTTTTGAATCAATGGTTAAACTGATACAGTAATGATCTGATTCAAATACAACTAAATTGTAGATATTCAGATCTATACTAAGCCCTTAGAAATAATCCTCTGATCACTAAACAATTCACTTCCTTCAATATCTCAACTTACTTTCACTCGGTAAATGATTCTCTAATGCTCAGTAAAAATCTGCAGCTTGGTTCTTCAATAACCAGTTTGATTAGGCATGCATGAAAATAGTCCTCATGCAAAATCTCTGCAGTCTCCTTCCGGCATAGTTTCAACAATGAAACTCATATCTCTTATATAGATAGGTAAAACGTTTCATATCAACCATTAGATTTTGCCACTTAATCTCCTTCATCCATTTTTGTCACTTAAACCTTCCTCGGTAGATGTGTCCATAACATGTTTCAATCTCATCCTTTAGATCATCTTTGAATTTTTTCAGCCGTGGATCTCATAAAAAACTTCATCCTTAACCTCAAAATCATAACAATATCCAGCTCATCATATTCAATTGGTTGATCTTAGTATTTAATGTTTTCATCCATACTCGGTTAATATAGAAATGTTTCAGTGATAACTAGTTAGACTAGCTTAGTTAATACTATCACTTGGTATACACTGCACTGGCTCGGTGTATACAGAAATCTTTAATTACCGACCACATTGACTTGTTTAGATTCAAATCTCTTCTTCATAATAGATTAATGTAACATGCTCAAGTCAACAATATAATGTCATAGCCTCATCAAATAAGTTACCCAATGTTTACCTTTTCCTTCTCTGTCATATTCATCTTTTCCTCATGTAGATATCTTTGTTCTTCATCTTTTCTTCTTCAACAGATGTTCAGATGTTTGTAATTAACATGATAAGTATTGTCAAGACTAGTTGACATCAATGACAACATATTGACTAATTTAATCATCTTACATATCATTTCAGTACTTAGTGATCTCTTATCATTGTTCTTCAGTTCATCTAGATATTCAATCAGTTGTAGTTCATCAATTACTTAGTCCTAGTAAGATTGTTTGTTTTACTGTGAATCACACAAAGAAAACACCGCAAAAGATGGCATTGAAATTCTAGCAGAGTTTGTGTGTCATGCTATTCAATCCATCTAGGATCTATCCTTAAGGATTGTATGTCCAAAAAGGGTCTGACAAGAGCGATATGTCCTTAAGGATTTTATGTCCAAAAGGGATCAAAATAAAAGAGGGATTTGTCCTTGAGGATTTTGTGTCCATAAGGGATCCAAATGTAAAGGCATCATCAAAAATTATGTGTGTGTGTGTGTGCTAAATGTGTGTGGAGTGTATGCAGCCACATTAAAGTTATTGCAAATCCCTTAACATGAGTAATGGATTTAACAGAGCATACATGCATCCACTAGAGATGTTTCCACTTTGACATGGCCCCAAGAAAGAACAAGTCAAGGAAAATGACCACACGAACAAAGACAGCACAAGAGGAATCTACCAACTCTGGGGTCAGTATGATCATATGATAATATATGAAATATTATGTCAAAATAAAATATCACTATTCCCAAAGGAAGTAGAACTAGAACACAATGGAATAAATCCATGTAAGAGGCATGAAGAAGGGTCTTTTTGGGCCAAAATCACGGAGACCAAAAATAATAGGTGCTACCATTTTTCAGCATCCCAAGTGGACAACAAAAAGGCACATTTACAAACAATGACACATGTACAACATAACATGTAATGACATATAGACTAAAAGAGATACAAATAGAAGAATGTTTACGATGTATGTCAATTCCTTTATCACCTTGCACCAACAAAGCAACAAGGATCGTTTAAACAAACCTAAAAAAACATATAACAAGAAGCACATTATAGGGGAAGCACATTACAATTGGAAAACACACGAAATCCACCACACAAGAGGAGATAATCAAGTGAATCGCCTACCCCCTGTCTCAGTCCATAGTGTTTAGGGAAGGTGGAAAACTCACAAGTGGAGAAGTCAAGCATGGAAAAAGGAACAATAGCTAGTTCCAAACAAAGACCATGTTGTGAAGATAGGTCAATGTGTTCATTACTAAGAGTGATGGATAATTGTTGTGAAAGCATAGCTGGTAAATCATTATCAAGATCAATAGTCTTATACATATCATCAAAATCACTAGCATGCATATCATTGTTAGTATCCTAAATATCACCATCAAGAGTATCTTCTTCATCAAGATTAATCCTAATAAATCTAAGATATAAATAGAATTATCATGTTTGTTCATTTTAACCTTGTTTAAATTCACTTCCTCCATAGGTTCAGGCATGGGATGGTCAAAGGGGATTAAATAATGAGGAGGTGTATGGGGTGAATAAATGATTTGAGAAGCACAACATAGGCTCTATAATGACTTTTCTGACGGAAAGCATAATCATGTCGGTTACGTTTGGTCTTACTAGATATTTGACATGGGATAGGATCAATCAACAAAAGATCCTTTTATTCGTTAGGAGGAATAACTGAAGGAACCACACTAGGTTGAGAGGTGATCAGCATAGATAAAAAACTAATCCAGTTTGATACTAATGACAACATCTAATGCTCAATAGAGATAAAAATTTGAGAGCACTGATTTACCCCTCCCCTCTCAGAACCTTATCTCTCCATTCCAATAATTGGTATCATAGCTCAGATCTCTTATTGGATAGTTTAACCACTGAAGAGGAAAGATCTAATCTGGAGAGATACAAGTTGGACAAAACTATAGAGAATCAAAAGATTCAGATGTAGATGTTTATTGAGAAATAAAAACAAGTTAAGGATGCATTGAAAAAGTTATGGGTTTAGAGAAAGGACATGGCCATTAGGGAATGTGAGACTAACTACCATGAAGAAGATATTGATGACCCATTTGAGAATTTAGGATCTAGTTTAGGCAATATTTCTAACAATTCTGAAAGTGTAATTTCTAGTTTATCTGATAAAAATCTTCATTTGATTGAACAAGTGAAAGCCCTGCAGATTGGTCAAGAGACACAAATGGTAAGAATGATTGATGTGATGAACAATGCTAGACAAGTTGAACAAGAGATAAATTTGGTTGTTGAAGACATAAGACAAATGACTGAACAACTACAAGTGAAGGAAAATGAGATATTGAGACTTACCGAGCATCACTTCAAAATATCCAATCAGATGATTATTGTAAGCTAGGAGATCAATCGATTAAATAGTGAGTTGTCAAGGAAACTTGAAGACATTGGAGTACTCAAGGAAGAAAATGAAAAACTGAGAAATGAAGTGAAGATGCAAAAACAACATAATGAGATGATGAAAAAGGTTGAAGACAGTTCTAAGAAAATTGATGATTTTTTTATTAGTCAAAGAGGACTTGGAAGCACTGTTGGATTAGTCTACACCGAGCAAGGAGAATCATCCAAGCAAGCTAAATAGATGAACAATAGCTAGAATCAGAGACCTAAGACACTGATATGCTATCGCTGTGGTAAATCGAGCCACACTTCAAATGTATGTCAGAGTAAAGCACAAGGTAAACCTAAAACCACTCCTAAGTTCAATGGTCATTATTATAATTGTAACAAGTTTGGACATCAAGCATATGAATGTAGATCTAAGTTGAATAGGACTCCTAACAAACCCTACATGGAGAAACATTGTCACACTTGCAACATGCATGGACACACTTCACAAGAATGTAGAACAAAGATGAAGCAAGTCTGGACACTGAAAGGACAGAATAAATCCTATCAACTGAGAAGACAAGGTAATGCTTACACTTAGAATTATAAAACATGGGTTAACTGAATTTTATGTGGAATGTATGGACATATTACAGCTAATTGTATGAGGGAGAGATGGGCTAGAAAATATTGAAGCTAGACAGGAACTGGTATGGCATGTTTACAGTGTCACAAAGTCGGTCACCTACGTAAAGATTGCAGAGACCGAGCACCAGAAGAACAAATTTTTGAGAATGGAAATACAATTGTAGATATCATGAGGATAAGAAACACTATGTGGAGAAAGGCATCAAATGATAATGTTGAGTCAAGAAATGCAGTCAATGAAACCTCATCCATTGGATTGGGTGACATCGGCACCTCCACCTAAGCTGATAAAGGTATGTATGGAACTAATAATTCAAGTTGATCATATTTTACATACAACTCCTTATATTAGATGTGCACATACCAAATCCACATGAATTGAGATGCATTATGGTTTTATAAGTTTTTTAATTTAAATAGTTTACAGTTAGTATATGCTAGACTAAGTAAGGACTTACCCGTCGGTGACTATTATGCAAGGTTTTGAGCGGGAATTTGAAAAAGGTTATAAATAGGCGATGAACTTAGTTCATTTTTCACCAATGATTTTGAAGAGAAAAAGATTTTCCAGAGCAATTTTGAGCAACAGATTTTCAGAATATTTGAGAGCTATTTCAAAATCTTCTGAATGATTTCATCGGCATATTTGCGTAAGTACTGTTACTACCGAGCTATTCATACTAGTATTTACCGAAACCCTATTTCAAGAAATAATGGCATCCGCATAGAAGAACAAATCCAAGTTTGCAGAGGAGGAAGAAGTTAACCTTATAGTGCCTACAACATGCGATGAACCCTGATACAAACTTCATCCTAAAATTGCATCGCAAATTGATCAAGCGGGAGCATTTTCAAGTATACCCCCTATGGGTCTACTGGTTGAAGACGTGAGATCTTATATTCACTACAAAATAGAAGAGATTAGAGATTTTGACATGTATGCAGCTTACCAGAAGCTATGCGGAGAAGATGGAAAGCTGAAATATGATCACAAACAACTAGAGGTCATTGGTTTGACGAATGCCCTAAATTTTCTGAGGGAATTTAAGAGAAAATGGATTAGGGTTGTTCTTAGGAGATTTCATGATGGAAAATGATGGTTGGATGAGCTGGTAAAGATAACCAAGAACATGATTCATGTGATCAAGAACATGATTCATGTGATCACCGAGTATCCTACCACTGATAAGGCAAAAGCAATTCATAGTGCATCTAGGGCATAAATTTTGAAGAACACCAGAGCCGAGTGGGATGGCTAAGCCATGAAGATCTACACAATCAAAGACCTAGATGTGAAATATACAACACATGTCATTGGTTAAAATATTTATCACTCGATCAGATTGAATAGTGTGCCTTGTGTAGTCGTTGACATAGCCTACAAAATGGTTAAGAAAGGTTATCAGTTGGACCTAGCTGAGCTTCTATTGAAGAAAATTGAATAGAACATGAAGACAATCCGATCGGCAAAGTCTAATACATGTAAGTTTGGATCCTTTCTAGTTTGCATATTCTTTTATGTGCAATGATTTTTCCCATTTGTCGGTAATATAGAGTGGTCAACCGAAAATTTGGTCGTAGTAAAAAAAATTATTTGATTAAGGGCTTGGGAAATAATATTAATAATGTTTTAGACAATTACTTTGAACAATTCAAAAGCAAAATGAATTCTTGTAGCAGAATTCCAATAAAATTGGTTGAAGAATATGAGAATGATATTTTTTTCTTGTTGACACCAACCACACATTGATTAAGGTTGTAGAGCCTAGTACAAAATGGTTAGCCCCCATGGGATGTGAGATAGACATTGATTTTTCTTCCAAATCAATCAAAGCTTTGTTGGCTGTACCGAAGGATGTTAATGCATAGAGGTTTGGAACCTATGAAGAGGCCAAGACAAGAATTAAAACGGGCTTGGTTTTCGGTAAGATAAAAAAGAAGTCAAAGAAGATGATGAAAAATTTGGTAAAGAAGTTTGGAGATGATGTTGGATCATCTGACAGTACATCGGTTGAGGTAGAAACCGAAGGTCAGTTACTGCTAATGACAAGCCACATGATAGTGAGGAAACTGAGTCAGACAAAGATGCAAACTCTACACCGGTTCCTCCATCCCCCACTCCACAAAAGAAGTTAGAAGTGTAGACAAGGGCATGCACACAATCAACAACTGCAGCCTCACCACCACTGAAGAAAGGAGTTGTAAAATTATCAAGGCCAACTGTTGCTACACCGACAAAGACATACAGGAAAAGAGTTACTAAAACTACTACTGAAGACCCAAAGAAAAGAAGAAAGTTAATTAGGGGAAAAGATGATTTAGATGATGATGAAGATGATAATGATCAATTTAAAGTTGTAGTAAATAAGATTCAGTCCATAGATGAGGTAGAAAAATAAATAATAGAAAATAGTGGACTTAGTGATCCTGAGATTAGTCAGTTTGAGCATTTGTCAACCAAGGATCAGAATAAAATTGAAGAATAAATAATACAAATGATGATAAGATTCAAGAGAGTTTCGATTGAATTTTCCAAATACTTACCTAAGGAATTAGAGGAAATAATTTCACAAAAGTGGTCCTATGCCTTGAATACCAAGAAGAGAATGAGGGAACAATCCCTAGTTTTGGTAGTTCCTACATTGACAATTCCTAAAATTAAGGAATTAATGAATAAATATTCAAATAGGTTTAGAGTAAAGAACCGGGAACTGTAGATACTTGATGAAAATCTGGAAGACATAGATGAAAATAGTCAACTCAAATGGACTACAATTATACAAGCTAGAGAGGAAGCAGAAAAGATGGCCTTAGCCATTATTCCCAAGAAGAAATCAAAAAGAAAATGTAAGGGAATACATATTGATGATGCAGATTTTGCACCTACACAAAGAATTGACTTATCAGATATCAAGGTACCTGATACAATAGATGACACTGAGGAAATATGTCTAATAAAGGATGCACTGGATCAAGTTGAGATCCAAGTGATAGATAAAAATGCACTAGGTGTACTCATTAAGGACATCACAAACGGTGATCCTGATGACATAGCTAATGATGAGGATGTTACTATTGCTGGAGAAAAAACATAAGAAGAGGGACACCTCACCGAGCCAGCAATAACATCTATACTGGGTGAACTTCCCATTCTAATATAAGCAATAGAAATAATTTCTAAGGAAGGACCCGAAGGTTCAATCCCTGAGCAACCAATGGATACATCAGGGGATCAAGGGACAAGTACACCTATTGAGACAGAAGAGCCTAAGGAGATAGAGGTAGAGACACAGGACCAAAGTGACCCTAAGACTACCGAGACCACCCCACCAAACACTGCATCAGAAGCTCCCTCTATATCAACCGATACATAGGTTACCGAGGAGAAAAAGAAAGAAGATAATGTGTCTACCAGGAAAGAAATGCCAAATGTTGAGGTAAAGGACATTGTACCTTTTGTTAATATTTCACCTCAAGAGCTGAAAAAGAAAAAGAAAAATCATGGTAAAGGGCCAATCACACTGGATGAAGTCATAGAAATACCTGACTGTGACCCGAGGACCCTATACCCTGAGGAACTAAGAAAATATGGGGAACTATGCACTAGAAAGGTGGCTCAGGAGAAGCTAAGGAAAGAGTGTAAGAGAAACAAAATACTTGAAGATGTAAGAGACATCTTACAACAAGTTGTACCCGAGGTTCAAATTAATGATGACACACCGGTAATGGACCAAATTGCCACTCTAGTACAAGAAATAAATGCCTCAGATATTGATGTTGAAAAGAGACTTGAGGAAAGGGTGGAGTCTAAAATATAAGACAAGTTAGCAGAGAAAATCAGCCAGGAAGTGGCAATAAATAAGGTAAAACTTTCTGAGGTGATTCCCGAAGTTCAATCTATCACTCAAAACATTATTCATATGTTAGTTAAGCTTTTCAGTGTGGAAAGTTTCACTGTTAAGATCAATGAAAAGATTAAACAGCTAGATACCAAAATCTAAGCTAGTGCACAAGCCTCTTTAACCGAGCCGGATGCTTTTCATAAGCATATCCTCAAAGTTCAAGAACTCGGGCGGTTAAGAGTAGAGTTGAGGAAGCAGGAAAACAAAATAAGTGACCAAGTCACAAAGATTTGGGCTGAGTTACTTCCCCACCTGAAGATAATTGAGAGACATATTGTCAAAGCGCAAGCTTTAGTTGCAACACTTGAAATTTTATTGTTGGAGAACATTTTTGACATGCATGCACAAGTCGGTCTTGAGCACATTGCTCTCGCAAACTTGAAAGAGGAATGGGAAAACCTCTTAGAGTCTTTGAAGAAAACCCACCAGCACATTTTTTATAAGATGTAAGTACATACTTTTGAATTTGGCATTAATCTCAAAAAGGGGGAATATAATGTATATGTCAAATTATAGAATTATATGCTAAGTGTACTACATATATACTGGGAGCATGCACTGAGGGGGAGTTATGTGAATTTTGAAAAGTTTTGAAAATTTTTGTCATGTATATATGAAGCGAGGACAATGAAGGATATATTAGTGTATATACATTACAAGTTTTGATACTAATGCCAAAGGGGGAGATTGTTATCTCTATTGAGCATTAGATGTTATCATTAGTATCAAAATGGATTAGTTAGTTATATATGCTGATCAGTCAGTAAAAGGAAGAACTACAAGATACATTATGCTAGTTGGTTAAACAAAAAAGCCTTCATACCGAGTATGCATAAGGCAGTACCGAAAGCTAAATGGAAATAGGTTTAACCGAGTACCAGAGCAGTTCTACCAAGCATCATTCTATGTCAAGCACCGAGCGTTAGTAAACACTAAGCACACTAGACACTGAGCACCAGTATATTCACTAAGCAGAATTGGTTGTGTTTACCGAGCAATCTAGTAAATGGCGTATTAATTTGTTATGGAACATTTATCTATGTAACCGGTTACAACAAAATCATAAAACATTTTACCAAGATTGAGGATCATTTATTGTAGATGTAATCATTAAATGTAATGATGATCCCTATATATTAGTCTGATCTAGGTTAATTTTGTATACCGTAGATCTTAGGCTATTTTCCTAAGATGATGTAAACCTAATTAGGTCATGAAGGTTAGGCTGTGATGGAAATCATAGCAGTATGCTATATATTTGTAATTCATGTCATTTTGAAAGAAGCACCCATACGGACAAGAAGGAGATCTTGAAGCAAGCATCCACCTTCAAGACATCAATTTTTAGACAAGGTTTGAGCAATAATTAGAGATATTTAGTTTATTCAAAATCAGTCAAGGCTACGGAGCAGTACAAAGGAAAGACTACTACACATTGAGGTGGTATCTATTTGATATTTAATAGATCTTATTCATACAAGCATAAGTTGTCAATTACAAATATATTTTTGTTATTCTCTAATCATTGTAACAGAGTTAGCAAAATCTCTTAACAAAGTAGACCTAACAGTCTTGTAAATCTCTTAACCGAGTACACACTCAACTAGTGTTGTTTAAATCCTTTAACCAAGTAGATCTAGTCAATCTAATTGTTACTCCTAACAGGGTAAGATCACCAGAAGTGATCACAACTTATAGCCTTAACTGGAATACTTTATTATATGCAGTAGTGAAGAATTTGTGGGTGTCATCCCCACCACATTTTTTACCTTCTAACAAAGATTTTTGGGTAACCAAAATATCTTGTGTTATGTGATTGAATTATTGTTTGTTTTCATGCAATTAACATTTACAAGTCAATTGAATGAATTTTGCATACAATGGAATCAATTGGATAGTTTAGGTTACTACTATTTGCAGATTGAGTATCAAGTTAAAAGTTTTTGAGAGCATAGATTCACCCCTCCCCTCTCAGTACCTTATCTCTCCATTCCAACAAAAGTAGTAAGATGTGAAGAAGTAATAGGAGGTAAAGGAGGAATAGGTGGTGTAGGAAGAAGACCACAAGAAGGATCATCCTTAGTTTTGCTAAGTTCACAAATCATTTGAATCTTATAGGCTTTTTATGATTAAAAGAGACAATCAAGATGAATCTTAGTGGTTTGAGGTATAGAAGGCCAAAAGAAATCAAGATCAACTGAACCTCTAGGCATGGACTGATAAAGGCTATGATTAGCAGTCACAATTTCTCCTTTATAAGGAAATTTGACACATTTATGAATAGGAGAAGCCACAACATGCATGTAAGTAAGCTAAGGAAGACCAAGTTTGACTGGAAATTGATCAATAGGAATGATAGTGAAAGTAGTATCCACATTTTTACTACCAACTTACACATGAAAGGAAATAGAACCATGCAAAGGATAAAGGAATCCATTGAAAGTTTGAATCAACACATCAGATTCATCATAAAAATCCTTTTGTAATTATTTACTAAAAAGATGTTCTTCAGTTAACACTTTTACCATACAAGTGGGATCAACAAGGGTACTACAGGAAGGAATTTCATTAACCCTAGCGATAATGTAGAGAGGACCATTAGGTGCCTTAATTGTTTTAGCGGGATCAAAGGTGATGCAAGATTGACGTTGAGGTTGTCGTTTAGGTTTAGGTTGGAAATGCTAAACTTGATTAACAACATGGTTGGTTTCTTAAAATTTCTCATTATTGATGAACTACAACTATTGAATATCTAGATGAACTGAAGAAACAGTGATAAGAGATCACTGAGCTACTGAAATGATATGTAAGATGATTAAATCAGTCAATATGTTGTCATTGATGTCAACTAGTTTTGACAGTGCTTATCATGTTAGTTGCAAACATCTAAACATATGTTGAAGGAAGAAAAGATGAAGAATTGAGATATCTACATGAGGAAAAGATGGATATGACAGAGAAGGATAAGGTAAACATTGGGTAACTTATTGATGAGTCTATGACTTTATATTGTTGACTTGAGCATGCTACATTAATCTATTATGAAGAAAAGATTTGGAAATTAACAAGTCAATGTGGTCAGTAATTGAAGATTTATATATACACCGAGCCAGTGTAGTGTATACCGAGTGATGGTATAACCAAGCTAGTTATCACCGATGCATTTCTATATTAACCGAGTATGGATGAAAACATTAAATGCTAAGAACAACCGACTGAATTTGATGAGCTGGAAATTGTGATGATTTAAAGGTTAAGGATGAAGTTAGTTATGAGATCCACGACTGATAAAATTTAGAGATGATCTAAAGGATGAGATTGAAACGTGTTATGGACACATCTACCGAGGAAGGTTTAAGCGGCAACATGAATGAAGGAGATTAAGAGGAAAAATCTAATGGCTGATATGAAAATGTTTTACTTGTCTATATAAGAGATATGAGTTTCATTATTGAAACATGAAGGACAAAAGGAAACTGCATAGATTTTGTGTGAAGATAGTATTCATGCATGCATGATCAAACTAGTTATTGAAAGAACCAAGTTGCAGACATTACCGAGCATCAAAGAACTATTTACTGAGTGAAAGTAAGTTGAGAAATATTGAGGAAGTGAATTGATTAATGATCAAAGGATTTTTAAGGGCTTAGCATAGATCTAAATATTTGAAATTGAGTTGTATTTGAATCAGATTAGTACTATATCAGTTTAACCATTGATTCAGAAAACCTCTTAACCGAGTGGACTTAACAGTCTTATTGTAATAACCTATGACATTCATTGAATGTAAAGTATTATCTTATTGATCCCATAGTGAATTATGGTCAAAAGTTAACTGTTAGTGATAAATCATCTAACCAGGTCACACCTAATAGTGTGTATTGTAACCTTTAACAGGGTTGGTTCTTCACTGAGCTCACTTCAGAAGAGTGAATTATTTTGGGTTACCGGTCCCAGGTGGTTTTTCCCTTAGCAGGGTTTCCATGTTAAATCATCATGTTATGTGTTATTTTTTATGATATTTTTGCTATCATACTTTACATACTGCATAGTTGATTTAGTCGGTAATCACAGTTTGGATAATTACTGGTAATCAGTAAAGTGGACAGACAGATTGATATTTTATATTACCGAGCTACATAATTTGTTGGAATTATTTTGTAAGGTACATCTTTGTATTTGGGACTGTAGGATAACTGATCTAACTAAGTCACCCCCTATCAATTATTCTAACAATTGGTATCAAAGAAGTATTGGTTGCTTGGAAGAAAGTTTTAAGGACTTGAGTAGAAAGATCACAAGATATATAAGAGGGAAGTGTCGAAGCTAAACAAAGATAACTTTACCACATGGAAAAGTTGGATGAGACTTCACATATCTGGAATCGGAGATTCTGATTTACATTTACTTTACCATGGATACTTACAACCGATGGTTGGACCTTTGATTCTTGATTAGTTGAGAGACCGACATGAATACAATATTACTATGATAGAGATTGATGTTGCTCTATCTGATGATGAATTTGAGGATGTCAAGGATTGCACTACAATGAAGAAAATGTGGGATAAAATTGCTCTAATTTATGGTGGTGATGTGAATGTGATGAGAGCCAGAGTTGAAAGCTTGAGAGGTGGATTTGATGACATGAAGATGAAAGAAGGAGAGAATATCACACAGTACTCAAACCGAATCAAAGAGGTAGTCAATGCTATCCGAGGAGCAGGAGGTATTATTGATGAAGATACTGTGGTAAGTAAGATACTGAGAACCTTGTTGCCTATCTATGCAATCAGAATATCTTCTATTCATGAAATGAGGTTTGCACCTAATAGCACTCTTACTCTTGATAGTCTGATTGGAAATTTAACAACTTTTGAGCTGAATAATTTTGATAATAGTGTTGTACTGAGTGTTGATTCTACTTTTATGTCATCTCTTAAGATTGGTAAATCTAGCAATAAGCATAATATAAGGAATGAAAGTGATAGTAACACTGAAGATGAGCTTGGTGAGCTTGAAGAACTTATGGCCCAGAGACTGCAGAAAGGTAAAGGAAGGTATAAGGGAAAGTTACCTTTAGCTTGTTTTAATTGTAAAGAGGTTGGCCATATTGTTGCTAGATGTCCTAATAGGAAAGAGGAAGATAAAGACCAATCTGGTGATGGAAATTTTGGCAGAAGGAATAATAGAGGAAACTAATAGTACAACATAGACAACCGAGATTACAAAGATAAAGGAAAAAAAGGCATGTTACCTTGTTGGAGAAAATGAAGATGACGCCGACACCGACACTGATGATGATGTTGAAGTAGTATTTGTTGCAATGAAAGATGATTCAGAAGAGGAAGAAAGGTATGTAGAAACAACAGTTATTTCTAAAGTTAGTAAGAATGATACTTGGATCATTAATAGTGGTTGTATACATCACATGACTGGTGATAAAGATAAGTTTGAACATCTTGAGCATTATAATGGAGGATCAATGAAAATGGGAAATGATACACCTTGTATGGTAAAAGGAAAAGGATCAATTTTATTAAATGATAGAATTAGATGTGATAATGCATACTGGGTAAAAGGACTTAACTACAATTTGTTGAGTGTAGCACAGTTGAATAACTTAGGTCATCGAGTTGTATTTGAAAGCAAGAAGGTGAAAATCTATGATGAAAATGGAAAGCTTGTTGGTACTGGAGGACAATAAAAAAGTAATCTATTTTATCTTGACAATGCTAAAACTTCTTATTTACTGGTGAAAAATGAAGATGCATGGTTATGGCATAAGAGGTTATGTCATGTAAACTTTGATAACATGATTAAGATCAATAGAAAGAGAAAATTTAGAGGATTTTCGAGTCTAACCAAACCTGATCATGTTATGTGCCATCAATGTCAGAAAGGAAAGATGACCAAATCTAGTTTAAAAAGTAAGGACTATTCATCTAAAGGTATTTTGGAGTTGGTACACACCAACTTATGTGGTCCTATGAGAACTCAAAGCTACAATGGTGATAGATATTTTATTTTATTTGTTGATGACTATACTAGACTGATGACAGTTATGTTCTTAAAAGAAAAATCTGAGGTATTCAAATTATTTAAATGGTATAAGGCTAAAGTTGAAAAAGAAACTGAAAAAGTACTGAAATGCTTAAGGTCTGATAGAGGAGGTGAGTTTGTTTCTAATGAATTCACTAACTTTAGTAATGAGCATGGAATCAAAAGGAAGGTTTTTGCACCTAGGACACCACAACAGAATGGAATTGTTGAAAGGAGGAACCGATCTATTGTTGATTGTGCTAGAACATTGATGATTGAGAAAAATGTTGCACAAATGTATTAGAGAGACGCAGTTAGCACTACAGTATACGTTAATCTCTATTGAGCATTTAAGGTTGTCATTAGTATCAAAGGATAGTAAATAGGTCGGTCGGTCACTTATATTGATTTGGTCGATAACCAGAAGTAAGACAGAGCAGTCGGTAAAGCCTTTACACCGAGCATCACACAGTTTACTGAGCATCAACGACACTGACACCGACAAACAGTAAACACCGAGCATTGCAATATACACCGAGCGGATTATACAGTGTTTACCGATGATCATAGAAAATGACATAGTAATCTGAAATGGCACATTCTTCTATGTAAATGATTATAACAGATTGTAAAATGGTTTACCAAGATCAAGGAGCATTCATTGTAAAAGATACTCATTAAATGTAATGTTTATCTTATTGTAATAGTTGATCTAGGTTAATTTTGCACCGTAGATCTTAGGGTTATGATTATTTTTGTAACCTAATTTTTGCTAAGGCAGAAAAAATAGAACACTATATATTTTGTATGTTCGCATCATTTTATAAGAAGTTAGTGAACTGATATAAATGAATCACGGAGCACTTGAAGCAATTGCCTAACTTCAAGTCAATCAGTTTATAGAGCATAATAGAGTACAAAGGATATCAGATTGAGCAGAATCAGAGAAGGCTACCGAGCATAACAAAGTAGTGAATCATCATAGTCAAGGTGATATTTTTATGAGCATTTATAGATCTGTTTCAGAAAATTGAGTTGTCAACTAGTAGATAATTGCCTATTACTTTTTAACAATTGTAGTAGAGTTTTTGATAAAATCTCTTAACAGAGTAGACTTAACAGTCTTATGTAAATCTCTTAACCGAGTACACACTTCATTAGTGTTGTAAAAATCCTATAATTAGGTAGATCTAGTTGATCTAATATGTTACTCCTAATAGGGTAAGATCACCAGAAGTGATAAAAAACTTGTAGCCTTAACAGACAAACCTTTTCTATCTGCAGTAGTGAAGAATTTGTGGGTTTCATCCCCATCGCAATTTTTACCTTCTTCCAAGGGTTTCTATGTTAGAAAAATACTTGTGTTATGTGATTGTCATATTGATTTCATGTTGTTTACTTTCTCAAGTTAACTAGATGATTGATTTATGCAATTAGATTCAAGTTATTTTGATCGGTTATCACAGTATACAGTTATAGATCTGAAAAGTTTTACAAGTAAATTTTTTGAAGGCACTGATTCACCCCTCCCCTCTCAGTACCTATCTCTCCTAATTCCAACAGTATACACCCTAAACCAAGTTTAGCTGAAGAAAGACACAAACAAGACACCTTATGAGTTATGGTTTGGATACACACCAAGTGTAAGTTATTTCAGAATCTTTGATAGTAAGTGTTATATTCTAAAATAAGATAGGAATGGTAAATTTGACTCCAAAGGTGATGAAGGAATATTTTTAGGATATTCTACTAACAGTAAAGTTTATAAATGTTTGAATAAGGTTACTAATAAAATGATAGAAAGTGATAATGTAAGAGTTGATGAGTTTGCTGAAAAGAAAGATGAAGAAAGCATGAAGGAAACAGAAGCCTGTGGTAGGTTTACTTATGTTGAAAATCCATATTATCTACCAAAGCCACAGGCTGAGTCTACCAAGCATCAGTATAATGCTATCGAGGATCAGCAAATGCAAACTGAGAATCAGGAAGAAGCTACCGAGCAGGAAAATGAACTTGAATTGAATGATGTACAGAGAAGAGAAAAAGTGTTAGTAAGATTTATTAGAAGACACCATCTAGAGAATCAAATCATTGGAGATAAGCAAGTTGGCATGATGACCCGAAGTAAGTTAAGACATAACACATGCTTAGTTTGTGAGTTTGAACCTAAGAATGTTAGAGATGCACTTGAAAATGAGGAATGGATCAATGTTATGAATGAGGAAATTGAACAGATTGAAAAGAATAAGACAAGGACATTAGTACCCAGACCGAAAGATAAAAATGTTATTGGTACTAAGTGGATTTTCAAGAATAAGTTGAATGAAAATGGAGAGGTCACTAGGAATAAGGCAAGAATTGTTTGCAAGGGATATGTACAAGAAGAAGGTATTGATTATGGTGAAACCTTTGCACCTATTTCAAGACTTGAACGAGTTTGTCTATTACTTGCACATGCTGCACATAAGGGATTCAAAGTATATCAAATGGATGTGAAATCAGCTTTTCTAAATGGAATTCTTGAGGAGGAGGTCTACATAGAAAAATTGGAAGGGTTTTTTGATCAAAATCAGAAAGACATGGTATGTAGATTGTACAAAGCTTTGTATGGAGTGAAGAAAGCACTGAGGGTATGGTATGAAAGCCTACATGCTTATCTTATCAGTATTGGCTTTGTAAGAACTTTTGAAAATAGTAATTTGTACATGAAAGGAGATTTTGATGATAATATTTTGATTGCTGAAATATTTGTTGAAGATATAATCTTTGGTGGACAAGATCTGATTTGAAAATCTTTTGTTGATGAAATGAGAAAGGACTTTGAAATGTCAATGTTTGGAGAGATTAAATTCTTTCTAGGTTTGCAGATTATATAACATAATGATGGGATTTTCATCATTCAATCAAAATACATTAAAGAAGTGTTGAAAACTTTTGGCATGGAAGATACAAAACCAGTAGGAACATTGATGTAAACTGGATGTAAATTTACAAAGGATGATGAATCTACAGAGGTAAATCAGACACTGTACCAATCTATGATTGGAAAACTAATGTATGTAGTACATAGTAGGTCTGATATTGCACGAGCAGTTGGGATTGTGGCAAGATTTTTTGCTAATCCTAAAGATTCACATTTGGTTGTAGTTAAAAGAATTTTGAGATACTTGAAGAAGACTGAAGACTATGGTTTATGGTACTCTAAAGAAGGCAAATTTGAACTCAGAGTTTACACTGATGCAGATTGGGTTGGAAACATAGATGATCAGAAGAGCACAACCAGTGGAGCATTATTTTTAGGAGAAAGGCTTGTGACTTGGATAAGCAAGAAACAAGCATGCATTTCTTAGTCTACTATTGAAGCAGAGTATATTGTTGCTGCTGCAAATTGTTCTAATATTTCTTGGATTAAATAAGTTTTGGAAGGAATGAATGAGGTAATCATTGAACTAGTGATTATATATTGTGACAACACTAGTGCTCTAAATATTTCCAAGAATCATGTGATGCATTCAAAAACAAAGCATATATCTATTAAGTATCACTACTTAAGGGAACAAGTTCAAGAGAAGCAGGTGAAACTAGAATTTGTAACATCTAAAGAACAACTTGTTGATATCTTTACAAAACCCTTACCAAAGGACACATTTGAATATTTGAGGTCTAGACTTGGGGTATGTCCCTTGTCTATCGGTCACTAAGGTGATCATTAGGTTACATCAACCTATACTTATTAGAAAATCATTCATGTTGATGCACAAAGCTCACACTTTAGTTTTTTCTAAAGTTGTGAAAGATTAAAGAAGCTGGAACAGAAATTTGTTTATCAGTACACTAAAGGTACCTGATATGAGCCGAACAACAGAGAATTACTTGGCTTCTGAAGAGTTGTTTGTATATTTTCTTTGGCATTGTTGTCAAAGGGAGAGAGATTGCATATGAAAAAAATTAGTTAGTAAGAACACAAACAGGGACAGAGATTGCAGAAAGAGAGAGAGATTTGAATATCTATTGCTGAGAACAAGAATCTATGAACTGAAAAGATCAAATCCACAGGGAGACTCTGTGGGGTGGTCCCACAATAGTGAGTCCCACTTTTTGGCCAAGTTTGACACAGAGATCAACATTCTAAGAAAAAACTTCACTTTCGAACACCTGTTTCCACAAAACTATTAGGATTTTGAAGATGATGTAAACTAGTCTTTTAGAATTTTCTTTCTAGTTTCTAAATATATTTAAAAAAAAAAATTAAAATACATTTAAATTCATTTTTTCTTCTCCTTCGAAAAGTGGTTTGCGTGAAAAACTATGTTTTTAAGGAGTTATTGTCACTTGGATTAGCATAACTTTTTTTTAAATTTGATAACGATGTAATCCTTTCGAGATTATATTTGTAACTTTAATATCAAGTATACAATTGGTTTTATTCATTTTGGGTCAATATTTCATAGTTTATTAAGTTCTAAAGTGATAGTAATTGTAATTTAGACATAAAGTCACTTGGATCGCTCTAACTTGATCTGTGTATATCTAAATTCATTTTTTATTTTTTTCATAG
Organism: Chamaecyparis obtusa; assembly: GCA_027943335.1. Classification (NCBI taxonomy): domain Eukaryota; kingdom Viridiplantae; phylum Streptophyta; class Pinopsida; order Cupressales; family Cupressaceae; genus Chamaecyparis; species Chamaecyparis obtusa. The sequence goes on along the minus strand of BSBK01000344.1, from coordinate 661,412 downwards.
AAAGGTAACACAAATACGCTTTTCCTACATATTTTTTATTAAAAAAAAATGATAATTTACTATTTTTCCCAAAGTCTTGAAGAGACAAGTTGTTGAATGACCAAAAAACCTATGTTTAATTAAAGTAATATTTAAAAGTGATAATGAACTCAATATGTATTAAAATTGTATTCATTAGAAAGCTTGTTCCGAATAGCATTGTTTGACATCGTATGTTTGAAAAAAGCATCTTGTTTGGTCCTTGTTCCAGGCCTCGAAAGACCATTTTTTTGAAGTTCACTTATTTTCTGAGGGAAAAATTTCAGTTTTGGGGTCTTCGCGCAAAGACACCTGGGGGTCTTCGGGTGAAGACCCCAAAGTGAAAAGTCCGACGAAGAAACACCTCACCAAAATTTTTCCTTGGGTACTTTGTGCGAAGTATATACTTTGAGCGAAGTCAGCTAGTGAATTTATTTTGTAAAAAATATTTAGAATGGTATAAAACTAAAACATTTTATTTCTATTTTATACCGAATTGCAATTAATAAATTCTCTTTTTCTATTATTGAAAGCATTTTTTGGAGGAGGATTTCTATTTCTATTTTTTCAAAAGTATAATTTTGGAGAGGAGAAATATTAGATTAAAGTATTTTTTGAAGAAGAGAATTTTTATTGGCGATCTTGTGGAAGACATTTTTTGGAGAGAAGAAATGGGGAACAAGAAGGGAAGACAAAGTAAATCTTATAGAAAAAGGTCACCCGGTACTGAACAAAGAAATCATGAAGCTGCATTAACATATTATCATAAAACTAAAGAAGTTGAAAGAAAAGCTGAAGGAGGGTCAAGTCAAGTCGAAGAATTGCACATTGAAGAAGGATTGGGATCACTCCCTGCGGAAGCTCAAACAATTGATATTGGAGAAGGGTCAAGATCACGTGCTCCTATTGGTATGGATGAACTTTTAAATTTATCTCAAATTTTATAGAGAAATATTAATTATATAAACTTAGATCATTTACTTACAATGGATGTGGAGAATTTGAGATCACTTGCTAATGTTCAACCCTTCTTGCTAAGAAGAGATCAATGAATATGATAGCAAGAGAAATATTGGTTAAATTTGATAATTTTGAAACACTTGAACAAGCTCAATTGCTTTCAGTTGTACTTATAAACAAAAATTTGGAAGGGGCATTAAAATTATTGGGTATAGACACAACATCAAAGAAGAGAAAAGTTGTTGACATGCAAACTGATATGATTGAAAATCTTAGGAAAGATTTGAACCAACTAGGGAAGTGATCTCGAACTAAAGATAAGACCATTACAAGAAAATTTATGTTAAACATCCATTGTAGGTAACACTATGGGACGAAAAAGATAGATATCTTCAGTTTCATCTCAGTTTGGTTTTAATAGGACAACAATATCATGATATGTTAATAGGAGAATACTTTTGGATAATAGCACCTTGGAAGGCAATTGGGAAATCGTGTGTAGAGCTCCTCGTTCTGATAGGATTGATGAAGGAATAAAAAATTTGGTCGCATTATTTTGGAATGATAATACACGTCCTTCATCAAACAGTAGAGATGTTATCAGACATATAATTTCAGCTAATCAATATGAATATCATACGAAACATTGGTTGGACACAACATAACATGAAATGTATGTGTCATTTTGTAGTTCATATCCTAATATAAAGATTGGGAAAACATTGTTTGAAAGATTGAAGCCATATTATATCAGGACAAACAAAGTGTTTGAAACTTGTTGTTGTCATTATCATATTGAATTTGATCTCCACTATTAGGTTTTTCAAAATTTTGTAGAAGACACTTATGGTTCTGAAAATGCTCCTCCTACTAGATGAAGTGAGTTCATCTCATCCATTTTATGTGACAAAAGAGATGATGTAGTTGGACAAATAAATTGCATAAAAGGAATATGTCAAACATGTGCTGGTTTGTCTCTTTTTCCTTTGAAAAATGAAAATATTGATGTAACAAAGATGGTAAATTGCAAGAGTTACAAATATGTTAAGAATGAAACAAAATTTGGGAAAGAATCCAAAAGGTTAGAATATGTTGAAGAGGAGATAAATGTTGGAGTATTTATGGAAAATTTTAAAAAATTGATTCAACCCTACATTCATCATGCTTTTTTCACAAAGTGGCAAGCACAACAATTCCAAACACTGAGAGACAATTTCCCACATGGAACTATTGTATCAATTGTTGATTTTGCATAAAATTATTCTTTTATTCATCAAAAGGCAATTCAGTCAAAATATTATTTTTTAGAGAAAATTACTATTATGGTACATGTGTGTTATCGACACACACAATTAGATTCAGATGGTATTCAGAGCACATTTGAAGCATGGGTCATCAAGAAGGAATATCATTTTTATATAAGTGATGATAGAGAGCATGACATTTATTATGTAGAACACTGCTTCAAGATATTTTTTGCAAATTTGAAAGAAAGAGGTATAAAAATTTATAAACATTATGTTTGGTCAGATGGATGTGCTGCACAATTCAAATCATCGAGACCATTTTATGCACTATGTAGATATCGTCGTAATGAAAACATACCACATGTCTGGAGTTTCTTTGAGAGTGGACATGGAAAAGGTGAACATGATGGTGTTGGAGCTTGCATCAAACATGCTATATGAAAGTATCAAATGAATTATAAGGGAGTTCATATAAAAAATGCACATGATGTGGTTGAATGGTGCAAGACACATTTCACACCAAATGAGAATGACACATCATCAGGATTGACTCAGGCAATGCCACAGAAAATTTTGGGAGATAAAAGGTATGCACACATTTTTAAATTATTTGAAAGTGTTTAAATTTTTTATGGTATTCTTTATTCAAAGAATATTTATAGAATGTATTATATATGCATTTTTCCAAGTGTGGATAGAAAAATTATGCATGGTTGCAATAGGATAGAAAAGATGAGATCTTTGCATTCAGTTATGAGTACGAATTGTCGCAATTGGATGTTGAACACTAGGGACTACTCATGCTTTTGTTGTCACTGCATTGCTGACAATTATGAAGAATATATCAATCAAAACCGTGGATATGTAGGCGCATGGAATCTAGTGCCACTAGTTGTTACTGATACATTTGATAGAGATGAAGATGAAAACTTTGATGATGTCCCTTTGATTTCTACTGATTACGATCATATCTCAGGATTGGTCAAAATTGGTAAGTATATATATTTCACATTATATGGTACATTGAGTTGCATGTATAGATAGATAGATAGATCTATAGATTGAACTAATTAAATTTTAAGATCTCACACATGTATATATAAATTTATTGTGCAGGAGATGTCTTTGCAGTGATTGTTGAGCGTGGAAATGTAGGAGTTGGTTATTGTTTACTGTGTTGTACTGCAGAGAGAATGAAGTTACTTGAACCTGAAGAAAGTGATGGAATGTTGTTCCCCATAGGTTTGTACAAGATTTACATCAATATATTGAACTCAATTTGTAAATTTTAAATTTCAACCTTTTAACAAATTTCAAATTTAGTTTGTTTAAATTTATATATTGTTAAAATTTGTGACCTGCAGGTTCAGTTGTTTTAGAGGAAACATATTTCAAGAAAATCAAAGAAATTCAACATGGTATTCACTTTGTTGATTACCAACTAGACAATAAGGTGTTTCAATATAGTCACCTAGTAGTTGCCACATCCATTTGTCTCCATACAGTTAAATCTCAATGTGGACATCGTAAGTGGAGACTAGATAGTGAGGATCATGAAAGAATATTACATGTTCTCCATGAAAGGTCTGAACCACATGAGTTGGTCTAAAAAGTATAATATGTATACCTATTTCATATGTTAGGACCAACTTGATATCTCTGGATTAAATTTCATTATACTTTGTTTATATATTTAAACATGTGATGGACTATGATTTGTTGATATATGATGGACCTATTTGATGGTTCAATAGTTTTAATATATAGAATTTTATATGTATACTTTGATTATTCAATGATTTTTATAGATTGAATATTAGTTAAATATTTTATGTATGCTTTGATTATTCAATGATTTTTATGATACTTTTTATGATGTTTATGATTTCTAGATCCCCTTAAGACCTCCCCTTAAGACACTAAAAAATGATGAAATTAGTTAGATTACTTATGACATGTGTTAGTTCTAGAATTAGTTAGAATAGTTATCATCCATTAGTTACATGTATTAACTAGTTATTTTTTATGATATTACTTCTAGATCCCCTTAAGACCTCCCCTTAAGACTGCTTATTAGTAAAAGATCCCCTTAAGACACTAAAAAATGATGAAATTAGTTAGATTACTTATGACATGTGTTAGTTCTAGAATTAGTTAGAATAGTTATCATCCATTAGTTATAGGTATTAACTAGTTATTTTTTATGATATTAATTTTAGATCCCCTTAAGACCTCCCCTTAAGATTGCGTATTAGTTAAAGATCCCCTTAAGACACTAAAAAATGATGAAATTAGTTAGATTATTTATGACGTGTTAGTTCTAGAATTAGTGAGAATAGTTATTGTCCATTAGTTACATGTATTAACTAGTTATTTCTTATGATATTAATTCTAGATCCCCTTAAGACCTCCCCTTAAGACTGCTTATTAGTTAAAGATCCCCTTAAGACACTAAAAAATGATGAAATTAGTTAGATTATTTATGACGTGTTAGTTCTAGAATTAGTGAGAATAGTTATTGTCCATTAGTTACATGTATTAACTAGTTATTTCTTATGATATTAATTCTAGATCCCCTTAAGACCTCCCCTTAAGACTGCTTATTAGTTAAAGATCCCCTTAAGACACTAAAAAATGATGAAATTAGTTAGATTACTTATCATATCTAATCAAATCATATCATCTAATCAAATAAAACTATCTAATCAAATAATCTAATCATATCATATCATATCATCAAATCAAATCATCTAATCAAATCAGATCATATCATCTAATCAAATAAAACCATCTAATCAAATCATATATCATCAAATCAAATCATCTAATCAAATCATCTAATCAAACCATGTAATCAAATCAAATCATATCATATCATCTAATCAAATCAAACCATCTATTCAAATCATATCATCTAATCAAATAAAACTATCTAATCAAATCATATATCATCAAATCAAATCATCTAATCAAATCAAATCATATCATCTAATCAAATATGTCTCAAATCATATATGTCTCTAATCAAATATATGTCTCGATCAAATATATGTATCTAATCAAATATATGTCTCTAACAAAATATATGTCTCGAATCATAAACTGAAAATATCAAACATATACTAATGACATATATAATGAGTCTCAAATAAAAGATATGTGCAACATGTCCTAAACTAGGGATTCATCTAGGTGCATGCGAATAGAGCGACCCTCTGAGTGACTGCCATGAGCATCCTCTGGCTATGAGGCAGCAACTGATCCCTATGAATATAAATGCATGTATATATAATAATAATTTAAAATAATTAAAATATTATAAATGCATGTTTAAACTTACATATTTTTAAAACTTACCTAACCACTACTAGGTGTCACATATGCTGAATTGCTCCTATGAAAAGCATCCTCTGGCTGTTAAGAAGCAACTGACCCCTACAAATTTAGTACAACAGTTGGTTATATACATGTGCATAGTATATATATTATGTAAAGTACTTGAAATATATAAATACATGTGTACACATGCATGCTTAAACATACATATATCTAAAACTTACCTGACCACTAGTAGGTGTCACATCAAATAGATCTCTCATATGAAGATGCTCTGAGCCCACACTAGAGGTAACGTGCTCTGCTAACTATGCCTGCAAAATATTATACATTGAACAAACATCAAAACACACATATACAATTAAGTGTTCACTAAAACTCCTAAGAAAAGAGAAAAGAAAATTTAATATACCTGGGTCTCAGGAGCAGGAGGAGCATCAGCGCGTTGCACCATCGTATCATCAACTAAAACTACATCACCCACACCACCTTCAGTCCTGAACCTCTCTAGTAATGAGGAGTGTAGGGGTGACACTAGCTAGGAGGGGAGTGATGTAGAACCTGAACCATCTAGATGTAATAACATATCCATAAATGATCCAACATCAGTGCCAACATCCACCTGACCCAACCCACGCAACTTATCATCAAATGTGTCTAGTCCCTCAGTGGTGATGTGTACATATCCAACCTATATACCTGGCTTTGTAGCTATAAAATGATATGTGGGTGCAGAGTGCTCTACACTATGTTGTGCCTGACTAGATGGTGTGTCCTATGTCGATGGAACTATAAGACCCCGTACAAGTCTAATGACATCCCTGACTAAATGTACTAGGATCCTCTACATGTCAGCAATATAACAATAGGATTGCAGGAGATCCTCCAAAAAGTAAAGGGTCATATATAAATGAATATGATGACCCTAAAGTGCTCATATCTCTCTAGGGGAAAGAAGACCTGCAACTCTATATGTCTCATCAGTCACACCTACAGTAGTACTAGATGAGGCCTCAGAAGATGCTCTGGCCCTACTCGGTCTAGTCAAAATGTATCTGCCCACTGAATCTAAGTGATGGATGTGGCTACAGAAGAAATATGTCCTATATTATCCACTACTCCCCTCTGAGAAGCAATGATGACTCTATCTACAGTAGCAGCCATCGTCGATGCCATTGTCGGAGTCATGTGCCCAACTAGTTGTCTATGAGGTTGTACAACTTGATCAACCCTACAATACTAATCACGGTTTGCAACCCTACCGCACCCCTGACCATAATATATTGGAAGATCTAAATAGTTGACCCTGAGTCCCAAATGGAACTCAACGTACAAATGTTGTGCAAAATATAAAGGAATCTGGTCGTTATTAGGATAACGACCATGTGTTGCAAGAAACTGAGGGTATATCATGCATGCGATATGAGGAATGACACACTGTGTGACCTGATATGCCCTCACAGTGGGTTTCCCCTCATAATGTAGGAAAACCTCTCGTTTGATGATTTCCTTGGGGACATGGCTCTGAACTGTCTCCAAGGAAACATCACCCGAGACCTTGGCCCTCAACTCTCGAAAAATAGTCTCAACTACCTGAGGCGTGAAGGACGAGTGAGATCTCAATCTAGTAGTCATCGCCTCTAAACTGGTCAATATACTAACACAAGTATCTCTATATATGCTATCTGTTAAAGATGTATGGATGGACTCTCTAAGTCGAGCCATCTCTGTGTCAACAATATGAAAAATGGTTTGTATATTAGGAGTCTGAGGTGCGTCCTGAGTGGCCATCTAGATACATAACATGTGAAAGATAAGTGTTAACAATTAAGTAATTGATTACATGTTATAACTACGTGTAAAATGGAAACAAATATTTAAATATATAAAATTATACTTAAATTTACAATACTAGAGTGTACTAATACTCGTAAAGGGTCCTAGGATGTACTAGAATTGGTATTAGGTCAAGTAAGTGGTCCTATTAGGTCAAGTAAGTGATCTTATTAGGTCTTAAGGGTTCTAGGATGTACTAATTGGTATTAATAGGTCTTATTATGTCACGTAAGTGGTCTTTTAGGTCTTAAGGGTCCTAGGATGTACTAATTAGAATTAATAGGTCTTATTAGGTCACGTAAGTGGTCTTATTAGTTCTTAAGGGTCTTAGGATGTACTAATTGGTATTAATAGGTCCTATTAGGTCAAGTAAGTGGTCTTATTAGGTCTTAAGGGTCCTAGGATGTAATAATTGGAATTAATAGGTCATATTAGGTCAATTAAGTGGTCTTATTAGGTCTTAAGGGTCTTAGGATGTACTAATTGGTATTAATAGGTCCTATTAGGTCAATTAAGTGATCTTATTAGGTTGTAAGCGTCTTAGGATGTACCAATTGATTTTAATAGGTCGTATTAGGTCTTAAGGGTGCTAGAATGTATTAATTGGTATTAATAGGTCATAGGTCAAGTAAGTGGTCTTATTATGCCTTAAGGGTTGTTCAAGGTGACAATGGGTCCTCATATTAATTAATAGAACCTAAGATACATGAATGGGTTCTTGGGAATCCTAAGATATATTAATTGGTGTTGGAGGGGTTATATGTGTCTTTAGATGTCATAAGGTATAGATAAGGTTGGACTAGAATGTCGTAAGGCTTTGTAGGTGTCATAAATGCTTCTAAGGGATTATAGGTTAAATTAATTGATCCTAATGTGTCCTAGGTCTTATAGGGATGGATAAAGTTCCTAGAATGTCTTAAGGGGTTGTATGTGTCATAAGAGGTCCTTAAGGATCCTAGTATTTCTTAAGGGGTATTTAGGGTGACAATGGGTCCTTGTATGTATTAATGGAACATAAGATACATCAATGGGTCATAGGACATTCTAAGATTCTTTAATGGGTCTTGGGAGTCTTAAGGTTTCATATTTTCTTTAAGATTTCATAAGGGATCCAGATAAGAGTCCTAGAATGTTAATGGGTCGTAGGTGCAATAAGTGGTCCTAAGGGATCCTACATTACATTAATTGATCCTAGTATGTCTTAAGGTTTCTTGATAGAAACAATGGGTCCTAGATGTGTCTTAAGATAGTGTAAGGGATGGATAAGGGTCCTAGAGTGTCTTAAGGGGTCGTGGGTAACATAAGAGGTCCTAAGGGGTCCTAGGTTACATTAGTGGATCCTTGCATGTATTAATTGAATATAAGATACATAAATGTGTCATAGGACAACCTAAGATATGTTAATGGGTCTTGAGGATTTGAAGGGGTCATATATATCTTAAAATATTGCAAGGGATGTATAATGGTCCAATAATATTAATGGTTCATAGATGTGATAAGTGGTATAAGTGGTCCTAGGACATCCTAAGATTCTTTAATGGGTCTTGGGGGTTCTAAGGTTTCATATTTGTTTTAATATTTCATAAGGGATCCAGATAAGAGTCCTAGAATGTTAATGGGTTGTAGGTGCAATAAGTGGTCCTAAGGGATCCTACATTACATTAATTGATCCTAGTATGTCTTAAGGTTTCTTGAGGGAAACAATGGGTCCTAGATGTGTCTTAAGATAGTGTAAGGAATGGATAAGGGTCCTAGAGTCTCTTAAGGGGTCATGGGTAACATAAGAGGTCCTAAGGGATCCTAGGACAACCTAAGATATGTTAATTGGTCTTGATGATCTAAAGGGTTCATATATGTCTTAAAATGTCGTAAGGGATGTATAATGGTCCAATAATGTTAATGGGTCATAGATGTGATAAGTGTTCTAAGGGATCTTAGGTTACATTAATTGATACTAGTATGTCTTAAGGGTTCTTGCGGGAAATGATGGGTTCGCATATGTATTAACAGAAGCTAAGATAGATGAATGGGTCCTAGGACATTTTAAGATATAATAATGGGTCGTATGGGTCCTAAGGGGTCCTATATATGTGTCTTAAGATGTCATAAGTGATGCATAATGGTCCTAGAATGTCTTAAGGAGTTGTAGGCATCATAATAGGTCCTAAGAGATCATAGGTTACATTAATTCATCCTAATATGTCTTAAGGAGCCTTGAGGGAAACAATGAGTCCTTGTATGTATTAATAGAACCTAACATGTACATCAATGGGTCATAGGACATCCTAATATGTATTATAAGGTCTTGAGATTCCTAAGGGGTCCTAAGTGTCTTAATATGTCGTAAGGGAGGGATAAGGGTCCTAGAAACTTACTACTACAATTTTTTAACATATTCTAACATAGTACTAGATCATTTTCAAAAATTTAACTACGATTTTCTAAGATTCGACAAACTAAAAATTATTTAAAATAAATAACTAACTAATATTTACTAACTTTACTAAAAATGTGTGTACATGTGTGAGAGAGAGAGATTCGTAATATTTACTAACTTTAAACTTGAAATTTAAAAACAAATATTTTTAATAATTTCTATAAGATCTTAATATTTTCTAACATTTCTACTATGGTTTCTAATGTTTTGTAAATATTTTCTAACGGTTGCTAACAAACTACTACGATTTTCTACCATTTTCTAACATATTCTAACATTTATACTACGGTTTTTAATATTTTCTAACATTTTCTAACAATTCTACTATGATTTTCTAACATTTATAATACGATTTTTAATATTTTCTAACAATTCTACTAACATATTCTAATATTTAACTACACTTTTCTAACATTCTACTATCATTTTCTAAAATATTCTAATATTTAACTACGTTTTTCTAACATTCTACTATTATTTTCTAATATAATCTAATTTTTAACTACGATTTTCTAACATTTCTACAAATAAAAAATTATCTAAAACAAATAACTAACTTAAATAAATATAAAAAATATAATTTACAATAAAAAATGAAAAAAATGTGTGTACCTGATACTAGTAACAATATGAAGATGTTGAAAAAGCTCGGGAGGTGTTGATGTTGTACTGGACGTCACTACTTCGCTCCAAGCCCTGGGGTCTGCAAAATCCAAATAGTAACAATGAAAAATATAAAAAAATTGTCAGAAATTTATAAAGAAATCCGGCCATAGGGGCTTCGCGCGAAGACCCCCACATAGGGTACTTCTCGCGAAGTGGGTCTACCACTTCATGTGAAGTGTTGACTTCGCACGAAGACTCTAAAAAACAAAAATTGGGTAGGACGTCGATTTTTTTCATCCCGAAAAGTGGGACACAACTTTGTGGGATCACCTTGCATGTAATGTTGTTTTGTTTTGTAGTGATTAAACATATTAAATATCAAGCTAGGGAGAGCTTACCGAGCTACAACATTTACTTACATAGTTGTAGAATACATGTTTGGTATGTGTATGGCATATTTTCATATTGTGTGTGTTTCCATCAATGTCAAAGGGAGAGATTGATGAACTACAACTAATTGAATATCTAGATGAACTGAAGAAACAATGATTAGAGACCACCGAGCTACTAAAATGATATGTAAGATAATTAAATCAGTCAATATGTTGTCAACTAGTTTTGACAGTACTTATCATGTTAGTTGCAAACATCTGAACATCTTTTGAAGGAAGAAAAGATGAAGAACAAAGATATCTACATGAGGAAAAGATGGATATGACAGAGAAGGATAAGGTAAACATTGGGTAACTTATTGACGAGTCTATGACTTTATATTGTTGACTTGAGCATGTTACATTAATCTATTATGAAGAAGAGATTTGAAATTGAACAAGTCAATGTGGACGGTAATTGAAGATTTATGTATACACTGAGCCAGTGCAGTGTATACTAAGTGACAGTATAGCTGACCTAGTTATCACCAATGCATTTCTATATTAACCGAGTATGGATGAAAACATTAAATGCTAAGAACAGCCGACTGAATTTGATGAGATGGAAATTGTGATGATTTCGAGGTTAAGGATGAAGTTAGCTATGAGATCCACGACTGACAAAATTCAGAGATGATATAAAGGATGAGATTGAAACGTGTTATGGACACATCTACCGAGGAAGGTTTAAGTGGCAAAATGAATGAAGGAGATTAAGAGGCAAAATCTAATGGATGATATGAAAACATTTTACTTGTCTATATAAGAGATATGAGTTTCATTATTGAAACATGTTGGACAAAAGGAAACTGCAAAGATTTCGCATGAAGATAGTATTCATGCATGCCTGATCAAACTGGTTATTGAAAGAACCGAGTTGCAGACATTATCAAGCGTCAGAGAAATATTTACCGAGTGAAAGTAAGTTGAGAAATATTGAGGAAGTGAATTGATTAATGATCAAAGGATTTTTAAGGGCTTAGCATAGATCTGAATATTTGCAATTGAGTTGTATTTGAATCAGATTAGTACGGTATCAGTTTAACCATTGATTCATAAAATCTCTTAACCGATTGGAATTAACAGTCTTATTGTAATAACCGATGACATTCGTTGAATGTAAAGTGTTATCTTGTTGACCCCATAGTGAATTCTGGTCAAACGTTAACTATTAGTGATAAATCCTCTAACTAGGTCACACCTAACAGTGTGTATTGTAAACTTTAACAAGGTTGGCTCTTCACCAAGCTCACTTCAGAAGAGTGAATTATTTTAGGTTAACGGTCCCAGGTGGTTTTTCCCTTAGCAGGGTTTCCATGTTAAATCATTGTGTTATGTGTTATTTGTTATGATTTTTTTTCTATCATACTTTACATACTGCATAGTTGATTTAGTCGGTAATCACAGTTTGGATAATTACTAGTAATCGGTAAAGTGGACAGACATATTGATATTTTATGTTACCAAGATGCATAATTTGTTAGAATTATTTTTTAAGGTACATCTTTGTATTTGGGACTATAGGATAACTAATCTAACTAATTCACCCCCCCTCTCAGTTATTCTAACAATTATAATTAATTTGTGTAGAGGAAGAAGGTAGCTCAATAGTATTGTTTGAATGAGATAGAAAAGGATTAGTGTACATTTGAAAATTATGATTAGGAGGTGCAACTAATTTGTTTCCCATATTAATACTAGAATCAATAGATATATCATTAGAATCATTAAGCTCTTGCACCACATTTTTCAAGAAAAAACACTTCTCAGTATCATGACCGAGTTGATGATGGAATTGTAAAAAGGATTTAGGATCAAAGAATCTATAAGGAGGTTTAGATGGGTCAATTGGTTTTATAGGAGGAATTTTAATCATATTTTCATTCATTAATTTCACCATCACATTATGCAAAGATTCACAAAGTGGAGTAAAAGTACGAGAAGGTCAAAAAATAGAGGACAAGGGAGCCGCACCTTTGGATGTTGTTTCCACTTGTTCATCTACTATGTTGGATGATTTTTTTATTTTGATGTAGTTGTTAGGCTATTGAAAAAATTTGAAATTGGATGTGGCAGCACTTTTATCAACCGGAACAGGAGCCATTGGAGTGTTTCTCTCAAATTAACTCACTTGAAGTTGATAATGATGAAGCACTGCACAATTGTGAAAATAAAGAAAAATTAGTAAGAAGAACCTTAGCTCTAATGTATTTTTCCAAATTAGAAACAAAAATATGTTGTATATCAACATCAAGCACAGGATAAGAAATTTCAGCATGCATATGCTTAAAACTACCAATGAAGTCACTAACTTTTTCTTTAACACCTTATTAACAATGCATCAAATCAATCGAAGAAATTTGAGGACCAATGTTGTTTTGAAGTCGTTGAATGAAAGCATTAACAATCCTATGAAACAAACATTTGAATAAGGAGGAAAAGAAAAATACCATTGCAAGGATTTGTCTCGAAAGGTTCTACTGAACAACTTAGTCGTGAACCTATAGTCGTGATGAAAATCACTACACAAGGTTTGAAAGGTTTTAACATGAATCATAGGATCACCCTTACCATTATAAGTCTCAAGATGAGAAATATCAATACTTTGTGGGATAAAAGATCGAATAATATCAAGAGACAAAGGACTAGCAATATCAAAAGTACGAATATTGAACTTGGATTGAGAAAATGAGGCAAGTTGTTGTTTCAAATAACACACGGTTTGAGATAAACTATTAATGGTAGAATCAGTAGAAGGAATGATAGGAGGGGAAACATTGGAAATGTTAGGAATGTTGTTTGAAATGGAAGGAATGTTTGAAGAAGCATGAAGCATGTTAGGAGCATTGGATGAAGTAATATTTGAATAAGAAAAAGGAACATTATGGTAAGAAGGCATAGATGAAGGTAATGACACACATGGAATACTTGTAGGAAGAGATGGAATAATAGAATTAGGGAGACTCATATGTGTATAATTGGAAGGTTGAATTGAAGTGGTGATAAGAGGTGGAGCATAAGTGGAGATGCTAGGAGTAGAAGTGGAAATAATTAAATAAGTTTCAACACTTGTTCACACTCTTGAGCACATTCAATTATAGGTTTAACATTGGAATTAGTAAAATGGGAAATAGTACACAAGAGGTTAATACCATGTTCATTATAATGAATGAGTTTCCTTAAGCCTTCTACAATGGAAAGAGTATCAGGATTATGATACTCTTGAGCTAACCAATTTTCCAACTTTTTAAATTCATGAATAAGCTTTTGGACTTAAGAATGGGGAACTCTTAATGATTCATCTTCATCATGAGAAGAATGAGAAGATTTATTATCCATTATAGGATTGGTATCATGAGGGATCATGTCAGTTTCATCAAATTCCTAAGAAAGAAGGAGGGTTCACGGTCAAAAGAACCCATGAGTCTATGACTTCTTCTAACTAGAATACTATAGGTTGGACTCAAAGTGATAAAGCTCATAAAAAAAGGAGTAAAAGGAAAGGAAGATGCAATGTAATTGGAAAGACACTAAGAAAGTGGTGAAGATGTAGAGAGTATACAAAGTATATCTAAATATGAAGATATAAAGATCAATGCACAAAGAAAATCTAACTACCAAATAAGTACTAACTAGTTGCATACAAAATAGATCTAGATAAAAGAAAGGAAATCTAACACCAAAATCAGAAAAGGAAATGTTATGAGTTAGGTTCACCAAATAGATGTAATATGGTGAACACACAATAATGCAATTCAAAGAAGATCTAACTGAATTCCAAGAAGATCTAGTTCTACCAAATCAAAAAGTTTGAAGCATGAAAGAGGAAGGTTCACCAAAATGTATAGTGAATGTGAACCTACACACACAATGATGCAAAGGTAATGCAAAGGGAATCTAACACCAAGATCAAAAGGATAAAGAATAAAAGTTTCGCGTTCACCAAAATGTATAATGAAAAATGTGGTTATCAATAGTAGAATATCACTTCCCATTATACATTGGAAAATAGGACAAGGAGATCCCAAAATGCAGCCCTCTTTTAGGTGAAAATCCAATTACCACAACCCAAGTAGATGTAAGGGGTGCTAATGCAAGATCCACACATAAGATAAAGTTTAAATTATAGATCTCTTTGTTTTTGTGGATTCCTTTCTATTTAATGTATAGATATATAATGTAAAAGAAGTGTGGTGAATATTCAAGTAAAGTAAACACTTATGCAATGACAAAAATCAAGATAGTAGAGCTAGTATACCAAATTAAGTGCTATGGAAGGGAGAGAAAGAAGAATAACTCGCCTAGAGGGATAGTAGAGGATGCAACTTCAAATCTATAGAAACTTTGTCAAACTGTATCAAAACTAAAAATAGACTAAGATCTGGAACCCTGAGAGCTGCAACTTCCAGTTGTGAAAATCTAAGAGTACCAAGAACATGTCAACTTGAGGTGACTTATACTGGTATAGGTTGACTTGAAGCGGCCTATACTTGAGAGGTCTAAAATCAAAGGTCTCAAGACTATGACTAAAACTGTATCTTTAGATCTACACTTTATGATCTGAAACTCTACAAATTTGTACTTGCACATAAGAGAAGGGGAATTTTTTTGTGGAAAGGGGGCTTGCCTTGGTCAAGCCCCTATATAGGAATTAACCTTGAAATGAGATAACTAAATCATGTAAAATAAGATAAATATAAGTATAGCTTGCTTGTCAAAAACCCTTATGGATTGATCAAGATCTCTTATACCACAAAGATTTCCACTTGCTTGTATGTATGTTGAATGTAGGAATGTAGAATGTAGGATATAGGATGTCTTCACTTACACAATAGATCAACACTTTCACAATTCAAAGATCATGGATGTATGAACACTTGATATGAAGAAGGAAGAAGAATGAATGATGTAGATCTCCTCCCTTGATGACCAACTCCTTTTCTTCCTATGCAAAAATAATCTAGATCTATGGAAAAATATGCTTCAATGCTTGATGGATTAATGAAATGCTTTCTTGATTTCTTGAACTCATTGAATGCACAATAGTTTTCTTTTATATTTCTTAAAACTTATGTGAATATGGATGTCTAGATTGTAATAATAGATGATAATGGATGTCAAAATTAGAGAAAGAGGTCTCCTTTTATAGAGGTTTTGGAACTCAAATTCACAAAGATTGATAGAGGAAAGCATGAAAATGTATGTAATACGCATCAATCCCTGAAATACTTCAAAATTAATGCCTCGGGGTATAGGTCGACTCATCTCGACCTATACCTAGCAGTGTTAATTTTGAGGTTAATGAGCGAGGTTTTGAGAACCATATAAAATTCATAGGAAAAATGGATAGATAAGAAATAAAATTAAGTGCAAATATTGTTAGGATTAGGTAATGCTAAGAGGGGGGGTGAATTAGTATTACATCACTTTAATTTAAACTCCAACCAATTGCAAATAAACCATATTAATGCTTAAATGAAAAGAACATAAATGCACAACACATAACTCATAACACCGTGATTTATTTTCGAGGAAACCCTGGCCAAGGGAAAACTCCAGTGGGGATGGTACCCACAACTATGCACTAAAATATAGTATCCCTGTTAAGAGATCTAGCCCTGTTAAGAGCTGATTATTACATAGTACATTTTCTTGTTAGAGGAATACAAAACCCTGTTACAGGTATACAAAAACCATGTTAAAGGTGGTGAGCTTACAACTCTTACAATCAGAATACTATCACAAAGTGTTCTTCAAAAGTGAACAATACAAGCATATGTTATGCTTAGATAGTTCTGGTTATAGCTCTGTCAAACACTGATCTTGTATCTTCTCTCTGCTCTCAAAATTGCATCCATCACATCATCATCACAATCACACTTATCGCTTCCACAAAACACTCTATACTTAAAATTAATTTTGTCATCCATTCGGCTCTCACAATACATTATGAAACATAATAATTACTTATGAAAATGATAAACATAGAGTCGGTGATCATATATACCAAAGTGTCGGCAATATACAACATTTATCTGACTTAGCACGTTACCATACCAACTAACCTTCCCTCAATCATCACAATTGTTCATATGCCATGTTTCACTGATTCTTTGTCTTCGCATACCTTCAAATCATTGTATCTTCTTGATCTCTTCACCAAAACACGTGCGACCTTAACTAAAGGTCTTACATATCCCAAAATATCTTCTACTACTTCACAAGCCATAATACATCATATATTATCTTCACTGACCAAAACTGTAACACAGTATATTGTTATCATAATGTTGTACTTAGTCATTTTCATGATTTGGTCTCCAATACCAAAACTCTCTGCATGTGATCATTCCAGCATATGTGTTGCCATAAATGACAACCCTTAAGTGATTCCTAGTGCTCCCAAAACATCACTTGCCAACAATCTCTCCCTTTGGCATTGATGGAAAAACTTAGTGAAAAATGACTAAGTGTTAAAACACTCTCTTCCTTCTACTTCTCTATATAAATATTCTCCTCTTTTCTTTTCTTTTCTTTTCTCTTTTTCTCTTTTCTTCTTCCTTTTTTTATTTACTTATTTTGCTTCTTATTTTCTCTTCTCTTCCTCTTTTCGTTTTTCTTTTCTCTTCCTCTTTTCATTTTTCTCTTATCTTCCTCTCCCTTTGACATCAATGGCAAAGGTACTTGCAAAATTTCAAAATTTTAAGCATTTAAGAATTCAATGCTTACTCATCAATCTTTGAATGTCTTCGAAGGAGTCTTCCAAGGTCTTTACTTCAGCTTCCCATGACTTAATTAGAAGTTCACTAACATGGATCAGTCCATTCAGTGCATAGGATGTTGTTTATGATGCTTTTAGCTCGATGGGTAAGGAACTTGTGATTGATCCTTCTATTTTCTCCATCTCCATGAGATGAGCTTCAAGAATTGAAAGCTACGAGTGATTAGACTCTTTAGCAATCCAAATCTTTCCACTACTCTGTTAGAAAGTAAAGTCCACCAAGATAACTGAGAGGGGAGTGGTGAATCAGTTATCAGATAAATACAATTATTTTCCTTATTAACAGATTTCAACCATGTAATCAATGTAAACAACAACCATATAAAGATGAACATACACAACAACACAATAACACAAGATATGTTAACTAGGGAACCTCTTGATCAAAGAGTAAACCCTGATGGGAATGATGCCCACAAAAGATGTACCAATATGAAAATTCCTTGTGAGAGGATGGACTCTATTAAGAGCCTTATGAAATATATTCACTACATATGAGTCCCTATTAGGAGACTTTGAATCTCTGTTAAAAGATTATAACCCTGTTAGGAGTTATGGAAGACAGAAGGACCCACTGTCCAAACATCTTCTAGGGAAATATCATTGAACACACTGTCCAACTGATCTTTGTATTATTCAACTGAATAATACCAAATAATTACTGATCTCAGCAACTTATCTTTGCTCCTCTGTCTGTGCCAAACCGCACCAACTACTTCATTAGATCTCAATACCAGATCTATGTACTTCGCATATCCTCTTACAACATGCTTATATGATTTCCATGTGAACATTGAAGCTGCTCATTTTAATGTTGGTGTCGTTGATTTCATATCCACTTCTATAGGTTTTATGATATCGTCAATTCCTTCTCCAATGTCCACATATCCTTGTAACATCTGTCGGTTGACCTATCATCGAGACTCTTTGTGATGCAGGAGCATCCTTGGGTAGTTGGCAATCCTGTGTCAACCAAAAATATATTGGAGTTGGTTTTTGGTTTTCATTGTTTTAAGTGGTGAACTTGGTTGCAGACCTGAGATTCTTGGTCATTTGGTGGTAGTTCTTGGTTGGAAGGTATGTTGCTTCACTGACGGACTTGGTGACTGAACGTGGAGTTACTCGATGATTGAGCTCGGTAGATGTGTGCTTGATAGCTACTTTGGAGTGCTCGGTGAAAGTTCTTGTTCACTGACGAGCTCGGTCTCGATTTTGGTGTTCTTTACCGAGTGGGTTTGGTTGTTGTTATGTGTTACTCAGTTGATTTTCTGACATAGTTGGTGGTCTAGTTCACTGACTAGTTTATTTGGATTGTTTTGCTTGGACGACATGTGCATTTAATTTGGATCACATTCCTCGTGATGTGGATTGATTGTTAGGATGTGTGAGGACATGGGTTGGTTCTTTCTCCTAAGCGATTTAAAGACTATTGCAAGCCGACTTGAAGGATAACATGTTTTTTCATGAGTTCTTAAGGCCAACTGGTTGTTTTATGATTTATTATTTGTAAATCCAACTTGTGGCTATGTTGTAGAAAAGGAGGGTATGGGTAGCATAGTAGGAGAGGCAGAGTAGCAGAGTTAGCAAGGGGTAGCTAGGAGTAGTTGATATTGTGATCTTGTTGTATTTGTTGGTGTATTAGTTGTAACTGAGAAGGCCTTACAACTCAGCATGTTGCATGTAATTGACATTTGACGACAATAAAGAGTTGAATCTTGTTATATCTTGTTGTTGCATTGTGTTTTCCGTTGTGTGTTGTATTGGTTGCAAGGTTTGGACTGTCCATTATTGGATCCTCTGTCCTTGACTGTGTCAAGTGGTATCAGAGAAAGGTTGTGGTTCCTCGTGAGATTGTGGGTGATCCGCTTTTGGAGATCCGTGTTCCTAGACTTGTGAGCCTTGGCCTAGTTGTGCGTGAGGTGGAAAAGTGCAATTTGACTTGCAAACAACTTAGAGGTTGTCCTAAGGTGGTTGGGTTAGGGTTTGTTGCAGAGGATTTCCAAAGATCTTGGAAGATGCCTCTAAGAAGATTGGACCCTAGGGCAATCGCAGATCTCTGTGATGTGGTGGAGACGAAGATAATAGAAAATATTAGATCGGATGTCAAATCTAAGATGGAGACAAGGAAGAATGAGATGGTCACCGAGCTCGTGAGAGCTATAGCTGGTATACCGAGGAACCTTGGAACTGAGGATGGTTATGAAGAAGCTACTGGAGATTTTGAGGTTGTTGGATCGAGTGGAGAAGATAGAGCCAATCGAATGGAGAGATATGTGGAAGACAGAGTTGATCGGTTGGAGAGATCTACGGATCAGTTGAGTACAAGTCACTAGATGGAGGTTTCTAACTTCTAGGAACATTGAAACTCGAGGAACTGATTGATTGGATCAGTGAGTTAGAAGACTACTTTGAGCTAGAAGACATTGGAGATCCTCTTAGAGTAAGGTTAGCACAGACTAAATTTAAGGGACATATTGCTTTATGGTGGAAAGAATTGCAGAGTATAGAGAAGAAGAAGGTGAGATGAAAATCCTCGGTGGAGGTTGATGGTGGCAAAACTGAAGTCTAAGTTCATTCCTATCGACTATGAACTTGAGTTTTTCAAGAAGTTAAAGAACTTAAAGGAAAAGGAGATGACTCTGAAAGACTATACCGATGAGTTTTACAAGCTGACTATTCAGTCTAGACATAGAGAACTTTATAAAGAAAAGGTGGCTAGGTATATTAATGGTCTGAAATTCAATATCCAGGATGAGATTGGCATGTTGAAGATTAATTCAGTTGAGGATGCTTACCAGTATGTCCTAAAAGCGGAAGATAAGTTGAAGAGAAGACATCATGGTAACTCCCAAGGGAAGGAGAAACAAGAATAGTCGGTAAAGGACAAACCGATAGTTGAGGATGAACCGAGAAGGAGAAGAATAGGTAGAGTTGGATTCAGAGGTACTTGTTATAACTATGGAGAAGGACATAGGTCATTTGAATGTTTCCATGCAGACAGGAAGCTCGATAATAGCAGGAATGTTGTGGTGAATGAAGATGTACATGATGAGCCTAAGAAAAAAAACTTGTTGGTTCGGAGAACATTGCTCGGT
This sequence comes from Chamaecyparis obtusa, assembly GCA_027943335.1. NCBI lineage: Eukaryota > Viridiplantae > Streptophyta > Pinopsida > Cupressales > Cupressaceae > Chamaecyparis > Chamaecyparis obtusa. The sequence continues at coordinate 640,665 of BSBK01000344.1, read as the reverse complement.
AATAAGGTGATGGAACCTTGTTAGAGAATAAATTTGTATAGAACCTGATGCAAGTCCAGAGGTAAATGTTGTAATGTGATTGTGGATAGTGGTAGTACCGATAACCTTGTTGCTGAGGAGATGTTACAGAAACTTGGTTTGAAGAGAGTGAGACATCCTTGTCCTTATATGATCGGTTGTTGCAAGATGAACATGCTTTAGAGGTGAGGGAGCAGTGTTTTGTTGATTTTCATATTGGACAGTATATAGATCAAGTGTTGTGTGATATTGTGGACATGAGTACTTGTCACATGTTACTTGGTAGACCTTGGCAGTATGATTGTAGGGTTGTACATGATTGTGTCAAGAATGTATTCACTATTGTGAAGTTTGGCTGGAGGTTTTCCCTAATTCCTTTGCAAGATATAGAACTCAATAATAGGAATCTGAGCTTCAATAGAAGAAGTGAGTTGAAGGATTCTCAAAGGATTAGAGATCGGCAAGAAAAACAGACCTATGGCATACCGACAAAAGATGTGAGAAGGCAAGGCAAACAATTTTCAGTTGCAAGAAAGGATTCACCGAAGTGGAACCGAGGCAAGAGTGTACCGGTTGAGGACTTGGAGGACATGTATATCAAGAACCAATTTGGGATCTATGTGTTGAATCCCAAAAGATGTTCGTCGAGTTACTGAGAACATCTTTTTCACACTTGGGGTGTCTAATGCAGGAGCATCCTTGGGTAGTTGGCAATCCTGTGTCAACCAAAAATATATTAGAGTTGGTTTTTAGCTTTCATTGTTTGAAGTGGTGAACTCAGTTGGAGACCTGAGATTCTTGATCATTTGGTGCTAGTTCTTAGTTGGAAAGTATGTTGCTTCACTGACAGACTCGGTGACTAGACGCGGAATTACTCAGTGATTAAGCTCGATAGCTGCTTTGGGGTGCTCGGTGAAAGTTCCTGTTTTGGTTCACCAACGAGCGAGCTCTCGATTTTGGTGTTCTTTACCAAGTGGGTTTGGTTGTTGTTCTATGTTACTCGGTTGATTTTCTGACATACTCGATGGTCTAGTTCACCGACTAGTTTATTTGGATTGTTTTGCTTGGCCGACATGTGCATTTAATTTGGATCACATTCCTCGTGATGTGGATCAACAGTTAGGATGTGTGAGGACCTAAATCTAGGTTGTTTCTCTCATAGGCAATTTAATGACTGTTGCAAGCCAACTTGAAGGATAACACATTTTGTCATGAGTTCTTGAGGCCGACTAGTTGTTTATGGATTTATCATTTGTAAAGCCGACTTGTGGCTATGTTGTATAAAATGAGGGTATGGGTAGCATAGTAGGAGAGGCATAGTAGCAAAGTTAGAAGGGGCTAGCTAGGAGTAGTTGATCTTGTGATCTTGTTGTATTTGTTGGTGTATTGGTCATTACTGAGAAGGCCTTACTGCTCGACATGTTGCATGTAATTGACATTTGATGACAATAAAAAGTTGAATCTTGTTATATCTTGTTGCATTGTGTTTTCTGTTGTGTTGTATTGGTTGCAAGGTTTGGATTGTCCATTATTGGATCCTCCATCCTTGACTGTGTCACTTTGTCTTTGGCATTCGAATTAATGTTTGGTCCATTATTCTTTAGTGATTGAATTTTTAGCGACATTAATACAAAGAATTCTATGTGGTGTAAGAGTTTGATCATCTCATTCTTCTATTTTGAGATATTTTTGTATTGTCATGCCGTCTCTCAAGTGTATTGGCGATAGCTGTAATATTGTGTTTTTGTTGAGCTTCATGTTATCCTGAGTATTGTTGTTGCAAGCAATTGTGTGTTGAACATTTTTGGAAGATTAGAATATTGTACATATTCCATTTTGCAGATATTGATGCCATGCTCGATGTGTGAGCATCATTTTGTGTATTGAGATTAAACTATAATAATCATATATGTGTATCGTGACTTCATGAGATGATACTTTGTTGATTTTATTGAATGTTGAAGACATCAATAAGGGGTAGAGATTTTTGTAATTGATTTGATGAACTGAATAAAGGATCTCTCTTTTTGTGGGCTAGGTTGTTTCCCTCGGTGATGAGAGTTTTTCCCAAGATAACTTATTGCAATTGTTTTTAAGATTTTGTATTTTATTTGTTGCAATTTTATATTTTTGGTTCGAAATTTTAACACTAATAGACGATCTTTGACCATTGACTCCTTTCCATTTATAACTTCAACCCTTTTGATTCAATCTAATGCTTGTCTAATTGATGCTTAACACATATGACTTCTTCAAGTATGATTTTTTGATTCATCATTGCAATTTTGTCTCTCAGACTTCACAAAATTGATGTGAAGAGGATGGGACTATCACAATTAGGGTTTCACAAGGGGGACATGACATAAACTCGGATCCATTTACTCAACAATCGGTGCCAATAAAGCTCGAATCATTTTACATGACAATTGCCAATAGATCCTCATATCATTGTTGCTGCGACGATGTGTAGGTGCTTAAATAAGTAATGAAGATCCTTCAATCTATTTTTGGATCCAATTTTATTGGTAGAATTAAAGGCCAACATTTTCACTCGAATTTCCACGCATCTAAGATTTCTAATCCTGGTTATCTAAAAAACTCCCCATAAAGAACATAAAAATTTCAAAATAGACTGAAATTTGTCCACTTCAGCATTACTGGCATGTCCACGTGTGGCTACTTCAACAATGGAATAGAGAAGTCAATTAGTGCTCCAGAAAAAGAAAACTAACGGCATTAAATTAGTGCTTGCACTTATTTGCACCTTCATGCTAAAGGTGACTGACATTCCTTACCTATATTTGTGGCTCAAATTTAATATGTATAATCTGAAATGGAGCCAGCACATTCACACAATTATTTATGGGTCTAAGATCCATACTTCTGATTATCTTAAAACAAATAGTCACTCTTAAGAATCTCAGAAATTCAAAACACACAGACCCTTCATAAGTTACACAATGTGTCATTTTCACAGAACCTTTTCAAGTTAACAAGTCCCTCGTTGCTTCTTAAGTAATGTTTTAAACACATTGTTCCATGAACTTTAATATTGACCATTTCAGTGGAATCTGGCAAATGCATCGTACAATGCAATCTCAAACATCCATGATGCTCTACATTGTCTCAATTTATTTGCTTCATATTGCCATTTTAATAAAATTAATGCTGTAATGGATACTTAACAACACTCAGGGTAATTGCCCCCTAATTAGAAATAAAAACTGGAGCAAAATCAATACCATTTTCCATAACACTGAAGAGTACTCAATAGTTGAAAATGACATTTAATCAGGGACAAAACAAAAAGAACTTTCTGTTAGTACAAAGATCTAAGAGTTACAAGATACAACTTGAACAAAACTAGAAATAATTATGCATATCGGTGAAAAAGAATGAGCATATAAGCAATGCTAGCTTTTGCTCAAAAAATGTATTTTACATAAAATAATTTATAAAGCATAGAAGAAAACGGAAAAACATAACACCAATAAATACAAATTGCAAATAAGGCCATAACTCATTGGAGCTTCTGAAGCCAAAGATGCACATCATCGAGGAAACGTTTGTTTCCTAGAAATAAACATATCAGAATAGGCAGTATTTCTTGGCACCTGCTACTCTGGTGATTGAAGGATAGGAGTTATCAGTTTGTCACATGGAAATTTGCATCCACGGTTCCTTGAACACTTCCCCAAACATAAATATGACATTTCAGGTACTCCTCAAGTTCCATTAATGATGATTTCAGAAACAATGGGAGTTCCATCTTCAAGGAGCTTCCCATTCACCTGGGACCTCTGCCTCTGTAATATATATTCATTAGAGTTTAAATAAACTTTAACTAATAATTTTTTAAGATTCTGACTTTCTAATGAGGGTACATTAGTAACTTGGTTAAGCATAAAATTTACTATGCGTAAACAAATAACCAACCAAAGGATGAAGATGGAAACGCAAAATGAATCATAACAAGAAATTAAATACTGAAACCATACAAATACACCACTCACATACCCTCTCAGGGGAATCCCCAGTGTTTCCATTCATGAGCTTATGGTGTTCTTCTTTTGTTCTGCTATCTTTGTCTCTGCCATTTATAGATATCAAGGGTAGTGCACCACCAGGGCCAGACCGTTCCATCCCTTCTGCAAGTATAAAATATAAGCTCAGGCCAAAAGCTCTGTATGATTAAATTTAAGCCAAGCTTAGAAGGTAAGCTAGATTGAAACCCAAGAATCTAAGAAAGCAATTGGGAATACAAACCTTCTGGCAACTGCCGATCAACAAAGTAGACCACCAGATTAACAGTGTACCTACATATCCCCCACAAGACAAATAACAAACAATATCGAAAATAAATTAAACTTAATTTGAAGTTCATTCAGTTCCAAATATAAGTTTTTAGGAAAGAAATATCGGAAAAAGACTTGTACAATAAGGAAATATAGCAGGGACCATCTCTCTCACCACGCAACAACAATGTCAACAGTGTAGTGCTTGCGAGAAGCTATTATCAGAAAGCTGAGTATAACGGCCACCAACCAAGCTATCTGTTTGATCCACCTGCAAAACTTAAAAAGAGACTTTTAGGATCAAACTAGTACTTGATGATCACCATTTTATATACTTAACTAGGAAAGAAGACCCAGCATTTAAACAGGGTCCATTACTTGTGAGATATTAGAGAGAAGTTCCCTTTTTTGAAAAAAAAAACTATGAGAAATGACTTTCAAAATTAGTATCAAAATAAAAAGTACTATCTATTCAGAACAAAGCATACGAAAAAAATAAAAAATCATGTAATATCAAACTGACACACCAAAACAAAAAAGTGACTTAAATGTACCAGTTATGCACCAACTTTTTTCCTTTATATTTAAAATCTCCTCCAGCAATTTCTTTATAAAACAGTTTTATAAACAATATAAATGCCTGAAATTAAAATTTTAGCTTTTAGACATGCTACCAGTCATACAACAAAAAAATCAGTTCAGTGGCATTGATCCCATGGGCACAGAAAACCGAATAACATATGATTTAGAACTTCAAGGTGCAACTATTATTTGATGGTTATTGCATTTGTTACTTTTCCAAGCATGTTGCTTGGCTGATGTTCTTCAGAAGGGCACAAAGATCAGCAGCTTTCTTCTTTTTATGTTTTTTCCCTATCCTTAGCTAAGCACATATCTCCTGTTTAGTATTAAATTGATTTTCTTCTATTTAGATAGATTCTAAAGATTAGCTATTGTTCTTAATCCTAAACCAAAGCACTTTCTACCTTCTTCTTTAGTTTTTTTAAGGATGGCTTATTTCCTAAACTTAACATTCCACTGAGATGGGTGTTTGTAAAGCCTAACAGCTTGTCTTATTCTGTAAAAGACACCTACAGTACATAATGAGAGCAGAGCCAAAAACAAAGAATGGATGCAGTGTAGTTCATTTCAGTTTAATAGAAGATAGATTTTTGAGTGTTTGCTGTTCATATTTTCAAGGGTGTGTGGTGTGTTTAAATGTTTGGACCTATGAGAAGTTTGTGTGATATTGATGTCATACTCCAGTGATTGAAGTGATGATCTGAATTAATCTTTACTGGTCTATCTGATATCAACACATTTCAGAAGCTACAGTCCTGGCTAGTCTCCGTCTCAAAGATTGTGATTGCCTATATGGAAGTTCCAACTTACACCATGGAAGTGCAGACTGCAAATGCTATTGGAGGAAGTTGCTCTTTGGCTTTTTGTGGAAACTAAAGTTACATCTCCTACCAATCCTGTTCGGTTGACTAAACATAAGGAACAATTAACCATGAAAGACAATTTCATCCTTAACATCACAGAGAATAAGACTGCAAAGAAGATCTATGATGCCTTGATCACTCCATATCAGAGCATTAACATTTCCCAAAAGAGTAGCTAAATAACAAGCTTGGTGCCACATGCACAGGTGCTGCAGACACAATGGTCACTTACCTTATGTCACTAAGCTTGAAGATGAACTTGCTGCAATAAGGAGTGGATGATAATGAGTTAGTGCCTACAGCTCTATATGGGTTCTCCTCGTCCTGGGATCCATTTGTTCAAGATGTTTGCACCCACGAGAAGCTCCTCACTTTTGAGAGACTTTTGGATTATTTTATCCAAATGAAGACCCCACCAAAGACTATTTCAGCCAAAGTGAATGAGAATCAAAAACAAGCCCTCGTTGACAAGACGAGAAAAGGCTGTAAGAAAGGAGCAACCAAGAAGGGTCAAAAGGGAAAAGACTAAAATTTCTTCTCAACAAAGGAAGAAAGACTTACGGCATATCAAGTATTTCAAATGCCAAAGAATGGCGCTATGCTTCCTGGTGTCCTAAGAAGAAAGGTAAGGGCAAGTAGCAACAACAGCAAAAACAATTTATTGGAAGTACAAAAGCTTCAATAGTGGATGAGCTTTTGTCCAAGAATCAGACAACCTTGTCTATTGTGTCATGCCTGTCCACCAACATCATTTTTGGCATAGAGTAGCATATGGATAGTGGAGCATCAAAACACATGACCTTCGATCATAAGGAAAGAGAAAAAAACAGATCTACAAGTGGAGCTCCAGAATGATGCTACATATATCTTGTTACAAGGATAGAATATGTTTCCGTTTGCACACCTTCAAGAAATGACCTTTTAACTCCATGTTGTCTTGTATGTTCCTGGTTTTTCTGAAAACCTACTTTGAATGTCAATCACAACAAATTTCAAGTGTGTCTATGAGTTTGATGATTATCAAGTCATTATCCAAGATCACAGCCAAGTCTTCATCTAGTATTTGGCCAGAGGTATGTGAGAGGGTGCTCTTTACAAGTTAATTGCTAAAAGTGGCAGTGACAGGTTGTGTGAGCTCTAAAACAAGATATTTATGATTTTCTTATTCTTAATGATAAAATTCCAATTTCTTTTACTATTTTTTTATAACTAATTTGTCAAATACATTATTATTTGCAGCACCTTCCAACCACCATCCCCAAATTTTGAGAAAATTATTGCAGTTCCCAAAACCCATCCCCACAATCATTCCAAAACTCCATGGAATACTGATTTTGCATGTCCCTTCACTCATAAAAACCCTATCAACCCTATCATAACTATCCACTTTTCTCATATTTTGTTTATTCTTATTCAGTATGTAGATATTTCTATACCTACTGCAAACACATCTAATTGGTGCTCAACAAACAGACTTGTAGATACATCATTGATCATACAACAAAAAAATTTGGATAAATAAAGCAGTTAAATACTGTAAAAATGATCATAACCAATGCCTTAGGACTCATGGGATCACTATAAAATAATGATGGCAGTAATGTCATAGTATGATGGTTAAATTGTGCTTTAGTAATTCTTGCCACCAAGGTTCAAACACCTACTGGAGTGTTATTGCTGAGTGTTCATGTTGGGGATGAGGTCCCCAATCTGTGGCCTCACTGGCTCATAGCTCCAGTCAAAAGCATTTACCCTTTTTAAAAGAAAAACTATCAAATAATGATGTGAACTAACACCAAAGAAAGCTTAAAAGTTAATGTACAGCAAGCACAAGAAGCAAATTATTTTACCTTTTTGTTCCATACTTCTGATATGTGAGTACAAAAACCAAGGTGAAGATCATGTGCGATGAAAAAATTAAGTCTCCACAACCATAGATAAATCCACGTGGAACTGTGCAAATAAGGTCATGAATTTGAGATCTTAAATCTCCTGAGATTACATAAGCAAGCATTTTTTGATAATTTTCACTCACAAGCTCATGGTATACAAACTTACAATTTAAGAAGAGTACTTCCAGTGCATTATCAGGGCGAGGAAGGCGAGCAAGTTTAGAACCCTGTAATACAAAGAACACAACAGTGTGAATAATACAAGTGGCATAGATAAACAGATATTAAATGACCAATGGACATATAAAGCATATAAAAATTTGCAAAAATGGCTTAAAGAGTATGTCAATAGCATCAGTGAACATGTAATATCTAAAACAATCATAAATACAGAATAAACAAAGAGAATTACCTCACGACAGTGATAATTAGGACCTGGCAATTGTGTTGACATGAATGAGACAACTCTTAGGAATTGTGAAACCTGGAAATCAAATGAAATATTAAAAACAAAATTGCATGGTCAAATCAACTATACATATTTTTCAGACAAACCGTCGACATGTTAAAAGGCAAAGGTCTTTATGTGTATTATAAACATTCTTTTCTCAGGGTATCTAATCCCTAAGTTTTGTGTACCCATTTCAGAAATTTGGATCCAAGAGCCGGTTAACTCAAACTCAATCCGGCACAATGAACCCTAATCAAACCTACAAAATAACCCATAGGAAATGATCTGTAAGGATCCAAGAAAGTCATCAAAATACTCTACATACTCCCAAGATATGTCAAGATCAACAAAAGATAAGAAAGTTGACAAATATTTTGTGCATTGTTACTACTAACAATAACATTGTCAACTTTCACAGAGTGAAAAGTGAGTTACTCCTCATCATGAGTCCATAATTATTACATATCTTGGATAGCTCCTGATAACTTTTGCAGATTCAAAAAAAATGGCACCCAATTTTGAGTTTGTATAGAAAAGTCATAGCATCAATAATTTACAGTTGTCAACAATAAAGATGTGATTTTGTAATTGTTAAGGCGATTTCAAAATCACCAATCTGTTTAAAGATGTGTTTTTGTGAGTGTCAGTTTTGTTTCTGATAACTGCATAAAGCGGCAATTCTATTTTAAGAGTAAACATTGTTTGGCCATGTGCAAAAGAATCACCATTAAAGAGCCCAAACCCTTTCAGAACTAAAGAAAAAGAAAAATACCCTCTTCAAGCAAACAAGAAAGAGGCCAAGACATACTCCAAGAAGATAAGAAACAACTTGACATGAACACATGCAGTTAAAACATTTTTTGTATTCATTGAAAGGTTAATGGACCTTGAGATGGGAAATCTTAAAAACTCCATCCACATCTTCACCCAAAAATGGCTGCCACAATCAAAATGAGAAGAAAAGCCTACAAAAGCACAAAATCAAGGAGTAGACAAATCTGTATGTGTCTAAATGACCACTGGAAGCAAGTAGTGACAAGCGAATTTCATTTGATTTTTGAATTAACCATTTACATGTCATGGAAAAAATTGTTAGAGTTGCATTCACACATATAGGCATAAAATAGCACTCCAAAGGTGTCTTCAAATTGATTCATGTTTCATTAGTTGTTGGAACAAGAAAACTAATTCCATTTGTTGAGCAAGTAGGGAGACAAGAAATTCACTCATCAAGAATGGAAAGGGGATAGCAGAACTACTTATGAGAAAGAAGGGACAATGTTAAATCCCAGACGATTGAATCAAGTAGGGGGTGAATTGCACTCGTCAAGAATGAGTTAAGGCAGCAAGTTCACTTAAGCAAGCAAAAACAATTCAAAACACCATCAAAAACAAAAAAAACAAAATCAGAGCACAAACAGGGTTGCATATTACAACAACATACAAATTAAAAGCCAACTATGCAAGACCAAGACTCATAACATAGAATACCACATTAGATGTCACTATAGTTATAATGCTGAAAAAAAAAATCACAACCGAATTACTCCCATAAATTTTGTCAAAAAATTTACAAATTAACATTTGTAGAGTACAATAGCTTAAAACTTCAGTTGCAACCAAAAAATTCATCTCTGACATACAAAAATGGAAATAAACCAGACAGACAGACAAACAAACCTACCACCAAAAATGCCAATACCCTGCACCATAGGAGCACCGTATAAAACTTCTTGCTATGGCAAATGAAAGGGTGAAAAGTCCACTGCACAGTCAGAATTAGAGCAATAATCAGATACAAAAATGAGAATCCTTCACCATGCAACCATACAATAGTAACCAAAAAAAATCAGAAATCAAATTCAAGTTCTGAAAACAGGGAGTATAATTAATATATGTACTTCAATCCACATTATCAGACAAAGAATTATTATGAAATCACCTTCCACATCTTACTTTATTTACTAGCTAAATGTTATACCTCCTGCACAATTTGCCGTGTTTACAGTGCTCAAAAATTCAAAATACGATTGTAATTTGAGATGATAATCAAAAAAATATGTTTAATGCACTGACAATCGCAAAAAAATCATTCATTAAACCAAAAAGGAATCAGCTCATTGAGCTCAGTGATTACTTTTTGGCCCACTGAAGCTTAGTGCAAAGCAGTTTAAACTACACATATAGAACCTAAGGCAACAAACATTCACAATAACAAAATAGTAAAAGAACGTAATAAGGGATCAGAAGTCTAAAAATCCCTAATGTAAGACTCAAGTATTTATCGCTATCCACATTCTACTTTTTTCTATTAACCTTATTCAAAGAACTTTGATCCCATTAGTAGGATTCTTCATCATACATGCCCAAAGTAATCTTGGGAATAAGAAGCAATTGTATTTGCAAGTTTATTATCCATTTCTATTATTATGGATGTACCAGATATCTCAATACAGATACATGCCCTGTGCATATTGACCTCAGTAGATAACAAATATAAAGAAGCGTATGAATAGAATAGTATGCCTTGTTATATATATGGATACATTATTATATATAACATATGTCCAAACCCAGACTCAGAATTTAAAAAACATGCTTTTGAAGCCATCATGCATTCCACATTCATCCAGTTTCAATAAACTCGTTCAAGTAAATCAAATGAACAGAGCAAATTTATGCAATGAAAAGTGTTTTTTAATCTCTTGACACAATTAAGGCAACCTACTAATGGCTGACCTTTTCAACACAATTTTCAGAACACGTTCTTTATTTTGTTCACCAGACAGGTTTTGATATAAACCCCATACAGGTTTGAGAAACTAAAAATTTATTCAGAATTAAGTAGAGAGACACATTTAACATATCAACTTACACATTTTCCAGTCTCTCATTTAAAATGCACTTACAGAAGAAAAACAATAATTTGAAATAAATGGATATTTAAGAATATCATCATATTTAAACTTCATCAGCTGCTTAATGTCAGACAACAACTGAAAATAGAATGAATTATGAACATGAAATATAAATCTGAAAACAGAAGCAAACTTACTAAGATGAAGGTAAAGAAGACAAAGCTGAAAAGTGTCTCGCTGATGTAGGCCTTCTCTTTCCCAAGTTCCTGGAGCAATTAAAACAATATTCAATACTATCATTATAGGCAACAATGAGGATAAAGCTCTGACTTCCTTGGTTAATTTGTGTTCAATGTAAATGCAAAATATTATTTTGCACACAAGCATAACAATGCATGAAATTAAATAAAGGAAACAATTGCAATACAGGAATAAAGCCTAAGGTTAAGTTTTCTACTCACAAGCTGTTAAAATTCATTGAAATTAAAGATATGAGCATGAATCAATCAACAAATCTAGACGAGCATTCATCTTTTCATATCAAAAATTAACCATCAACAAGACAGCCACATAGGCAATCTGGGAATCTTGACTAATATAACATTCCAACTCTATGAAAAAATGGTACAGAACTTACAGGAATAACCATAAACCCAACATCTTGAAGAGTTGGCCCAGGACGATGTAAATAATGAACTCCTCGAGCAGCTAAACCGTGAAGATACTGCAAAACGTTAGCCATACAGATATTAGTATTTCTTTCATGGGACTTTTCTAAGGTTGTAATTAAGGAATAGTTCTCAAAGTGCTCTATGATTATGTTAGCCTTTTCGTGCGATTGAATGAACCTTAAATCTATGAGAACAAGTAAATGAGAATAGGAATTGATAAGTAGGAGATATTTTCCACAGCAAGTCAAATTGTGATATTGCTATCAGGATTTAACTGTGTAGTTTTTGAGTCAAACTCATTGACCCATGATTCATGAGTAGTGGTTCACACAAACCCATCTCTCATGAGAATAGGAATTACAAGTTTCTTAATTTGTTCATCATGGGGAATGAGTACTAATCCAGTGGGTTGATATACAATTTCACTCCATAATAGTGACAGGCGACTTAGGATGTTGTCATACTTGCTTTAATTCTGATTTAAGAAAAAATCTGTATAGCCAATACTTTTAAAACATGAATCATTGCTAAAATAACAGATACACAAAGTCTAGGAAAATAGGATTTGATCATAATCAAAATGCTTTTAGAAAACTCACAAGCAGGACATGGAAGTGCACTAAATTTCTATCAGCGCAAAATGACAGTCTTCAAACAAACATTGGTGTAGGGCTCTAGCCTCATCAAGTAAATACTGGGGATCAATTTCCTTCCCCACAAACCATCAAAACAGCTAAAACTGCATTTCAACTTATGCAGAACCCATTGTCTAGAAATTTAGGTTAGCATTGATGAGTAAATAGACTCCTCTAGCCAAAAAGTAAATGCAGGTCCATATTCTGTTACAAGTCTCAATGAAAATATTAAAATACCTTGTAAGTTTTCCCATAAGGATTATAATCATCAAAGAAGTACAAATGTACCGATGATCCACAATTTCTTTTGCAAAATACAGAACTAAATTGAATCCCTCTGTTGTCTAAATGATTCGCCTACAAACATTTCTAAAAAAATAGTAGATGTAAGATGAGATAGTTTAGACAAGACTTGTCTAGCAATCTATAGGATTGATTGAGAAGTGATCCACAATTTCTTTTGCAAAATACAAAACTAAACTGAACCCCTCTGTTGTATAAATGATTCGCCTACAAACAATTCTAAAAAAATAGTAGATGTAAGATGAGATAGTTTAGACAAGACTTGTCTAGCAATCTATAGGATTGATTGAGACTTTAATATATACATGTTAGAATTAGGTACTAATTTGTGCGTTTAGACACAATCTAGGATTGATTTAGACATTTGATATGTAAACATTAGATACCAACTTGTGTCATTTCTCCTATAAATAGTAATACCAATCACATATGCCCTGCCCTGATATAATATTACATGCATACACAGAAATAATAGCGGTTTCTATTTGAACCCCAAAAAGAAAAGAGTTGATGACCTGACATAGAAGGCCAAACAGTAGAAATTTCCATCTTTCAAGGAGGAGGGGCAATTCTACGATTGTTTCCATACTTATTCTTCTCCATACCTACACTCCAACAGCAAGCATACAAGTAAACTGTTAATCCAAAATAGAAACTAAAATCTTATAAAACCAAAAATGTGAATATGAATGATCACGGCATACCTTTGAAGCTGCACGAGCAATATAAGGCGGCATCCCAAATTTGTGTGCAAGCTAGTGCTAATAGAGTTATTTTTTTATTGTATTTTAGGGATACTTGTGGTTAGGTATTACAGCATGTACATGAAATGGCAGCGGCTCTATACTTTCAGAGTCCTGTCTGTTGTATATATGTTTGAATGATGCACATTAAAAAAATTCTTTTATTTTACAAGACCTGCAAGAAGGCAACATCAGTTTCAATTATCCTTAATAAAATTAGATTTTTTTTATTGACAAGATGTTGAAAATGAAACAAAATTTACATTAATTTCAAAAAAAAGAATGGTTAGACATTTGTCATTGCATTAGGTATTTTTTATTGAAATGATGTTGAACTTGAAATAGATGTTAAACATATCAGTTACAAAACTTAAAAGAAGTTAAAAGATGCTTGTACCTTTTCTGGTGCTTCAATTATTCTTATAAATTATCTTTAACTACGGGAAGGGAGCAATAAGACAAACAACTTTTTCATCCAACCTATGCTGAGGTAGAGAATTGAATTTGATTTTGCCAGTTTGATGGTGAAAACCATGGTTGCAGATTGGACCAGGTTGAATCCCACACTTTGTAAAAATAACCCACAAATAAGTAAACCAAAAAAACTGAAAATCAAGTCTATGTTGATGTTTATAGCTTCGATCGGATAAAATGATCATAATATTATATGCAATATATTAATATATATAATGATGGACATTATTATTATACTAATATATATACTTATAATATTAGAGTAAATAGACATCATTAATACTATACCATTTTGTATTGGTTATATTTAAATATTATTCTACATTATATATATATGCATATTAATATATATAATGTTAATGTCATTAATATTATATATATTAATATACATATATGTGTATATTATCAAATTATATTTGAGTTTGAATATCATACCGATTACCATATCTTACCCCAATTAATATCGGGTGAGTATATAGTATTATACCGGGTGAGTATACCAAGTGACATGCACTGTGGCAGACAATTATTGGCAGTATTGTGACTGTTATGTATTAACAGTCACGATACTATCGTGACTGTTAATACATAACAGTCACGATAGTAACTATATGTTAAAGCTGCGATTTGTATTAAAACAAATAATGAGATTTGCTCGAACCGATAATTATTATGAACAGTCACGTCATTTCATTTTGAACAGTAACATCACTTCTTGCTAGTTTAATATAAATAGATATTCAAATATGTAGATTCAATCAATAACCAAGGCAATTGAAATCTACTACATATATTCAGTTTATATCTTATCTTCTGATCTCAAATTATTTAACAGTCTAGACCCTTCAATGTGGAGAGTGAAGCTTAGTCATTTACACATCATATTACCAAGGAATAATTAATATCTTATGTATAGAGAGAGAATTAAAATATTAAAATCATATGTTTTGCATTATATTTAGTTTAAAATTAAACATTAAAATCATATATAGTATTATTAGTATTATAATAGTTATGATTATTTAGTAATTAATATAATAAAATAATTAATAATTATAGAGAAAAAGGCCTGTTAATGGGCCTTGCTGGGTAAATCCAGTCAGATCAGAAGCTTTGAAGGAGAGTTGGATTGTCCAGATTGAGGATGGATGAAGGTGAACATCGATGGGGCTTCTAAAAGGATCCCGGACCCATCCGGAGCAAGGTTCGTAGCAAGGGATTGGCAGGGGAACCTTTTAGCAATTGGAGCGAAGCATCTCAGTGATGGAACCAACAAAGAGGCAAAAGCTCAGGCTGCCCTGAATGCAGTCTGGATGGCAAAGAAATTAAATGCCTCTCATTTACATTTGGAGGGTGATTCACTAATCATTGTTAATGCTATTACAAAAGGAGAAGGACGTGCATGGTATCTAAATAAATTTATGGCAATTATTAAATCCATCCTCATCACCTTAGACGATTTCAAAATAACCCATGTTAAAAGCAGTGGGAATCAGGTGAGCTACAGGTTGTATAATATAGCAGTGTCTTTATTAGGCCATGATGGTGATGAAATCCTCAAGGATTTCTGAGGGGTTTTGAATGAGGAGCTGGAGATAGAGGACGGCTGCGGCAGTAATTTACATAATTCGAAAGGACACTCTTAAATGAGCAACACATGTGGAGCAAGTTTATTATCTCAGTTTGGTAAAGGTGCCACATATCTTGTTGAGGGACAGCAGGCAGCAAAGGTGTTGGGTGTGGAGAACCATGGAGACATTTTACTCTAGTGTTGCCAAAGCAACAACTCTGCTTTTGTGGCAAAATTTCTAAGAAACAGTTATGTGGGGTTTTCAAACTTGACGAGCCCCTCTTCTGGAAAATTGTTGATTTCATCCTTGGCAAGTTCTTCAACGAGCGCAAATACCGCTCCAATATTGGCATTGCTTCGGCTTTTATAGTTTGGGCATTAGAATTGAATTCCGTGGAGGAGGCTTTGAGAGTCATGAAGGAGTGTCTGGCTTGAATGGTGTGGCGGGGTGACCATCATCTATGCAATGTTTGAACCTAGTGTGGGTCTTCGGACCCATCATGGAGATTGGAGGCAGGTGGGTAATGTAGTGCCACTAGTGCAACCATTTTTGGTTTGGAGTGTTAATAGTAATCCCGAGGAATGTAGAGCCGAGGCTCAAATTGGCTGGGATTCATTTAAAGACTTTCTCCAAGCCAAGGAAATGGAACGCGAGAAGGGGAGGATGGAACGTGATACGGCAAGCAGCAAAAAGGTAAAGTATGGGTTCGAGGATTACTGGTTTAACAGGCCCATGGGTAAAGCAAGAAAACCCTAGATGGCATGGACCATCTAGGCGATCAATGTGTTTTTTGGTCTTAGCTTCAATTGGTCAATATCAAGTGCGGTCCTTGCTAGATGGGATTTTTTGGGTCAAGTAAGGTTGTTCTTTGGCCTCGATTTTGTAATAGTGGTACTGGTTTCTTGAGGGATTTGCCCTTTGTTTGACTTAGTTGTGTGCTTAGTGTAGTATGGCTCTATGGTGGACCGGTTGATTTGTTCTAGAGTGGCGGAACTAGTGTTCTTGTTTAGTCGGATGCCTCTGGGAAGTATTCTTTTAGTCCCTATTCTCTTACATATGAAATGTAATGCTATATTAATAATAATACAAATCCCATATTATTACCGATCAAAAATATTTATAGAGAAAATAATTTATAATCATAAAAATAATATATTTGTTAAGTATATTATACTATATTTGTCAACGCTTTTCAAATAGATATATTTATGGGGTTGGTGACCTAGCTCAATAGGTGAGAGACAATCTCCCCCCAATCCACGTGGTATATCCAACTAGCATCACCGATCATGTTAAAAAGATTATCCAACATACAGCAGTTTATAGGGGGGCTACCCAATTCCTGCAGTCTGAAAAAATAGATATATTTAAGATAACTGAGTAGTTTTAATAATTGAACGCACACATAAATATATAAAATATTACAAATTAAATATTTAATACAATATTTATGAATGCGGGTATAAATAATTGCTCACATACAATAGTAAATAGTAATATATAAATGCCCTCAATCATGATCTTGTAGGCGATAAAACTATAAAAATTGACAAAGCATGGGTCGATTGGGTTGATTGAATACCACCCCAAGACGCCTTCTCCAATTGTCTCCAACTTGTTTCATGATCAAGGATTCACGAGGTTCTTGAAGAGCTCACAAATATACCGGGGGAGCAGTGAATCAATATATCAACAAACTTTCAATTTTCAAACTTGATTATATACAATAGCAATACTTTATAAAGCTTAATCAACCACAAATGCAAGTTAGAACACAAAGGAACATAAGTTTCACATGGAAAACCTAATGGGAGAGAGCCACAGAAAATTAGTTCTTTTATATAATTACTCTTTTACAAAGACTATAGGCACCAACCACTTGTTTAATTCATGACCACCAACTCACTAGAGGCACCAACACCTTGTTCTATTTGTGAGCACCAACTCACCAAAGGCACCAACCCCAAATTACATTTGTGAACACCAATGCATTAGAGGCACCAACCCCTTATTCAACTTTTCCCCTTGTCAACTTCTACAATGGACGATGGATGATTTTGATCTTCTCAAATTATGCTATAAAGTTGCTCTTGTATTTCCTTTGAATCTGCCCCAAAACTCACTTCACAATCTGCTATGAAGTTGCTCTTATTTTGCCTTTGAATCTGCCCAAAGACTCGCTCTACAATCTGCTCCTTAATTCTGATATGATATTCTTATATAATGCTCACTCTCAATCTGGTGTGTATATCTACCTTGTCTTCACACAACACAACATACATACTTTCAATCTTTCAAACAATCTAGACTTTATATCTTTTCTTATGCCCTTCCATGAAAGGATGCATTCCTTAGGGTAAAAGATAATCTTCTACAAAGAGATGTCTCTTGGTTTACACTCATAATAATCAACTAATAAATCATACCTTTTGAAGAGTATCTTAACAATATATATCTCTTAATGAATTGCAGGCTTTAACAAATACTAGTTTAGTAGCAACTAATGAATTGCACCATTTCTCATAGTAAACCGCTGCAAATTTACATGAATAAGAAAAACTAAATTTGTCTTTTATTTAAATAATTCAAGGATAGTCTGTCTTTAAAAAGGAGTGCTTCCTAGACCAATTTAATTGCTGATTTCTTTCTTGTGAAAAGGACTAAGTGAATAAGACAAATTTGTCTTATTTGCTATTTTGTCTTAATTGAAGTTTTATTTTATGACTTTGTCTTATGTAATATTGCTGCTCTTCGTAATAAAATCACTGTATTTATAAACTGAGTAATTTGCTCTTTTTAATATTTTTCTGTATATTAATAAGGAGATTGCTGGATTTAATTACTTTAATACTGATCACTGTTCTTAGGTTGTTGCATTGCTTTATATTAACCTTCTTGATAATCACTGCTTGTCATGGATCAGTCTTCCTTGCGTCTCATACTGTTGTTATGAGACGACTTGTCAAAGTGCAAGTAGTATTAAGCCAAATGGTTATTTCTAACCAGTGGGGTATATGGAAGGCTTCGAATTCAAAAAGAGCCCAAAAGGTCAAGGCTTTGGTCTTGGATGACAGTTGGTGGGCTCGTGTGCAATTTGTATTGGATTTTAGGGAGCCTATTATGACTATGCTCCGCTTTGCCAATACAGATACACCTTGCTTGGGCGATGTGTATGATGGCATGGACACCATGGTTGAGAAGGTAAAAGTTTCCATACAACAGCATGAGAATGACCCCACAAAATGTGAAGCCTTATGCAATAAGGTGGAAGCAATCATTCATCATCGCTGGGAGAAGATGACTACCCCATTGCACCTCCTTGCATATGCCTTATCTCTGAGGTACTATAGTGAGAAAGTACTTGCTATGCCAGATAGAGTTGCACCATATGCGGATGAAGAAGTTGCCAATGGGTGCTACAAAGCTTTTACAAGACTCTTCCCAGATGAGGAAAGGCATGACACAGTGAAGCTAGAATTTGGCTTATTTGCTTCGGGTGTAAAAATGTCTCCATATTCAATAAAGGACCAATATAAAATGGTAGCTATCACATGGTGGTACATGTATGGTCAACCATACAAGCATCTACAAGGTCTTGCAATCAAGGTCCTCTCACAGGTAAGTTTTTTTTTTGTTTACCACTTGTATTCTACAATTTACTATTTAGTGTTTAACATTTTTTAATTTGTTTTTCATTTGTATCTGTATGTTTAATTTTGTGAACACTATCCAGGTTGCAAGTTCTTCTATTGCTGAATGGAATTGGAGTACATACTCCTATATCCATTCAGTGAAGCGCAACCGGTTGGGCTCAAAAAAAGTTGAGGACTTGGTTTACATTCATACCAACTTGCATCTTTCGTCACGTAACCAGAATGAATACAAGGAAGGGTCAACCAAGCTTTGGGATGTAACCCCTGCGTGTGCAAACTTGGATGCAACGCTTCATGATCTCATTACAATCACAGATGATGGTGATGATACCATGACACATGGTGCATCTAGCACAAGTGGAACCGTTCTTGGTTCAAATGATCTTGAACTTGCAGCAGTTGGAGATGATGAGAATCTGGATTTTCTTGAGAATCCTTATGATTTTGAATCTGATTAGTGCATCTTGTGTCTTGACTCTTGAATCCTTGATTGATAAACATTGAACGATACTAGCAAGTTTCAATTTGAATATTTGTGTCTATGAAATTTTAAGTTGAAGTTGTTGAACTAATATGAAATATCTTAGTTGCCAATTTGGATTCGGGGACGGATTCGGATTCGAGAATCCGATTCATGGATTCGTGAAAAAAAAATTCCCGTTTTGGATTCGTAAGGATTCGTGAGTATATATATATATAATAAAATATATATATTTATGCATTATATATCCATTACAAAAAAGAATGACACAGTTATAGATGGAAGGTTGGATTAATGTTCGAAATTCAAATATGTGCGCCTTGATTAAAGCTGAATTAATATTTACGGCAAACATTAAGACGATTAAACTGTGGTTCTGGTGGTATTGGTCAATGTCAATAAAAATTGTGACTTCAAATATTTATTGAAGATTGTCGTGACTTGTAGTCAGTACTCTAGCTAGACGATACGAGTGTATTGAAGCATACTACTTGCGTTGTCTTGTTCATTGTGCAAAAACAGGCAACCACATTTTGTGTCATTCTCAGCCTCACGGGATTCATGGAAGTGGAGTAATGTTCAACATGACCCACCAAATGGGGAAAGAATGTTGTCCCAGCTTAGAAAATATTTTTAACTAGATCCAGCACGGACCGGTCCGTGAATCCAAACCCAGACCAAACCCGGACCCGGATCCGACCCTATATGCACAAATCCGACAACTAAGTGAAATATCTTGAATCTTGATAAATGCTGATTGGTGAAGTATCATTATTCTAATTCTGAAATTCATAATATCAAATGATTTATTTTTGTATAATTCTTGCACTTCTTTGCATATATCATATATTATATTGTATATATTTTTAAAATATATATATATATACACACACGTATCCAAACGCATCCACATCCCCTAAAAAAAATTTCGCGAATCCGCATCCGCACCCAAATCGGTAACTTAGCATATTATAATCATATAAAATCTTCACTTTCATTATTGTTCCAATAACAAAAATATGGAAAATATAAAATGCATTTAGAAATAGAAGATCTATATTGCATTAATCAATCCTAGGCCTCTTTGAGGGGGCAACCTCCTTTGAGCAATGCTCTTTTACAATATAATTGTTTATGCTTGAACAATAGTCAATGCCTCTTATTTATAGTTATACTGATCATATTAAACCCAAGTACTACTTCCCATTCATATGGGATAAACACTAATTAAATAGTGCCTTAATATATAGCTGCCATATAATTTAATACGAACTAATACGCCAAAATACCATATCCTTAGGACCGTTACAATTTTTCTTGAAAATATATTCAATCTAATGAAAACATTACCCAAATATTATTTAATATCACTTTTGGATTAAACAAAGATGTCTATTATCAAAAGAGTTGAATGCTACTTTCATTGGTATGATTAGCAGATTTGTAGGTTTCATTTAACAAATTTTTGAAAAGCTCCTGAACAATTGTGATAAACACTTAAGGGTCCATAATATTTCATGTATTATAAATATTAAAGACCAATTGTCTTAGTGATGTCCAAGTTGCCCATTGACCTTTCTAACTATGTGTAGCTCATAGGAATAGTTTATGAGTTAACAAATATCATTAAAAATAAAATCAACAACTGCTATGAAAATATTAAAAAAGATTTTACTATCCTATGTCATAAACAAGCATCTCAGCCTCTTCAGGTAATTTCGTTTATACCAATGATAACATCCCAAACACATGTTCCTGGTCATTCTACTGCACACCACATCTATATCCCATACTGCTACACAGAAGTTGGTAATTGAACCAAAGTCCTGCAGGAGAATAAAAGAAATTCAGTAACACCTGGGCATTATGAATTGAGATTTAACACTCATGCGGTGCTACCCTCTGGTTCTAATGACACACAGCCTCTTTACCACACCTACTTGCTCCAGTAGCTTCCTTTACTCTCTAAGGAAATAATTTCAAAGAGAATCATGGCTGAAATGATGAAGAAATCACATCCACCGTGAAGAAATTGTCATCCAATTAAAAGAAAATGCAACGAACAAGTGGAAATATGTGAACCATTCAATGGCATTAATGGAAATTTCTCTCACATTTTTTGGTAGAAACCTCAAGTCACAGTCTGATTGTAAATGTGATTTTAATATTTTCTGGGCATATGATAGGGAGCTCCAGCTTTCGATTTTCAAGATCCATAGCCTGCCCAAGACAACTTAGCATTCAAGTAATGATGCCAAAGTAATTTTATTTTTCTTGAGTAGACAAACGCTGAGAGGTACAAACTTTCACTTTTCTTACTAATGAACTACATCTAGTGTTTTCGAAATAGTGTTAAGGAGCTTCTTAATAAGGAATGGCAAAAAAAATAAATTATCTTTATAAACGGATCCCTTTAACTCATTGGCTGTTGATGAATTTTTGCAGAATCGAATGCTTCAGATTCAAAATAATGACGGACTATCCCCCTTTTTACTATACAGACCTTGAATTCATAGCTTCCTCATTGCTGATCTTGCTAAAGCTTTTCTCACTGACCATTGGATGCTAGCTTTAGATTTTATTTCCCCACTTATGGTTCCAAACTTAATACTTTATATTGCTTTGTTTTATTTTTTCAAGACCATTTCTTCCGTTAATAAATTTTGGGCATTTTATTTTAATATTTCCCCTCTTTCAGATGCTACATGGTTGGGCCCAACTTCAAGACTTTGCTCCTGACAAGCTTCTAGATGTGCTCTGGCCCTAGATCTGAATATATCTTATGGTCCAAAGCTTGCTGGAGGTTTCTATAGCAGAGCCCTTTATGTTTCCTTTTAATTATGTGGGCAGAACCATGCCTTCTGAAGTAAAGCAGCTTCGCTATATATTGATCCATTAACTAGGAAGAGCTTCAAATAATTTAATTGAATTTTACCTTCAAAAAGAACTATATTTTTTCTCAAACTAGTGTTAGTGTTATTCACTGGAAGTTTTGGAAGTTTTGCTAAATTGTTAACTTAAAAAACACTTGCATTTTAGCCAAAAAAAAATAATTGTTTATAATGAGACTAGCCCATGTGAAATCAATGTAACATAATCCTTCACAAAATTTTGCATAAACTAGGGCCATTACAAATGCTCCCCCACAGGTTGTTCATAAACAATACGTCATACTCAAAGCTTGCTGGAGCCTGTTATGGTACTGGATGAAGTTGCCTGATTGCCATTGCACAGATCGTAGAGTGCCAAATGATTCTTTCCCTTCCATTGAAATTTGAATTTTAAAAATTACTAAGGCATGCCTTAGTTAGATTTTGTATAGTCTAAAGCCTATATTAAACAAAGCTTTCAAAATTTTGAGACAGAAAAGCTTATCAGCTAAAAATTTTGCCGACAGACTGTTTTGTTTGGATTACCCTGTGTGTCGTTAGATTTTATAAAAATGTAAGACTTTCTGGTCCTTTAGATCTGTTGTGACATTTTTTCACTCCATTCAGTCTACTATGAACACACCTGAAGAATTGTACTATAGAAGGAGCTATTAGACCTTCAAGGCACACCACATAAGTTGAAAATAAAAATGCAAACATGTAGAAGCTTTCCAAAAAATGTTAGGACTACCACAAAATGTTGTCAGTAAAAAACCCCACCCAGCATCATCTACTAAATAAAATGTTGATCATTGATGAGAAAACGGCTCTTTGAAAAATGGGTCTAGGGATGAACCCTTAAGCTTAAAAAATTAAAAAGCATCTTCCAGAACTTTTTATTGCAAGGGAGAAAATTGTCAATCAAAAACTTCTGCCACTGATTGGATACATTCTAAAAGCCAAAAATCAAAAACCCAAAGCACTCAGAAAGAAAGTAGAATGGATTTGACAGAAAAGGGGAGACACAAATGGAAAGCAATATAAATGAAATGCAGACAAATTTGATAGTTTCTGTAGGAATGAGAATAGAAAATGCGTAGTTTTCTACAGTTCTTATAGATATAAAAGTATAATCCATAAATTTTACATAAATCTAGTGTGATTGGAAATAGAAGACCCTATCAGTTTGAAAGTTTTCAGATATTGCACCAAAATAATAACAGCAGAAGCAACTGATTTGTTTGTTATGACAGATTTTATCACAATATGACGAAAATCCTTCAATAAACTTTTTATATTTTTTTCCACCAGTGTTCGCTAAACTGGCTCAAATTTCCAAAAGTTTAAGGCGCCAATTCATTTGTAATGACCCTTACTATAAAGGCCACTAAAAATCACTAATACTGAACTGAGAAAATTCGTCAAATAGTTGGCATGCACTGAATACACTGCTGAAAGAAAAATACTGAATATAAGAAATTATTTTGCAATATATGAGTTCGCTGTCCCAAAATTTCAGAATAATAGATAGCAACCAAATACCATCTAAAACACTATCAATAATGTAGGAAATTGCTCAAAACCATATGTCATTCATATATCAACAATTTGCAACAATGCCATACATTTTTCAGTCAATGATATGATCATCAAACCCTAGGTTTGCAATATAGATAGACTGAAAATTACAATGCCCTTTCACTTGCAAAATCCTAGCCTTCCTTTGTTACCGATAATGCCAAATGGCAAACAAAGACAAGTACAATGTAAAATAGTAAAGTGCTGAAGCTATATTTTGTACTCAACTGAAAACATACATTTCTCAGAAAATATGCCAAATGCCAAATGAGAAATGAGGAACCTGATTGTAGATGGCTGCAATAATTTTTCGGACTGCTTTTTCGAACTGCTTTTTCGGATCTGCTTTTTCGGACTGCTTTTTCAGATCTGCTTTTTCGGACAGCTTTTTCGGATCTGCTTTTTTCGGATTGCTTTTTCGACTCTGCTTTTTCGGACTGCTTTTTCGGATCTGCTTTTTCGGACAGCTTTTTTCCTCTTGCAACCAAGACTCAAACCCTCAGGTAAATCTGAGGATTCCAAATAAGTTCAACTTGAAATGGCTGAATACCACTTCCAAACTTGCAACCCTTCAGTAGATATTTCACTACCTAAGTTATGCCAATCTAGGAGAGTGATTCGTTCCCAAAGATCGAATAGTATTTGCAGACCACAAAGCTACAAATTGCTTCACAATGAAGAAGTAGAAGAAATCCCAAATCCAAGCATGTAGAAATGATAGCCCAAGCCCCTTATTTATTCTTTTTCTTGAGAAGTTACTAGAACTTCTAGAAACATCTAATTATAATGTACTTTATAATAAAATAACATTATAATAATAAAGTACATTTCTCAACTCAAAATTATAACAATGTAGGCCCAAATGTCTCATAACTGAATGTAGGCCCAACTACGACTGAACGTAGGCTCAAGACTGAACGTAGGCTCTACTACAACTGGATGTAGGCTCACTCTGGATGTAGGCTCCACTACAACTGCATGTAGGCCCAAACTGGATGTAGGCTCTACCGAATGTAGGCTCTGTCAGCAATATGCAATCAAATGATCAACATAATGACCCTCTCTCCAAACCATTTGCCTACGAGAGTCGATGATAGGCAAATCCGTCATGCCAAACGATGTCAGCCAAAATGGGGACATGACATCATTCCATAGAGCTTGGAGTGCATGTACACCATCCCATACAATATGTTTGATGGGAAGTCTGAGAAATGACATTTAAGCATGCATTTGGTCAATCAATATTGACACTGGACACCCAAGGCTGCCTACAACGTATTAACCCTTCTTTGTTACACAAAAAAGGTGTAAGAGCATTTTTAACTCCTTCCTTTTGACATGTCATGATGTGTAATAACTATTGCACTGCACTTCAGAGCAAAATTACTAATGTTAGTTCCAATTTTTTGAGCTTTTCTAATTACAGATATTGCTCCTTGAATCAAGATTCAAAACAAGCTCTCTGAAAATGCTTCTCCAAAACCAGAGTTCTCAATGTCCAACAGGCCACAGCTAGGCTACTCAAAAGATTATTTTCAGAATGGAAATTAATGAATAAGGACTGACAATGCTGTTATTTTTCCGCTTAGAAAAAGCACACAAATATTTGCAGTCAGAACCTAGTTCTTGTAAATCTTCAATAAAAGAAACCAAGAAAAGCTTTGAGGATTTATTTAAAACTAAACCTGTAGAAGCACTCATTTAAACATGTTGACATGATTGATAGGTTTAACAGACCATTTTTGCCTAGAGGATATTAAAAGTTCCATAGCTCATCCCTACGAAGAAACAAATTCTCTATGTTATTTCTGTTTTTTGACCCTTACTTTCACAATTGAAATCTCAAAACATCTAGTGAACCACTTTAAGGCGGCATTTTTATTTTCGAGAAAAAAAAAATCTCTTCTTAAGGCATTCAAAAAGTTGCAATCACAAAATGTAGAACCAATTTCACAGGTGAATTGTAACCACTTGAAAAGGACCAGATAAAGGAAGAAACGTATATGGAGCATGGATGTCAGGATAGGGTTGAAAAATCATAGGATTTTTTATAGGATTTATTTAAAACTAAACCTGTAGAAGCACTCGTTTAAACATGTTGACATGATTGATAGGTTTAACAGACCATTTTTGCCTAGAGGATATTAAAAGTTCCATAGCTCATCCCTTCGAAGAAACAAATTCTCTATGTTATTTCTGTTTTTTGACCCTTACTTTCACAATTGAAATCTCAAAACATCTAGTGAACCACTTTAAGGCGGCATTTTTATTTTCGAGAAAAAAAAAATCTCTTCTTAAGGCATTCAAAAAGTTGCAATCACAAAATGTAGAACCAATTTCACAGGTGAATTGTAACCACTTGAAAAGGACCAGATAAAGGAAGAAACGTATATGGATCATGGATGTCAGGATAGGGTTGAAAAATTATAGGATTTTTTATGCCACTCCAAGCCAGATTCCAATTTGAACTATAAGCCCCCCTCAACGAAGCCCAACCGGGGATTTATCTCCCTTTAGCTTATATACAATATTAAACCTCGGAAGTACACCTAACCTTGTCAATCTGTCTGGTAGGGGGTAACGTAATCATATAATTTCTCTATTGAGCTTGATTCTTGAACTTTCGATATAGTTCTATTAAGTGTGTAAATCAACCTGATTTCACTCCTAAACTGAATTCTCTAATATTTAAACCCTAAATTGTTAACAAGTAAAGTAACTCAATCTTCAAACCCTTCTAAATTTATTGAACAAAGTTACGTGCAAATATTAGTGAGGAGAGTATTACTTACAGCCCCCGTGCCCCTTCTCTTCTTGAACTTCATGGCTAATTACTCGAATGAAAAAAAACGCTTCAACAGTAAAGCAAACTTTAGCGCATCCCAAACGTGTGAAAAATATCCTGAGGATTGCCGGTCAGGATCCCCGGCGGTACACCTATATAACACAAAAGTCAATCTTCATCATAATTGTTCTATTTCAAGCCAAAAAAGTTAAAATAATAAAACCCAAAAGAATCCGCAAATTAAAGAACGTCAATTCGACCTATCAATTTGAAGCAACGACAAAATTATGAAATTAGAAAAAAAAACTAAAACTAAAGATTAATTAAACTTACGAATTGTAACTCGAACTTCACCGATAAACTCCGGGCGATACCCTAAGAATTTGCAGCTTTTTGTCGGCAGAATTCACAGTGAAATTGCTAGTTTCCAGAGATCGAACACTATCTCTGATAACGAGCTCATAAAACGAAAATTGTTTAAAATATAAAATCGCATAGGTCGTGATATTAATTTATTAACAGCGGAATCTGTAAAATTTAGACGTCCCGTGTCGGAAGCGCGTACAACAGACCACACTGCAATTTGAATTTTAAGAACAGCTAAAAAAATAAATTATAATCGAGAGGAAATTAATTTAATTACATTGAACAGTTTATGGGACGAGAGATTGAATTGCATGTCGTTGCTTCAACTACTTAAAATTCAATGTGCATGTGGTTGCTTTAGAAGTCTACTTTTCTATTGCTGGTTTGAGGTAGCAGATTTTTTTATACTGTTATCTGTTTTTTCAAATAATTTTATTATAGAACTGTTTTTTGTTTTTTATTTTTATTTTAATAGAAGATTTTTCATCTAGGTAGCAGATTTTCTATCTAAAGAATCTTAGTCTTATATTTTTTATTTTTATTTTTTATTTTTATAGAAGATTTTCTATCTACAAAGTCATTTTAGCTAGGAGATTTTTTCGAGGATCTTAGTTTTATTTCTTATCATGCCTAAGCCGATCTTAGTCTTATTTCTTATCATGTCTAAGTCTTGCAAGATTCAACTTTACCAACAGATCAAGGACCTATTAACTATTGTCAATTACCTCTTTGTGTTTTTAAGTGCAATTTCTAACGTCCACAGAGACCAAACAGCCTAAGGGACCACCGAATCACAGTGGTAAACTAGCTTCAGATTCTTCTCTAAGTCAGACCTCCTGTTCCCATGCATATTTGTGGTTAAGAGAAAAGATACATTAGAACAATCTTGGAATTTGATGGTAGTGTTGCCACTTTTAGATGGTATAGTTTAAAAATTTATTGGACAGTACAGATTGATAGTCTATATTTTTATAAAACCGTAAATATTGCATGATAAAAATATATTATTTTATAATATTTATGATAAAATAAAATTTATTTAGAATATTTTAAAATAATAAGATATGAATGTTTCTAAATTTTTAAATATTTCAATATGAATTTAGAAACTTTTTTTATTAATTATTTGTTACATGAATCATTAATATACATATTTTTATATTGTTGTTTTTGAGATTTTTATATATATTACTAATTTTTAATATTAGTATATATATTTTTTATATATATTTATATTATTTTACAGTCTTTTTAAATAGAATGTTTGAACTTAGAAACTCATTTAATTAATTTAAGATTTTTGCATATATAATAATATGTTTTAAACTAGTGTTTGCACTATTTTATTATAAATAAAATATTTATTACATTTGATATGTATAACTAATTAAATTGATAAAATATTTAAATTTAAAAAAATATATATAAATTGTTTTTAAAATTTTAAAAAATTGACAATCAACATTTTAGGTAAAATGAAAGGCATTAAAATGATCAAACTGTCATTAAAAAATCATATGACAGTAAGGGTGACCGTCAAATTCAAAGCCTGCATTAGAATATTATCTTATTTAGGTAGGATTTAACAATTGAAAATGAGCTTTGAAAAATAGGGGAGTTGGAAATTTAGCAAGGCATATTGAAAAAAATGACATAAGACTCCACAATTTTTTTCCCTCCTTTTTATTTGCTTCCAATTTTTCTTCAAATTTAATTATAATAATTATTATTAATAATCTCATTTAAAAATACAATGTAAGATGATTGTAAAAAAATTAAATGTTCATGGAGTCACTAGCTCCACAAACTAATGCTTAACAAGTTAGCACTAGCCAAAATAAACTAAGCGGTTTGGTGGGGACCTATCCTTATAGTTAATCTATAACTACCAATTGCACCTTGGTGTAAAATGGGTACGTTGAAGATATGTAGAAGGGGATCATAAAATTTGAGTTCTTTTCTAACTTTTTTAGAATTTGAAATATCATCATTTTTTTCACTTGCCATTAACTATTCAATATATTCCTAATGTTTTTTCTTTCTTTCTTTTTTTAATTTTGTTTAAACAAATTATTAATAGTTGTTTCCAAATAGTATGTCACTTCATATCCTAAATTTTTGTCCAAAGCAAATGACCACTTTGGTATCGTAAAGTATTTGCCTTATAGAAATAAACAATAGTTATCCACGCTGATATGAGACATTTTTCGACCTATAGAAGATAGTCCACATTTTGCCAAATAGTCTATGCCTCGACGTACTTAGTTTATCCCTCGACATTTTGTTAAAAAACAACCCAGGTGTCTTATTTATGTTGAGACATTTTATATACATGCCAAGTAAGGTAGCGAAAATGAAAATAAATCTTAACTGGCTTAGGAACAAAAAATTGGGTTGGAGCTCCTATAGTAGCTTTTTAACACCAATATATTTCTAATTTATTCTTTGTTTTACTGTGAATTGATTAAAGTAACAGGAGGGAGACCAATTTGGTTTATCTCATTTCAAAACAATTTCAACTTCAACAGGGTTATGTAATATTTTTCCTTACAAGCACTATTTTTTTTCGATTGACATTTTTTATAGAATGATAAATGTGAGGTCAATGATGAAACTTGAGTTGAAAATAACCACATGAAATCCAATGATCTATGATATAATTTAATTTGTGTTACATAAAAAAAGTATTGTATATTAACTATATAAATTGTTAAAGTGGATTAGATTTATATGTTAAGAATTTTAATTTTAGATTTTCTAATGTTATGTAGATATATTATTATCAAATATCAAACTCTACATAGTTTGATAGATCTGAAGGTAATCGTTGCTTTGTTCACCACAAAGTATCGCTGAGATATTTAGTATCGATTTGTAGTTATTAATACACAGTATGTATTCATTGTTGTCAATTGTCTGCAATTATGATTCACTGTATTACCAATGAGATGGTGCAGTATCAATACATATATGTTGTGAAGCATTTCGTCCCACATAGAGTCGTGCCTCTACATAAGGCGGCTCATTAGTAACAATGTTTAGCGATGACAACAAGGGTTATCGTTTAGCGATAACAATATTATTTGTTGTGCATTATCATCATCGATACCAATTGATAGTTTGGAAAAATATAATTATTAAACATAAATATTTATATTCAATAATATAGCTATTATTGAGTATTCATATAATTAGTGATGTTTATTATTACTAATAAATAATTATACTCAGCAGTAACATAGTAATAATATTATATTATGATTATGAGATAAACATAATCATGATATAATATCATTTACTGATAATCAGATCTCCAATAGGTAAAGGATAGAGATCAAATGTTCAAGGTTGATAGGTCACTTATACATTTGATTATATTGGTCAGAGTAATTTGACCGAAGCTACACATATTTAACACTCCCTCTTAGCTAGGGAGGATATTTTCTACCCTTGTTGAGAACATAATAGATCTATTTATTGTGTGAGAGAAAGATATCACCTCACCATGTGATATCATGAGTTATGGCATGTCCACAAATATCACATCACATGATATTCACCATAAACTCACAGAGTAATATCCATCACTATGGTATGTGTACATGTATATCTACCTTAAGGATATAGGCTCATGGCATATCCACAGATAAGTTACATAATATCCACCATGAATATCCTAGTAATAGCATTCATCATGGCTTATCCATGGATATAACGTCTCATGATATCCACCATTCATTTGATATTACACAAGAGATAATGTGATTATTGTAAGATCATCACCTTACAATAATAACCAATAATAAAAGTGTTCATCATTGAAAGATCATCACCTCTCAATGATGTTCACAGGGGCCCATGAAGTCATGGAGTCACACACATGACATTATAATAGATAAAAGAGTTTACACATTAAACATCTTAGAGTATATTAGTACAATAATTTAACATTGCTAAGACTCAATCTCATATAAGGTTGCATTTTCTACCATACCAAGCTTACCTCGAAAATATTAAACCTTTGTCTTGGAGAGAGGCTTGGTGAGAATGTTTTTCATTTGTTCACTTGTACTACCATATCTCAATTGATATGACTCTTCGGTTCCAAATGGGCTGGGATAAAGGCAAATCTTAGTGGTTTTTCTTCCTGTCTACATTATGGTTTTTTGTCAAATGTTTGTTTCAGGTTATGGGATCCTATTTGTAAAATCCTCATCTTGGTCTTGTCTCCTTCCTTGTTGAGTGATTTCATGGTTTATCTAGTGTGACCATTTTGTAAAGGGTTTCGGGTCCCTTCAAAACCTATTTTTCCCCCTTATTCAAAACATATCTCAATTGAATAACATTCCTTTCCACCATGTCTCTAACATGATGGTAGGAAATTTATATATGCTTTGATCTTTCATGAAACACAAGAATTACTAAAAGCTTTATACAACTCTAGTTGTCATAGTAAATGATAGTAGGATCCAAGGATTGTCCAAACAATCCTACAAGAAGTTTCCTTAGCCATACACCTTCTTGAGCTCTCATGCATGCTGCAATATACTTATATGGAACTTTGTGTAACTGAATATTGCTTCCTACTAAACCAAGAGATCATAATTGAACCTAAGTTGAAACAACACCCTGATGTTCTTTTTCGATCATCTACACTTCTAACCCAATATGAATCAGTATATCTATGTAGATTTAGGTCTACATTATTATACTCCAAACTGCATCCAATTGCACCACACAGGTATATAAGTATGTTTTTTGTCACCACTACATGTAACTATCTTGGTTCACTCATAAACTGGCTAAGTGCACTCACAACATAACAAATATCAAGTCTAGTATTGACTAAGTACATCAAGAACCCAATCATTTATCTATAAGGAGTAGGATTTGCCAAGTCTGAGTTAGCTACATCTTCTTTTAAATTATGAAAGTTGGCTTCTATGGGTGTAGCCATTGATTTACAATCCATCACTCTAAACCTTTTTCAGAATGTCAATAGTATATTTCCCTTTATTTAAGATGATTCCATCAGCGTGCTACCATACTTCTAAACCAAGGAAATAGTGTAAAGGACCTATATCCTTCATGTCAAATATAGATGCTAGTTCTTGTTTACATTTAGTAATGAGATGGCCTTCTCCTATAATTAATAATTCGTTAACATAAAGAATGAGAATCGCCATTTCACCATTAGATACCTTGAAATATAGATCCAGATCTGCATCATTCTTGGAGAAGCTTGAGCCTAAAAGGTAATGATCTATCCTCTCATACCAGGTGCAAGGAGCTTGTTTAAGACCATATAATGGCTTATTTAATTTGCAAACATGAGATTATTTTCCATGTATTACAAATCCTTCAGGTTGCTCTAGGTATACTCCCTCTTCTATTACACTATTAATTAAGCAGTCTTTACATCCATTTGATGGATCTTCCATCCTTTTGAAGCAGCAATAACAATCACAGTCCTTATAGAAGTATACCGAGCAATAGGGGCATTTTTTTCTTCGTATTCAATCCCTTCCTTTTGAGAAAATCATATGGAAATAAATCTCGCTTTATATTTTTCAATATTGCCATTTATAGCATGTTTGATTTTGAAGAGCCATTTAGATGAAACCACTGATTTATCTTTTGGTCTAGGTACAATGTCTTAAACATCATTCTTAAGAATAGGTTGATATTATTCTATCATAGCATCTTTCCAAACTTGGAGTTTGAAGAATTTCTCAAAGCTAGTGGGTTTTGACTCGATGATTTCACTCATTAAGGCAACATAGCTTGAGTACATGTGTGGTTTTTTGCTTTCCATGAAGGTTCCTTTTGGTGCTGCAAAACTTTTAGCCTCTTGAATCATTTTCCTTTCCCATAGAGATCTTTTTAGGTTCACAAAGGTGTCTCTCAACCCATTAGTAGGATCCAAAGACTCATTTGGATTCTCATCTTCCATAAGTTCATGGGTCTCCCTCTGAACCTCAGAAGCATGATCTTCTTCCATATTTTGAGGACACTCTTGATCTTCAATGTCCATCTCATGAATGTTCTTGGACCTTTTGAATGCAACATCTTCTTCAAATATTACATCCCTACTTAGCTCAATTAATTTATGTCTTGGGATATAAGTCATGTTGGTACCCTTAAAATTTTGAGTAATAGGACACTTAGCATGCATTTTGTACTATTTTGCTTTCAGGATGCATGTGGGAACCAAGTGTTTTCCAGGTAGTTTCATAAAATTCATTTGTCCATTGCCTTTCATATGTTTCAGTGATTTATTCTAAGTCCTAAAGTGGCATGTTGAAATGGGTTTTCATCAGTTCATTTGTAGAGGGTCTCAATCAAAAAATTGCTAAGTGTGAATTCATCGGGAAGGGCCAGTTGAGGGTTGAATAACTTGAATTCTGACAAGTGTCATGAAAATCTGGGAGTAGGGTCTTCTTCAGTGTACTTCAATTGACTTATGTTTCCATTTTCAGGTCCCTATGATAAGTTTTGACCTTGTTTATTCATTCCCTTCCAGAGGTGTTTTCTAGAATCTGCATTTTCACCTTTTCACATTTTTGTCGGGAGCCCTGTTCGTGATCTTATAATTTGCACCTGATGGATTGGTAGGGAGATTTTCATCATTTCCCTGCATTGTAGATAAGTTTTACTTCATCCTTGTTAGTTTTCAGCTCATGACGAATCCATTGGATGAGTTTCCCAATGCGATTCCATTTGCAGTTTTCGTTGTTTGGACAGGGTGCACCTTGCGAACTTTTGTCAGAAGCCTAATTTGACAGCTTGTATCTTTTTCCCAGGTGATCTAAATTGCAATCCAACCACTCCCCTATTTTACAAACATGAAATACTTCAATGACCTGAGATGATGAGTCTTGGTGAATCCGTTTGGTCAGTCCTGTGAGCTCATTCCATTTGCAGAACATTGAATTTCCTAGTTGTACTGAACTATTTGTTTGTTGGGAGCCCACTTTACGAGGTTATAACTTTTGACCAGTCAAACTTATCAATGAAATTATTTTTGCGTTGTATTGAAAAGTTGGAGTACTAACCCCAGTCCCAATTTGAGCCCCCTACCAATCCATTTGTCTACCTTTAAAAATCAATTACGGCGATTAAAATCATTTTCTGACAAGTTTGTTGTAGGAATAATTTGAACTGGGCAAGTTTACACATTAATATCTTTTGATCCGGTTGCAGTCATGAGATGTCATTTTGCAATATGAATGAATGTGGATCAATGTTCATGCATGTTTAGTGGTGTGACCCAGTCAGGTGAAATTGTTAGTTTTTAAAGCTGCTCTTGGAGCCCTCTGACCCAATTTTGGCACTATGCATAAAATATGAATTTCAATGTTTCAATGATCCGAGTTTGATTTAAAATGGATTCTAAAGTATGCAAAGGGCATACAAGGTGTTTGAGATCGTTTCATGGATCGGGTGTCTAAAATTGAATATTTTTTTTTTAGCTAGGTCCACTCTGGACCCGACTTGCTTCATAAAGGGGGCACCAAGTTCAATAGCTTTAGCATGTACAGAATGCAAGGGTCTAATTACACCATGCATTGTTTGTGCCCTCCCCATCACATTTGTTGATGATGCAATCTAGGTGGAATGTAGTTACTGTGAGGCTGTGAATCCAATGCATGAGCACAAATGTCGTTTGTTGAGTCTTCCCCCTCCATTTGCACTAACACCATCAATGGTTAGAAGAGTGGTGGTGGCACACGTTGGCCGACGCCAGTACACACTAGCTTTGCTCTCACAGTTTCATCATTTTTAGACGAACAATGACATAATAAATTGCTCTGATCAAAATAAGGGTGTGTTTGCTCAAGGAAAGTTGGCATTAAACTGAGAGGTGTGAAAACTAAGCGTCCTCAGCTAT
Organism: Chamaecyparis obtusa; assembly: GCA_027943335.1. Taxonomy (NCBI): domain Eukaryota; kingdom Viridiplantae; phylum Streptophyta; class Pinopsida; order Cupressales; family Cupressaceae; genus Chamaecyparis; species Chamaecyparis obtusa. Next base: position 605,685 of record BSBK01000344.1, on the reverse strand, counting down.
TGTATGATCCAAAGTATACTAATTGCGTATGTGTAAGGACTACTATGTGAGCAGTATGTCAGCATAGTGCTGCTATGTGAAGAAATGGTGTCAGTACAATGCAATGAAGGCCTCATGCACTTGCAGGCTTGGAGGCCTTGCATGAGAAATAAATGGAGCTTCTTGCATTAAGGATGAAGGTAGAGATGCCAGAATAAGATAAAGACCTCATATGTAACAAGCAGCGCAAGTATCAGAGGGAGGCAGATTGCTAGCACATTACGCATTGATCAAATTTAGGATGCCTCATGCGAACTAAATGTGAATGCCCGCACAAAGGTGCTTTGCGTAAGCATTGAAAGGCTGTTGTGAAAATGGCAGCATGTAGAGATAAAGAGGGCATGCCAGCGCATGTAGATAAGGGGTCTCATGCTGTGTTTTCAAGAGCTAGGAGTGCCAATGTTAACAAATGAGGAAGATTCCAGCGCAAACCAATTGGACGGACCAGCGCATGATGTAAGCCCCTGCACAATTAAATGGCTACAAGTCACGCACAAAAGGTAAATGTCAGGCTCATGCATTGAGCACAAACACATAAACACAAACAAAGCAATGAACAGAGGCTTTCTATTTAGTGAATCCAGCCCACGTGAATGTACATGGGGCACTCACGCCAGCTTGTGCCATGATGAGAAGCTAGCCTAGCACAAGGAAAAGAAAAAGGGAGCTCGATTCTCAGAGCACTAATCTATTTCCGCTCCACTTGATTCCTCTGTTTGAAGTCATGGAGGATTAGCTAGGGCCTCATATTGATCAGGTACTATGCACTATCTATTCTGACAACAATAATAGAGTGGTTTTAGTCTACGACGCAGCCATGGGATGGATTCAGGCAGTGGCTCCCAGATATTCAATCCCTGCCTATGTGTTCAGACCCACTGTTGCTTATTATAATTTGTGGATGAAGCGGACACGTGATTAGACATAGGTTTTGTCCCCTCTTAACGTATCATTGAAGCGTTGCTTTCCTGAAAGATTTCTAACTAATTGGAGGTGCCAAAGGACTCTGTTAGGGCTTGCAAAGGGATATATCATGAACACATTGAGCGCACTAGAATCAAAATTCATTCAGCAAGAAAGAGAGGAAAAGTTTGTATTAATCCAAAACAAATGAAAAATGTTTATCCCACATTGGGTAGTTAGGTTGTTTTCTTTTCATTTAAATATGCTAACACTCCATATTAATGCAAAGCAAGAAGCCACGAAGGCTCCTGGTGGGCTCGCTCAGCTAGAAGTCTCAATGCGCAGAGGAGCCTACATGTTTTGGCCCCCAAGTGCTTGCAAAGACTTTAAAACTCACAAATCCAATATCCCACATGCACACGGGAACAGGCGTTTGTAATGAATATATACAAATCCACACGCACCACAAGGTAGATTGAAATGGAGGAAGCTCTGCTGATGCGAGCTTGGAAGCGCTTTGGTTTTCATGACAGGCAGGCCCGACTTGTAGGTAAGGTTATTTTTGACTAAGTGTGTGACTATAGGAAATCTGACCTCGAGATTTGTGCCACCATCCAACGATGGTCGCATGATCTCATGGGCCAGTTTTGGCCCATGCGATCATGCGCCAGGCCGCCATGTGGCACTCCTGTGACATGGTGGAAGGTACAGTTCAAGTGCCCGATTGGAGTAGCAAGCCAACCAGAGATGGACAAGTGGTGTGAGGACATCTATTTTGAATATAGACAGTAGTTCTAGAGGCTTCATCCCAAAAAGAGGTATGGAGGTTTTGGTCATGCATCATGGCTTTGGTTGCTTCAACAATGGTCCTATTTTTCCTTTAAGCCACACCATTTTTGGGGGGGTTATAAGGAACACTAAAATCCCTCTTAATCCCAGCATTACTACAAAAAGTTTTAAAACTATTAGAGGTATATTATCCTCCAATATCTAATCTTAAGGTTTTGATCCTTTTCCCATACATATTTTCTACTAGAGCTTTGAATTCCTTAAACCTCATAAGTACTTCATCATACTCTTTACTTTTCAAAAAATATATCCAAGTTTTTCTAAAGTAATCATCAATGGAAATAACATAGTATGAGAAACCTCCTAAAGATGCTATAGTCATTGGCCCACATAAGTTTGGATGAATAAGTTCTAACACATGTTTAGATCTACTTTCACTATTTTGGAAGGTGCCTTTAGTGTTCTTTCCCAAGGCACATCCTTTGCAAGTTCCTTCATGTTCTTGTTTAAGTTTAGGTAAACCTGTCACTATTTTCTCCATTGAAGGTAAAGCACAAAAATGGAGGTGCCCTGACCTTCTATGCCAAATCTCACATGTATTTGAAGATTTGTGAATTAGGTCTTTAGAAGGAGTAGTGAAAAGTTTATATAAACATCCATGTTGAACTCCTATGGTCTGATATTTCTTGATATTTGACTTCTTGGGCCATGCTAGGACTTTACCATCCATGAAGATAATTTGGTATCTTTTGTCTTCCAAGGCTGATATGGAGACCAAGTTTTTTTTAATTCCTGAAACAAATAATACACCTATCAATTGAAGGGAGAGGCCTGATTTTAAGTGTATAGTAGAAGTTTTGATTCCTTTCACTAGATAGTTAGTGGTGTAGGAGCACCTAGGCTAGCCTCCATGGTTAGTGTGTTTTTGGCTTTTACTTGACTCTAGCCAATTCAAGAGGTTAGTTGTTTATTTAATTTCATAGTGTTAGGAGCTTAGCTATGGTGGGAGTCTTAAATGTGTTCTAAACACATCTTGTTGTTGTAAAGATGCCATAAGGTTATAAATGGCTTTAGATCCTTGAGACATATGAGGCTAGAAGCCCTAGAATATAGGAACATGGCATATGTGGAAGTTGCCAAATGTTCAAAAGAAGTTGTCATCAACTTTGCAATTATTGCAAAAGATTGCATGCCATCAGGGTATCTTTTGATTCCCTTAAGATTAGGAGATGGTGCTTGGCCAATAGGCCCTAGAAAGAAGAAAATGGCATCTAATGTAAAAAAATACTCGAACATCAAGTTTGATTATGCATTGTAATAGCTTTAAAGATAGTGAATAGAGCTCTGCAAGTAATTTTCAGTGTAATACCCGAGACTTTGTGTTGACAATCCTATTGGATGGATTGAAAGATTAAATATAATGTTGGATTAGGTTTCTATAGACTGTTAGGATACTTTTTCATTTGAAGAGAAATTCAATTTGAATTCATCTAAGTCCTGGTTTTTGGTATTCTAGGATAGGGAGTCCATTTTTAACTTGTTTTGAGCAGTTTAGAGAGTCATGGCTCCCCCATGAAATCTAACCGTGGATAATAATTCATGTTAGATGGAAATGGTAGAGGATTCATTAGTGTATATATTTTTAGGAGTTAGGAGTCTTTAAAGCATGAGGAATTATTTTATATGCTAGGCCCTAGGCGAGTTTGTGAAGCCCGGTTAGAGGTCTAGAGGTGAAAGATTAGAGAAATATTGCAGGGTTTGTATGGATCTGTACTGCTCCAAGAATTTTTCATGAAGGTGAACATCATATCTAACTATTATGTACAAATAGGAGTCTTACCAATCATTTTGTATTTGGTTTGAACAAGTTTTCTATCAAGTTCACTGTTCAATCCTAGAAATTAGGCCTATTAGGCCTCTTGTCCTAGTTTGTAGGAAGCCCCTGTATGGTCACTGTCAAGTCTAGAAACCTCATGAATGTTTTAAAAATTCCAAAAGGGTATTAGAATCAAGTCTTATATTTTCAATTTGTTAAGAAATTTTTTTCAAGAAATAGCAAAAGGTGACTGGTAAGGGCTACTAGAATAGGCCTATTTTTAAGGTCAATTCATGATGAATCATGGACGCCGATAAGAAGATGATTGAAGACCCTTCCAAAATGGATAAAATGGGAAAGAATAAGAATTTTTTCATAATGGAGAAGACCCCTACAATTTTGGAGCAAGTTTATGGAGATTTGGCACTTAGAGCCTTCTAAGTGAGTGTGGAGAAGTGAATCAAAACTAAGGTGTTGATCATTCAAGGTGAAGTTTTCAAAGATTGAATATTATAGCAGAGTTTGAATAGGTATTAGTTAATGATCTAAGCTTATTGGAAGATCCTATAGAGGAATAGGATACTGGAGGCAAGTGAAGCCTCTTAGAGGGTGTGAAAGCTAGCCTTGAAGTTTATCATACATCATATTGGTATCAAAGCTTGGTTGATCAAGCTTGTGGTTAATGTTGCAATCTTCTAAATCAGTAGGAGCGAATACACCAGATAAAGCCATGGTGACTAATGCTGAATTAGCCAAGAAGGTTGAGGAACAAGAGGAGGATAACAAATTGCTAAGGCAAAGACTAGCTCAAATGGAGCAGCTCTTGGGTGAAGTTCAAGACAAAGCAAATAAGGTCAAGGACAAGATTGACCAAAAGGAAGAAGATAAAGCAAGGGAGAAGGAATTAGAGTTGGAGGAAGAAGCACCAACACCTAAACCTATTCTTCTTAAAGAGCCATTATTAAAAGCATTGAAGGCATTGAGTGGTAAAGCTTTGGAAGGTGTGCCATTATTCAATGGACAAATGGATCAAGATTCAGTTGTGGATTGGATTGATAGCATAGAGAACCATTTTGAATGTGATGGTATCTCTAAAGCACAAAAGGTAATGGTGGCCAAGTCTAGACTAAGAGGTTCAGCTCTTACTTGGTGGAAGTTTGTGCAAACTGAGAGAGAAGGATGGAAAAGGTCCTATTGTGACATGGAAGGGTATGGTATCCAAAGTCAAGCAAACCTACCTTCCTGATGACTATAAAGTCCAAATGTATAGAAGGAGACATAATCTTAGCCAAAAAGATTTGGATGTCCAAGCCTACACTGAGGAGTTTCAAAAATTGTGAGGTCCAAGGTAGTTGAAGAAGAGAGCATCAAGCTTGCAAGATACTTGAATGGCCTCAAATGGTCTATTCAAGAGGAGATGAGTCTAGTGAACTTTAAATCCATTAGGAAATGCTATCAAATGGCCTTGAAGATAGAGGAGAAGAGTAAGAGAAAACAAGAAACCTCCAAAGGCAAAGGCAAAGATACCAAAGGTCAAAGAGGTGGCTATGGTGGAAGAAATTCTAATTCAAGAGCTCAAGGCGAGATAAAGTTCAGTGAGAAGCAAGAAGGAATCTCAAGTAGAGGTGGTAGAGGAAGAAATTCTAACTCTAGCTTTAGAGGAAGAAGTGATGGTTCATCACAAGGAGGAAGAGGCAATTATTTTTCCAGTATGAAGTGCTACCATTGCAATCAAATGGGGCACCCTGCCTATAGATGCCCAGAGAAAGGTGGTTCATCACAAGGAGGTGATAAGAGGACTAACTTAGTTCAAGATGAGTCCAATGCAATAGACAAGCATGTTGAGGCACCACTAAATTCAGAGGAAGGAGAGAACCTCATGATGAGGAGGACTCTAATCAAGGAACTGATGAAGGAGGAGCCAAGCCAAAGGAGATCTTTGTTTAGGATCAAATGCAAGGTAATGGGGAAAGTATGTAGGGTCATTATAGATTTAGGCTCTACTGAAAATAGTGTGTCAGAAGAGGCAGTCAGCAAGTTGAAGTTGGCAAGGATACCCCACAGCAATCCTTACAAGGTCACTTGGCTCAATAAGGGTCAACATGTGTTAGTGAATGAGCAAGCATGAGTGGAGTTCTCCATTGGAAGATATAAAGATAAAGTGTTATGTGATGTGTTTCCTATGGATGCAAGTCATTTGCTCCTAGGTAGACCTTGGCAATTTGACCGCCAAGCCATACATGATGGAGGAAAGAATTCCTATTCTTTCAAGAAGGACAATGTAACCTTCAAAATTCAGTCATTGTTGGAGGATGCTAAAGTGAAGACAGCAAGTCCAAATGTTCTTATGGTAGGTGAAAAATATTTCCTACAAACCATGGAAGAGAGTGAAGGCATAGGCTATGCATTGGTGTTGAAACCAAGAGAAGGAGATGAAGGCAAGGTGGCTAAGAAGACTAAATTACCAAGGGAGATTCAAGGTATGTTGCAAACTTACCAAGGCATTGTAAGTTATGGACAACCATCAACCTTACCCCCACAAAGAGCCTTAAGCCATAGGATAGACCTTATCCCAGGAGCTACCCTACCTAACAAAGCAGCCTATAAGATGACCCCTCAACAAAATGAGGAAATAGCAAGACAAATACAAGAGCTCTTAGACCAAGGCCTCATTATGAAGAGTATTAGTCCATGTGTTGTACCCACTGTACTTGCACCTAAGAAAGGAGGAACTTGGAGGCTATGTACTGATTCAAGTGCTATCAATAGGATAACCATAAGGTATAGGTTCCCTATTCCTAGGATTGAAGACTTAATGGACTGTTTAGGTGAAGCAAAGTACTATAGCAAGATAGACTTGAAGAGTGGCTATCACCAAATAAGAATCCATGAAGGTGATGAATGGAAGATAGCCTTCAAGACCAATGAAGGGCTATATGAATGGCTTGTCATGCCATTTGGTTTGTCAAATGCCCCCTCCACATTCATGGGCTCATGAATGAAGTTCTCAAGGACTACATAGGCAAGTTTGTAGTTGTATATCTAGATGATATACTAATTTTTAGCAAGACAAGGAGTGAGCATTTGGAACATCTTGATATTGTCTTCAAGAAGCTACATGAGGAGAAGTTGATGATCAACTTGGAGAAGTGTGAGTTCATCAAAACAGAGCTAGTGTACCTTGGGTTTGTCTTATCACATGGAAATCTGAAAATGGATAAAAGCAAAGTGGAGGCTATCATGAATTGGCCTACTCCAAGGACAAAAACAAAGGTAAGAAGTTTTCATGGCCTTGCACAATATTATAGAAATTTCATAAGATAATTTAGTATAATTTGTGCTCCAATGTTGGATACTATCAAAGGAGGAATGAAAACCAAGTTTGTTTGGAATGAAGATGCTAACAAGATCTTTGAGTTGTTGAAGGAAAAGATAGCTACCCAACCTATTTTAGTGCTGCCAAGCTTTGAGAAGCTATTCACCATTGAGTGTGATGCTAGCAATGTAGCAATTGGGGCTATTCTAAGCCAAGAAGGTAGACCGGTGGCTTTCCATTCTGAAAAGTTGAGTGAGGCTAAGAGGAAGTACTCCTCATATAACCTAGAGATGTATGCATTGGTCCAAGCTCTAAGAAAGTGGAGGCATTACTTGCTTCCCAAGGAATTCATTATGTATTCAAACAATCAAGCACTTAGTTTCCTGAATTCACAAGAGAAGTTGAGTCACAAGCACATGAAGTGGGTTGAGTACCTACAAGCTTACACCTTCAATATCAAGCACAAGAAGGGTGTTCTAAACAAGGTGGCTGATGCATTGTCAAGAAGAGCCCTCACACTACAATAAATTCAGTTGAAAAGCATGGGGATAGATCATTTCAAGGATCTATATGCAAATGATGAAGACTTTGCTGACATTTACAAGGTATGTGCTGATACAAGAATCATTTTCATAGTAAATATGCTGAGTATACTTTGCAAAGTGATCTCTTGTTCAAGGGGAATCAATTATGTGTTCCTAGAGGCTCTATTAGAGAGAATTTGATTCAAGAAAAGCATAATGGTGCTTTGAGTGGTCACTTTGGGATCACTAAGACTTAAGACCTTGTTTCAAGGTTTTATTATTGGCCTAGAATGAATCTTCATGTTAGGAGGTATGTGGAAAGTTGTGTTGTATGTCAAAAGGCCAAGGGCACTTCTACCAATGTTGGTCTTTATCAACCACTACCTATTCCTACTAAGCCATGGGAATGCTTAAGCATGGATTTTGTAGTTGGGTTACCCAAGAATAGACAAGGCATGGATAGTGTGTATGTGGTTGTGGATAGGTTCAACAAGATGGCTCACTTTGTGCCATGCAAGACCACAAATTATGCAAGTCAAATAGCATCTCTATTCTTCAAATAAATTGTGAGAATCCATGGGTTATCTATCGGCATTGTGTCAGATAGGGACACTAAGTTTATGAGTCATTTTTGGAAGACTCTTTGACAAAGATTGGGCACCAACTTATCCTTTGGATCAGCCTACCATCCCCAAACTGATGGTCAAACCAAGGTTGTTAATAGAAACCTTGGGAATCTTCTAAGATGCTTGACTAAAGAGTATGGTTAGCAATGAGATTAATTGATTGGGTAAGCTAAATATGCCTATAATGACACCTTGAATAGATCTAGAGGGAAGAGTCCATTTGAGATAGTTTATGGACTACATCCAAGGGGTGTCTATGAATTGAGAGATCTGAAAGAAGGAGTCAAAGAAAGTGGATATGCAAATGATTTTACATTTGCTATGAAAGAGGTTCATGAAACAGTGAGGAAGACATTAGTAGACAACACCAACAAACACAAAGCAAAGCTGGATGAAGGTAGAAGGACAGTTGAGTTCAATGTTGGTGATCTTGTCATGGTGCATCTAAACAAGTCAAGATTGCACAAAGGAGTACCTCACAAGCTGCAAATGAGGAGGATAGGACCTTGTACTATCTTAGCAAGATATGGTGACAATGCTTACAAAGTAGACCTGCCGGAGGACAGTGGACTATCTAATGTTTTCAATGTTGTAGACCTTGTCCATTATAAAGGGCCTCAAGAAGACATGAACCAAGCCATACATGAAGTGATCAGGGATGTAGAAGACTTACAACTCCCTCCTGATGTAGATACAGGACCAGACAGTGTACTAGACACTAGGGTCTACAAAAAGACCAGACTCAAGGAGTATAAAGAACACCTCATTTAGAGGTATGGACAAAGTGTTGCTGATGCAATTTGGGTTAAGGAATCAAAGTTTAAAAGGATGGGCATTGATCCTACCATCATCAATCTGAGGATGGATTGAAGTTCTTATTTTTGGGGAGGATGGTGCAAGAGCACCTAGGCTAGCCTCCATGGTTAGTGTGTTTTTGGCTTGTACTTGACTCTAGCCAAGTCAAGAGGTTAGATAGTTTGTTTTAAGACCTTAGAAGGTCTCTTGCTATGTTGTCTAGGTGAATTAGTCACTAGGACTAAGGTCACAATAATAGCCTTTGTTAGTTGTTTATTTAATTTCATAGTGTTAGGAGCTTAGCTATGGTGAGAGTCTTAAATGTGTTCTAAACACATCTTGTTGTTGTAAAGATGCCATAAGGTTATAAATGGCTTTGGATCCTCGAGCCATAGGAGGTTAGAAGTGATGAGTCTAATTACTGACTCAATTTTGTTATGATCTTTTATGTTTTGATGATACTCTGACAAACATTCCCAAGACATTCTATTACTTATACTTATGTGAACCTATGCCAAGTATAGCCAAAGTCACAAGATCTAAGGGTAGCCTAAATGATATGTTTTGCTTGTTATTATAAATATAATGTAATATTTCATGTAATTATTTCAAGCTGTGTTCTAATATCTAAGCAGGAGTTGAAATGTTGACTTGCACATGTACCGAATGTACTAACCTTTCAGGTAAATGCAGAGTGGTATGAAGAGAGGTGCATCTGCATTGAAGAAGGGAGTTAGAAGACCAACCATAGCAAGAGGATTCAACATGCTTCTGATGGATATGCCGAGCTTTGAAGGAGTTGTTTTTTCAGAAATATAGAGGATTAGTCTTGCTACATTTCCTCTGGATTGTTATTCTATTGACAACAATAATTGTATCATGTTATGGTTAATTTATCTCCTCCGCATGTGGCGAGTCTTAATGAGACTTTTCTATTATGTTTTCCATAAGTGTCGATCCTTGATATAAAGGGATTTTAACATATTTAATGGAGGATAGAAAAAGATGGAATGATGTATTCAGTATAATCAAAGTTGCTCTATTTTTTTGCTCTTCATGAGTTATTCAGTTATGTAACCAGTTAAGAAGATTTTAATGGAAGAGTGATTTTGGATTTTTTTTTGTGTTGAGTAGTTAACATAAGCCAACCAAGGGGGCCCACTTGGGAGGTGGATTAGATTAAGTAAGAATAGATTTGCTTTTTGTACTTTTCTTGTTTTCAAATAGAGCTACTATTTCACTCCTGTAGCATTGCCACTGTAGTTGTTCCTGCATCATTTGTGGAGATGGGTATAGTGAATGTTTTGGGTTGTTAAATAGGCTTAGGTTTATTTCATATGTTTTCTACAGTAATTTCATTCAATAGTCAAGTGTGTTTTCCTTCCTACAGTAATAGCATAGATTCCTTTCATGCATTTTATCTTCCTACAACATAAGTGTTTTGACTCCTAAAGGAACTTAGTGCACAAACTGTGTTTTCCCATTTCAAGTCTACATCCCTGGGTTGACAATCTAAATGCATTTCATGATGGGGATAGGTAATTCATAGCATAGATATATTACCCTTGAGAGAGACAATGGCATGATTATCTCTACCTATTGTGAGACTGTTCATTTTTGGCACCGTTGCTAGGGATGGTGTCAAACTAGAAACCTCAAAAGAGTCATTTATTTTTCATGGTTAGTTTCCTATTTTTTTTTAGTTAATACCAAGAAGTTGTAAGCTTGCTTCACAAGTCATCAACTTACTTGCATGCATCAAAGAAGGTGAGATGCTCAGAACTCAACATCCTTTTGGAGTTCAAAAAGCTGATCTAAACTCTAATTTGAGTTAAAAAGTTGTTTTTGCATGATTTGCATGTTTTTGTGAATTAAATTATCTTTATTATCAGATAACTCAAAAATCAAGTTGAGTTAATCTGAGTGATTTATGGCTTTTTTCCATGCACCTCCAAAGCCCTAGATTTTTATAAAACCAAGGCTCAACTCTTCATAATTCATCCACAAATTTGCACAATCACGCTGGAGAATTGGAATTGGGAAAATCAAAGCTCTTGCGAATCAAGGCTATTGTGAGATCAATTTGTTTGTTTTACATTCATTTAGATTCTTTTTCATATCATTGTTAGATCATTTTAGCATATCAATTTCCATATTAGCATAGATTCATATCAGTTTTTCATTATTATTGCATAGAAAATTAAAAAAAATATAGATTAATTGCATTCATATTTCATATCAGTTTTGCATTCAAATCCTTCATTTAGGTGTCGTCTAGGTCACTGATCTTGATAACAATATGAGAACATTAATCTCGCACCTACTAGAAGGCAGTAAATCGCTTGGTTAAATTAGATTTCAATTTTGCATGATTTTGATTATAGCTAACCTCTAATGTTTTACTGAAGTGTTGTGTCTACAGATCAAGTACAAAATTCACACACACACATATAATGACCTCTAGTCTACTCACAACAAAAGAGTCCTGCACAAAACCTTGAGGTTGTTCCATATAGATCTCCTCATGTAGATCCTCGTGCAAGAATGCACTCTTCACATCCATCTGATACACTATCCAACACTGTGAAGCTGCAAGAGAAAGTACCAGGCGAATAGAATTCATCTTGACAATAGGAGCAAAGGTCTTGAAGTAATCAATACCCTCCACCTATGAAAATCCCTTCGCAATAAGACATGCCTTATACTAATCAATAGAACCATCTACAACATACTTGGTATGGTACACCCACTTGCACCAAACCAACTTTCTTCCTTTCAGAAGAGTACAAAGATCCCAAGTGTGATTCTTCATCAAAGAAGAGTACTCCTCATCCATAGCCCTATCCCAATCAGGATGTCTTTTCACCTCTAAAAAATTTTGAGGATCATTTGAAACAGCATGACTCAAAAGACTAGTACCAGATCATTGAGCACGAGTACGACAGGTATCTGAAGGATCTCCTGCAAAGAACCAACAACACTGACTGTATCCCGAGCCCACTTGGGCACTCACAAAATATCTAGTGGAGGAGGGGAAGGTGGATCATCATATAAATCATCCTCAGAGGATATAGAATCCTAAAGAGGAGAAGAGGAAGTACTAGACAGTGAGGGAGAAGCTAGTGACAGAGGCTCCATTTGAGGATAGCGCTCATCAAACTAGACATCTCACCAAAATAAGACCTTTATGGAATCAAGATCAAACAACCTATACACCTTCATATCCTCGCAGTAGCCAAAAAATATCAATGGTTAGTTCTTCCTCTCCATGGCTTTCCTCTGAGCATCTGGAATAAATACCCAAGCCTCACTACCAAACACTCGAAATGTAGAAACTTCAGGCTTGACATGGGACCAAGCCTCCTTAGGACTCAGATGTCATAATTCCTTATGAGGCATTTGGTTCTAAATGTAGTTGGCACAATTTAGTGCCTCTACCCAAAAGGAAGGTTCCATATCTCGAGATTGTATCATACAATTGGCCATCTCCCTCAATGTTTTGTTCTTTCTCTCAGCAACACCATTCTGCTGAGGGGTATGAGGAACTATTAGCTAATGCAATATACCTTGCTCAATGCAAAAATCATGAAAAGACTGATTCACATATTCCCCCCATTGTTAGTGCATATCCGCCTGACAAAAAGACCAGACTGCTTCTCCACAAATGTCTTAAAGACTTGAAATGAATCAAAGACATTTGACTTGTACTTCAAGAAGTACACCCATGTGCATTTGGAGAAGTCATTAATAAAGGTGAGAACATAATGAGCACTAGAAAAAGAGGGAGTAGGAAATGACATGAGATCACTATGTATCAACTCCAATGGTGCCTTAGCATGTGAGGATCTACCTGTCAGAAAAGGATCTCTATGATGTTTACCAAGTGCACAGCCTTGACAAACACCATCAGTGCAAGATATCTAAGGAAGCCCAATCACTAACTCCTATGTAATCATCTGTTGTAGATATCTATAGTTGACATGGCCAAAACGCTCATGCCAAAGCTTTCCCACTGTGACTACATGAGTAACAAGAGAAACACCTGTATAATTAGAGCTGTCAAAGCCATCAAACCTATATAAGTGAGACTCTGAATCAACACTCCCAGTAGAAAAAACCAAATCAAGATCATGGAGGTCTCTAATAATTACATTATGTGGTGAGAAATCAATTGTCTTACCAGAACTAGAATGTCACATTTGATAGACAGACAGGAGGTTCATAGAAATGGTAGGAACCAAAAGAGCATCTTGTAGAGAGCCACCATCCAATGAAATAGTACCAGAACCTGTAATTGAAAGTTGTGTTGAGTCACCAACTATAATCTATGTAGTGGAACTCTGAGCAAATGAGGTAACCAAACTAGGTATGTGTGTCATATGGTGCAAAGCACTTGAATCAATGATCTAAGTAGTAGTGGAAGATAATGCTTGTATAGAAAGAGCATGGCCTTTCCCTGTGGGAGTAAGTGAAGGCTATGGAGAAGAAATACTATGTTGTTGCAAGGATTCCTCTAGAGCCTCAAGATGTTTTCAACACCTAGAAACTATATGCCCTTCCTTGCCACAAAAACTACAAGGTTCACCTGTGAACTTCTTAGTCTTGGAGGAAGACTCACCAGACTTAGAAGATTTACCCTTAGGAGTGGATTTCTTAGACTCTATTTTCTGAGGTGGCTTGGAGGAATTCTCACTGCCAACTGAATCTATTTTGGGCTTTTTCTTCTGTGTCCCCTTAGAATTCTGAGAAACCAAAGCTTGGTTCTTAGTCCTAGATAAAGAATCCAACTGTGTGAGCTTGACCTACTCTCTAGTCAACCAATCATAGAACACCTCAAAAGTGGGCATCTAGAATCTCTGACCCAATGCATCCATGGTAGAGTGGAAGGTGGAGGAGAAAATCTAAAAGTTTCCCTAAAGCTTTGACATAATTAGGTAGATACACTCTGTGTCAGTCTTAGCCTTTCCACATCCTTGTAATAAAGACCTCTGTTGCTTGAACTTCATCAAGAAGTCCTCAATGGATGGAAAATGATATGGTATAAGAGAGGTAAGCTCTGCCTCAATTTGAAGTGCTCTGAACTCATTCACTATACCAAACAAGGTGTTAAGCTTGGTCTACATAGATATAGGGGTATTGCACCCATCAAGATGAAACTGTAGACTATCTGATACATGTAAAGCAATCAACCCCATTGCCTCATCCATCTTGTTCATGTGCTACATGACCTCAAAAGGCCTCTGTAAAACTAGTTGCACTATGTCTAAACAAGACCACAACCCTTTTGACTAGAGAAGTCATGTCATCAGGGATTTCCATGTGTGATAGTTATGAGGGGTTAGAAGTTCTAGACAAGAAGAGGTCTCAGCCATTTTTTTGGAAGGGGTTTTGTTTTGATATAATTTCAAGTTTACTAAAGTAAATTATAGAAAACAAGAAATAAAACACCCCCCACAATTCAATAAATCGAATCCTAGAAGCTGTAAAATATTGCTTACAATGAGAGAGAAAAAATGCTTCAAATGAGTATCATGTGTACCTTGAATTTTTCTGATGAAAATATCCATAGATCTGGATGGAAATCGCAGGTAAAAAAAAACCTTTCACATGCAGTGCCTATAAATGACGATGTGAAGGACATCACTGTAAATGGTGATGGGAAGAACACCCCAAAAAAATGCCCTTTCACATGCAGCACATGTAAAAAGTGCTAAAAAAATTTAAAATAGCATCCTACAAAGAATACTAGATCTGAAAACTATAACCAAAACCTCTCAAATCAGCCAAAAAATCCAAAATTTCTTCTGTCAAACCCTTGCTCTTTTTTTTCTTGAAACATGAACAAGCTACAACAGATCCAGCTCTGATACCATGTAAGATTTGATGAAAAACAAATCTATTAAGCCCAAGAAACTTGCATGCAAAAACCTGTCACAAGGAAAAAATCTGTAGGAAACAAACAAGGGTTTTGCTCTGACAATATGAAAGTTTATTATCAGCCAAAAGAATGAATGCAAATATACAATGGATCAATCCTTATATAAGGAGATCAAAAAATCTAATGGGAAACCCTAATAGGTAAATAGGCATTTAATAATTAGGTTTAATTATTAAATGACTAATGAAAGTGCATAAAGGGAAATCTTAAGAGGTAGTAAAGTTAATTTAATCAATGTAATTAAATTAATTCTTTACTCTAACACTTATTTCGAGCATTTTTTATTTATTTTGGGTAGCATTTGCTAAAGGTTCCAGTGGTGGTATTATTTTTGCAATTTGGTGGCCAAATTTATCAGAAATTGTAGATTTTCTTGACTGTTCTTAATTTCTGAAACTTCCAGGATTCTGTTTGGGCACATATAGTAACATTTTGAGGTGAATTTTTTTGAAAGTGCATGATTTTTCATCTACTTTCCAGATCTGTAATCAAATTTTAGTGATTTGGGGTAGATATATCACTTTTAGAAATAGGTCATTTTGGGGCTATAATTGCACTTGGTTAATCCTTAGATTTCAATTTTTTTATTTGAATCAGTCATTTGAAGGAGTTATCAGTATTTATCAATCATTATTTGGTTGTATTATGGATAATTCAAAGGTCAAAATCCTCACTCCATATAACTACCATGAATGGAAAGTATCTTTAAGTGATCATTTGTTGAGTATTGGATTGATGAGAATGACTCTTGGGCAAGATCAAGAACCACTTATAGGTGTTGTAGAAAGGTTAAAATAGTTTGATCAAAGGGATAAAGTACTTGGCTCTCTTAGATCATCCATCTCTCATGACTTGCACTTTCATATTGCATCTTGCACACATCCTCATGATGCTTGGGTCATATTAGAAGGACTCTTTGGTAAACCTGATAGAATGAGAAAATTTAGATTAGAGAATGAGCTCATAGGTCTCAATCCTAGTGATTTTGACAATATTCAAGACTTTTTCTCTAAGTTCAATTCTATTAGATTGGAGCTTTCTACATGTGGCATTGTTAAAGGAGATGAACAATTAATCTATTCTATTCTTTCCAAGCTAGGTCTTGAATATTCTATCTTTGTTTCTACATTCTATGTTACTATGGATGCTCTTGGTAGTGCATACAAATTACTTTCTCTTGGTGAATTTGCGGCTCAACTCATAAGGGAACAAGAAAAGTTGGCACACATGGGTCAATTGAAGCCTTCTACACATCATGCATTGAATGCAAGTGACTCCACATCAAAGAATTCTAATGGAAAAGGAAAGAAACAACATAAGGATCCTAAGCCTCATGACAAAGGTAATGAGTCTCCTTCACACAATACTACTAAATCCAAGTCCTCTTTAAGAGAGGAATCATCTAGAAGATAGAGGGATAAATGTGCATATTGTAAAAAGCTAGGACATGATGAGCATAAGTGTTTTCAAAAGAAGATTGATGAGCTAACTCACATTATTTAGAAGCACAACCTTAAATTTCCCTCATCAATGTCTACTCCCCCTTCTACACATTTGGAAGCTTCTACATCTCCATCATAATCCAAACATAAAGATAAAGGACAAGGACTTTTGGCTTCCACACATCTTGAGAAAGGTAAATGGCTTCTTGATTCAGGTGCATCACATCATATGGCATCATCTATGGATATTTTTTCTTCAATTGAGCCTTGTAATTCTCCTAATATTTTGATGGGTAACAACACATTCATGAGAGTTTGTGGGAAAGGTTATATTCCTATGGGAGAGGGGACATTTAATGATGTTCTTTGTGTACCATCCTTGACCACTAATCTCCTTTCTATTTTCCAAATTACACATGGGGCACAAGGTAATATTGTTGAGTTCACTCTTGATTATGTCTACATTAGGGACATAGAGACTAGAGATGTCATAGCTATGGGAGTTGTTGATCATACATCACACTTGTATTCTTTTTCACATTTTGTTGATGATGATGATGATATTTATGATGTACACATCATTTTTCAAGGGATAATTATGTTTATGAGAACTTTGGGCACTTGAATCATTTTTTTGTTGAGACAAGTGTTGAGCTTCCCACTCCTCTACCTCCTACTTCTTCAGACATGGGCTCTACTATTCAGCAGGATGATCATAGTGTTTCAGATCTTGCAGAATGTGGGGACTACTTGGATGCCTCTTCAACATTTTTTGATTCTCATGATGCATATTTGGGAGACATACATGAGGGGTTTTTTATTTCCTTTGATGGTAGCATCATAGTTGGGAATACTTCTTCACCTTCTTTGGAGATTGGCACTCTTGATTCTTCTTCGTATTCACTTGATTTGTCACATGAGGTGATAGATTCTTTGAGTTTGGAGAGACCCGTTAAGTCTTCAGAGATTCATGCATGGAGACCTTCATCTTCTTCCTCCTTCCATTTGAACATGGATTGGCTTCTTCATCATTTGATGTATCTATTTCTTCCTAAGGGGAGA
Source organism: Chamaecyparis obtusa (assembly GCA_027943335.1). NCBI lineage: Eukaryota > Viridiplantae > Streptophyta > Pinopsida > Cupressales > Cupressaceae > Chamaecyparis > Chamaecyparis obtusa. The sequence continues at coordinate 588,435 of BSBK01000344.1, read as the reverse complement.
CATGTTTCTTGTAAGCATTGGCTTATCTATTATTTGCGGGTACTCTTCATCAACATGGGAGCTTCTACATTATGGGGGGGATATCATGTCTCCAACTATCCTTCTTATGGTGGGATAATTCTTTGTATATACATGATGTATGTAGTTCTTGGGGGTCTTGAGCACTACATCCATCCATGCATCTTGTTTTCTTCTCTCTTTTTGGGGGAGGATTTTTCCCACAAGGTTTTACCTCTTTCTCCACTTTATGAGAGTCTTTTGCATTTCATGTATTGCTTTGCATATTGTACATGGGTACCTAACATGGCCTAGTAGTCGGGACCCATCTTGCATTGTGAGTTTAAGTGCATTCCCCTAAGTTGCACTTAAGGGGGGGTGTTGGTGTAATTAAATATTCCTAGTTATTATTTACTTAATCTTACTCAGGATAATGCATTGCATAGTAGTTTTTCATTGAGACACCTAGGAGTTTGCACCTCAATTAAGCATGTGGTGTAGGAGAAATTCCACTTTTGGTGTGAGATCCACCTTTAGTACTCTTATCACATTATCATCCTAATCCTATTGCACATACTTCAATGCATAATGGAGGATGATCCACATTTGGTGGACATGTGATTACACCTAGCATAGGTGATATCTTATCAACTCCTTTTCATTCTCTCTTATCGCCTTTCCTATAGAAGGAGGCATGTTATGTAATCATGTAAGGTGAATTCATTGGATCAATTCAATATCAATCATTGCATTCATATCATCTCTCTTGTGCTTTTCTTTAACCTCTAGATCCTTGGTTCAATCTTTGTTATTTATAAATTCTTTCAATTATTATTATTATTAAAGATCAAAAAATTCTTCCAAATTATATTATGGCTATTTCATACAAATATAATTAGATTGATTAATTGATTAGGAGTTGGATATTAAGTTAATAATAATAAGTTAACGATAAACAAATATTGATTGTTGTAGTTACTAAGTAAAAGTATAATTGGTATTAATCACAATGTAATTAATAATCACAATGTAATTAATATTATAGCTATTTGATATAATAGATAAAGTCTTATATTAATTTAGAATTATAAATATGTAATAACTATAAATCTTTTACTCTTTTGTTTTACAATTTTAAGATATTTAATTATCACTATTTTAAATGAAATTAATAAAAACAAAAGAAAATTAATCCTTATAAATGTAAGTGGATATATTTGTGTTAATGAAGTACATAAATTATCTTTAATTTTAAAAAAGATTTCAGGTAATATATTTTATATTATTTTTTAATTTTTTAAATTTGATATAATATCAATATTTAAAAAAGATATAATTAAAATTATCAATAAAATTATTTTTCGTAAATATAATTATTAATTTTTGAAATACAACAATTCATACATAAATAATTAATATAATATATTATAAGATATTTAAAAAATATAACTATAAATCAAAATTTAAATACTTCACATAAATTATTAATCCAATATAATATAATTTCCTATTTTTAAAAAATAATTATTAAAATCAAAATAAATTACATCATTTAATTAATAAATGAAAACGGGATCACTCTAGACGAGATCTCGTGAACTGAACTGTTAACTTATTTTGTTTTGAATATGTTGTAATCATTTTTAGTCATGTGGTGTAATAGTGGAGAGTATGGTGGGATGGACTTGGAGTGATGAGTGACTGTAATGCGAGAATAGGTATGAAAATATTCTAATTTTATCATGGGTGAAATCTGTAGAAGATTTTATTAATAGTAAAAAAAATCTTTTAGAAGCTACTAATTATTTGTCCTTAAAATCCGCTCCTATAACACTAAAACATTTAAACCAATTAGATTTAAGAAAACTATTTTTTCTAATTTATTAAATAAAAAGAATGACATATTAACATTAGTTAAAAGAGTTATTAAAAAAATAATGAATTCTAATTGGTAGAAAATTGATTCACTAATGACTTTGAAAGCATAAAGTGAATGCAATAGTGTTGTCTAAAAGGCAAGTATTAATAATGAAATATCAGTAGAACTAATGTGTTAAATGTGTAGAATAGAAATAAAAAATATTGTTCAATATAAGTAGTTTTACTTGTAATATGAATGTCCCATTTATTACTGAAACTACAAATTGTCACACTTCAAATTTCTATTTCAGAATGTCAGATGTAAAGTAGCAACAAAGGCAATGAATTATATCCTGAATGTTGTTAAATTATGTGAAGTATGTGGGTGGGAATGTGTTGTAGACTTAGTGTGTGAATCATATCCAAAATCTGAGTAAAATTGAGCGATAACAAATTATTTAAATAGTTGTTTCCTAACATAGTTAAACTATTATTGTAAGTGTAATTAAATCCCTTCCAACAAGGAAATGATATTGAGAATGTCAAGGTATCTATGATGTGCAATAAGGAACATGTTTTGACTATGTAGAGGAAGTAATCCTTGCATAATGGGACTTGAGTGGAATTATTTGATAACCTTGTAGAAATATATTTATTTTTGAATGGTGTGAATTTCATGAGAGGAGGAAGATAATGATCTGCATCCAGTTGTCATCTTTGGAAGGGGAAATCTCTAAAATCATTTCACTCTCTCACAATTGTGTTGAGGTAGAGAAGGAAGGTATCATATTTTAGTGCTCCCCATTGAAGAAGAAATAGAGTGTTGAAATACATGCATTCTTTTGACCATGTTAAAATTGTGTTGTGGTGAGTGAACTGAAGATGAGTAGAATTCATCAATTGAAGAACAAATCCAATGCTATCTCCTCACAGTCCAAAATTGTTGTAGTCTGTTAAGAGGGTGTTAAGACAAAGAAGTCATTGTTGTCAAAATTGGTGGTGAATGAGGAAGAAATAGAGAGGATGAAAATGAGAAGAGGCAAACAAAGATGTTGTAAACCCTCATTATAGAGAATTCAAGAAACTCACAACTTAAAATTTGCATTAAATGCTCTAGTAATCACAAACCAAGGAAGGAAACTTTCACACTAGAAAATGTGCTCTATTAAGCCAAAGCTTCCCATACAAAGTCTTTGTTTGTTCAAAGTGACTCTATCAAACAAATCAAACTTGTGTGATGGTTGTTGCTCACGTCATCTGATAACCTCTACAATAAATGTAACTGTCAATTATATCAACCAATGAAAACAACCAAAAATTAATAGTGGTGATGACTTCAATGGTCATGCATCAATGAAAACAACCAAAAATTAACAGTGTTGATGACTTCAATGGTCATGCATGCTCTCTCCAATAATTGTATCGTCCATGCTAAAAGCTAGCTCCTCACTTTCATATAATAAATACCTTCAACATAATGAAGCAATGAGGAACTTCTATTTTATTTAAGTTTTTATATGTGTTTTTTAATGTGTGTTGGGTTAAATTGTATAATATAGTATTATTGATTTCTATTTGTTTTCTTCTTTAATAATATTATTCTAGTTTTTTCAATCACTTATATTTTTATATCTTTGTTAAGGTTTGGGCATTCAATTGAGCTAATGTCTCAACTACCCGTCAATTTGTGATTTTATTTCATCCATGTGCTATTTTTGTGTAATCCTACATCTTCTTAAATATAAATCCCCATGTCAATATTCATGTTTTTTTATATTTTAAGCAATATAATAACATGACTATAACAATTACCTATAAAAGGAAAGTACATGCATCTAGAAGGATAATTCCACAAATAATCGAAGCCTTGATTCTAAGTGTATGTGACACACACATTTGGATCCTTTAAATTTGAATGAACATTCTACTAGCCCATACTTTTCACCCATACAATATCGCTAATGCAATAAAGTAACCTAAATAGGACCTTGTTGGTCTTTCAACCCATCACTATGCATTCTTGCAATAATTTGGGAGTGCCTAAAGAGTGTTCCAACTTCTTTATTTTCTTTCCATCCTACAAGTGTTCCCACTTAAATTATTGTGAAACTAACACTGAGATACTTGGATTCTAACATCACTTAAAAATACCTTCCTTCAAATGGAGTTAAAACAATTTCTTCCTTTCTAATAAAAAAACCAAAAATTTGGTTTCTCGATGTTTACTTCCATCCCTACTTTTTTTTTTTTTTTTTAATAATTGAGCTCTAAAGCTTGTAAATGTTAGATTGTCTCAATCATTAACATCTGGTAGTTAACATAAAATAGAAGTTTTATCATGGTCAAGTGGATTGTTTCCCCCTTAAGACTATTTATCAAATCTTACAAATTTCTAATGTATAGTCCAAATAAAGTCAAAGATAAGGGACAACCTTGTTTGATACCTATATCACTCTTGAATTATTTAGAAAATCATGTTTATGTTTTGATTATAGCCTTGAATTTCTCATTATTGATGGATTTTTTCCACATAATATGCTAGGACACCTATCTCCTTCATTCTACCTCGTGATTTTCTTCTTGGCAATATGTGTAATATGCAACCCTATTTTTGCTCTATTTTTTATTTTGTTTGGAATTATTTTTGCAATATGCACAATGACAATAATAGTGCATATAGAAAGGTAATATTGCAACACCTTCATAAGCTCAAAAGAATGAACAAAAGTCATAAATTACACTATTGAAAATTCTATATTTAATTCATGATCTGATTTTTCAATATTTCTCAAATATAATGACAACCCAATTCATGAAATGATATAACATGTTAAGGTTCCACATATGCATGAAATGCAACATAGCAATAATTGGATTTTCTCACAAAATATGCATTTCCAAGGTGCCAAAATGCTTTCAAAATAGATGACTAGGTCTAGAAATGACAAACAACAACAACAAACCACTCCAATAAATGCAAATTCCAAATTTTACAAACCCTCATAGATACCTTAGAAACCTCACATGGCTTGTCAAGTAGTATGGTTGGCTAGTCTAAGAATTTGCCTAAGGAAAAGAATGAAAATGCCAAGATCTAGAAGCTCAATTGATAGCACAAGAGAGACAAATATGATATGATCAATTGAATGATCAATAATGATCAATAATGAAATAGATACAAAATCAATTGAATACAATGTAGATGTAACTAAATATATAGGCATGTATGATAACTAGGAGAGATGCAAATGGTAAGCTATCAACAAGACAAGGTGTAATCACATGTCCACCAAAGGTGGATCATCCTCCATTGTACATAAAAGTATGTGCAAAAATGAGAGGATGATAATGTGATAAGAGCACTAAAGGTGGATCTCACACCTAAAGTAGAAATTATCCTACATCATGTGCCAAAATGACATGCAAACTCCTAGGTGTCTCAATGACAACTAATATGAAAATGCATTATCTTAAGTAAAATCAAGTAACGTGTAATTAGTGAATACTTAATTACACCAACAACTAGAAATGGTGCGACCAACTAGGGAGAACATATAACCAACAATAGAAGTAAACCCTCTTCAATCTTCTCCAAATATGTTCTCTTCACATCTAACATACAAAAAAATTCTTAAAAGTCTGATATATAATCTCAAACATCTCAAAATGAGATCTTTGAATGAAATCACCAAGTATTCTCAAGATTGAATCTCTCAACAAGGTAAATGTTGCCTACAATGGACTGCATCCTCGTAGACTAGAGATGAAGAAGCAATCTCCTCCAAACAAAAGCAATATCAAAAATTAAATTCAGCATGCCCACATAAGAGTCCCAGATCATCTTTTATAGATTTTTTGCTATTTATTTGGGAATAAATTTTCTCTTGTTCATTATTTTTTGGAAAAAATACTTTTTTGCTTTTTGGTGCTATTTTTTGAGATTATTTATTTATTTATTTAATAAGAATTGCTTCTCTTTTTTAATCTCCCAAAGTAGTGCTAAATTAAAAAATGACCATCCATTAAAATAAAACACCTTTAATTTAATATTTGTCCTTTATATTCCCTTAAAAGAAATAAATTGAAATAATAATAAAGTTAAATAACTTATCATTATTTAATTTAATAACTCTCAACTATATCAAATCTCTTGATAAACATCGAAACCAACTCCACCTACATTACTAAAGTAGAAACTAACTCTATCGGTGCTTATCACTACTTACTAAAAATAGCAAGTATAGGAGAAAGTGTTTTAAAAAGCTCTAGAAAAGGGTGTTACACTCCTTATACCCATCAAAATAAGAAACTACTTCTTTCAACACCTACGAGATTCCCTATATCCACCAATTAGTCTACGAGAAACCCAAGAATAGGTTAATAGTCTCTCCATGCCCAACTAAATTAGGAAGGGAACATCACAACTTGTCCTCTTCAAAATTAATATCCTCAAGCAATATCAACTCAATATGTTGTGGAAACTACTTATTCTCCCATGTTGCATCCTCAAATGGAAAGCTCCCCCGTTTGACTAGATACTTTGTGATGTGTTCACTCCAAAGGACTCTAATTCTGGTATCAATAATGGCTTCATAAATTAGAATCAACCTCCTCTCCTTATCCAATAGTGGAAACTCAGAAGAGGGTGTCATATTATTCCCTAGTACCTTCTTGAGCATAGATACATGGAATACATTATGAAATTTTTTATTGGCAGGTGACTCAATCTCATAAGAAACCTCTCTAATCCTCTTAATAACTCTGAATGACCCATAAAATCTAGGCTTGAACTCCTTCACTCATCTCCTTTTAAGATAGGATTGCCTATAAGGCTCTAAGCTTAGGTACACCATGTCCCCTACCTCAAAACTATGTCAAGACCTATGTCTATCAACATACAACTTTCATTGATTTTGTGCCTATTGTAAATTATCTTTCAAAGATTTCATTATGTCTTAGCTCTCTTGTAGAAAATCCTTTGCCTTAGGCACCCTATTATCTCCCACGAGCAAGTCAATGAAATTAGGAGCTTCATAATCATATGTAATTGGGGTAATGTAGTATTTGTAGTACTTACAATAACAATAAGATCTCAACCAAAAGAAGATCACTGATAGTAGTTAATATCCCAATATCGAAAGAGGAAGCAAATAAACAACATGCATAATCATTCAATCATAATGAGATCAATTCAAAAACACATGAATATGAAAGCCAAAAGTCCTTCGTCATTGTTCACCATCTCTATGCAATGTTGGGCTCTCAAAATTGATCTCAAAGTGTGCCAACATAAGAATTCAAAATGCATTTGGTTACCATAATATGAGAAAAGGCTCTCATTATATAGATTTTTAGAGGTTTCAACCATGATTACCTGATTTGTGGGTTGATTGGTTGTGATTGAGGAATTGAACTTAGAGAGAGTGAGAGTTCAACTCAATTGATTGCTTTGTCAGCAAATTTGATTGGTCTGTTAGCAAAATAGGTTGAAGAGTTGACTAATTTAATTGAAGACTTAACTAATGAGGTAGAATAGAAGACTAAATAGATTGATTAGTTACGAGAGAGATTGGTAGAGTTTTGAGAGTTGATTGAATAGTTAGGAATTGTGACTAATTAGTGAAGTGAAAGTTACTATTAGTGAGCTTTGGAGGAATAAATAGGATTAAATAAATGAAATAATACATTTATTTACACACATGGAGAGATGAATAAATAATTACTTATTTATTTTTATAGGAACAATAGTTTAATTAAATAAATATCATTTATTTAATCACGAGTGGGGAATTTATTTAATTATTACATAAATACAATAATAAGAAGGAAACATTAATTAAATAATATGATTTATTTAATTAAATACAATGACATAGGGAATAATTAAATAATGTAAATTATTTAATTATTTTATAGATGAATGATTGATGAAATATTTGATTAGATGATCAATAATTAGGCAATTATTTGAAGTCACTTAATTATGAATTTATAGGATTTAATTGATGAGTTTGGATTCATAATATAGTAGAAAGACACAAATTGATTAAATAGTAAAGATTATTTAATAATTGAAGAGGAATTTTAGTAATGTCATTGTGTTAGAGAAATAGACCATTTTTAAGTGTCTACATTTTTCCCATCTTAAATAAAATGCTTATTATGGTGCCCCCTCAAGAAAATGAGCAGAAAAAAGAAAATGATATTGTGATGAGGATCACAACACAACTTGAAGTTCAGAAAATGGAGGTTGTTTGCAAAAGTTATGGACTTGGGAAGGTGAAAAACATCACGGCCAATAGAAATGCAAAGTGTGCATGTCCATCGAGGTGGGGGGAGGTACAAATAGGGATTTGGTGTCATTTTCAAAGTCATTGTGCACATTTGTCTTTTGAAGAACTGGAAGTGGAAGGAGTAGTCTTTGAACAATTCGAGGAGCGATGGTGGAGTACGAGGATGGGACACACATTGGTGAGTGAATTTAAACATATCATCATCCAGCTGATGCCCCAAATCTTGTGAGTTTTATACTTTTAGTATTTAATTTTTCTCATTTTTCATACCAGTTCCTATACTAGGTCAGCCAAATTTAGGTTAGAACAACACACTTGAGTAGTGTGAATGCCACACTCATTAGGTTAGGTCAACACACATGAATGGTGTTAGTTTAGGGCTCAATTTTTAATTTATCTGCACTTAATGATTTAGGATGACGCAAACGTAGTACTTACATGATCAACACATATGAAAGAATAGTGAAATATACATAGAGTGCAATCAACACACTTAGAGTGCACAATCGACACACTCGCATGTGATGAAATGGGGTTTTTATTTTATTTTATTTGAAATGTTTTATTTGATTGAATTCTAAATATATGCAATTTTATTCAATGTATGGATGGTAGGTGGTAAAATGATATTGAATGAATGGATTTAGTTTATTTTTATGTGTATGTAATATATGGATAATGGTTTATATAAACTTAGAGCCATGTTATTAGCATGAATTCTATTTACATAGGGGTTGACTAGGGAATTGGACTAGACTTACAAATTAGGGATGATGTCCCAATTACTTTGGAGAATCATCCTCCTACGTTAGCTTATAGACATGGATTATCTGATGATGAGCAAGAACACTTGGAGAACCTAGGGTTATTGCATGTGGCACTGATGCTCAAGATTGGGGATAAAAGGGGTTTGGTAACTATTTTATGTGAGAGATGGCATTCAGAGACATCCTCCTTCCACTTACCTAAAAGAGAGTGCACAATCACCTTAGAGGGTGTATACAAGATGCTTCACATTCCTATTCAGGGAGAGAGGGTGACGTACTCTATTCAAACTGGTCAATCATCCCTATGTGAGTTTTTGTATTACATTATGGTAGACTTGAAGATGAGGGGATATGACATCAGACGGGTAGATATATGGGATTATGATCCAAACTTTGACCTACTTTGCAGAGTTGTGGTAGGTTTTTTGGTTGTATCATGATACTTTATCACAAGGTTTTATTAGGACTGATAGAGACAATTATTAGTAATGATAGTTAGGAGATGAGAGAAAATGAGAATGAATCCTAATTGAAACCTTTTAAATTATATTAACCAATTTTGAATTCCAACATAATTGTGCAATTTATTTTTCATCATTGAGCCACTTTATTATAGCAAAAATGAATACCACCTACCAAGCTATGAATGATATAGGTATGATTATCCTCTTGCATTAAAACAGACACTCTGAACAAACAAGCAATATGGGCCAATCCATCTAGGTTGAACATTCAAAGTTGAGGTATGTGTGGCATATCACAATCAAAGTATCCATTATAATTTTTCAATTGGATATTGTTTATGGATGTGAAGACCCTTATTACAGACACCCATATTGCTCTTTTAAGACTTCATGGAAAATATCCCACAAATACAAGACAAAGAAAAATAATTCATGAACCGTCCCAACATCTCTAATCACTTGTGGATATCTCATAGATGTATAAGAACATGACTTGTAAAAATCAAGACATCATAAGACCAACTTGACTTGACAAGTTACAACCACACTATTTATGTGTCTATGTTTTTGCAACGGTTTGGACATTGAATTTTGACATTTTGTTGATGTTGTCTAGCTTCAAGAATAAGGTACCCTATATAAGACTGACCTATTTGGTTTTGAGTGTTCCCTCCCTTGTCCAAGACAACATGATTTTTGTCAAAAGACTTTGTTGTGGGACTTGGTTGATAGATAAGATATTTTGGTCAGTTTGACTGAGGACCTATTGACTAGTTTGACTATTTTGACTTGGTTCCACTGAAGCTTAAACTTGTTGTATGACATCCTTTAATGCCTTTTTTTGATGCAAAATAATTGGTTTATGTACAAAGGAGATTTATTTCATACTTTTCTCAATTTTTTGATTTCTTTGGTTGTCTTGGACAATTTTTTCAAGACTTTTTACGATATTTTTATTGTTTTGAAGGACCTTTCCTAAATTTTAGATTTTTTCAGGATGTGTTTCAATGTTTTTTGGCATTTTTTAGGACATTTTCCATTGTTTTGGTATTTTTTCACAACTTGATGGATCATGACATTGGGGTTCCCCCAGTCAGGACAAGGTGAGTAATTTACTATGGAATGGTCATGATAAATTGACTTGGTGCAAAATGTGATAGGATATGATAAGACAAAGACAATTGAAAATTCTCAAGCAATGATGGAGATGAGAAATGATTTTATTGTAGATTATGGGATTAATGACATGTGATATCAGCTTGGAGCAATGATCCCTACACATGATGCCAGATTATCCAGTTTTTACCATGGCACTTGTCCAAGGTGCCACCGAAGTGGTTTTTCATCATAAGATGAATTTATTTCTCTTGTGTTTTTTTTTGTGTCACCAAAGACACCTAATTGAGCTTTTCACCAAGATAAAAAAAATTCTTTTCTTTTTACATCTTTTGTGATATTTTTGAAACAAGTTTTCTCTGAGAGTCATGAATAATACTTTCACATGTGCAAGCTATTGATAGGATCTGATCGAGGATGGCCCTCTAATGTGGATATATGATATTTACCTAACCTATTAAACTTTCCTAGTTTTTCTCTTTCCATTTGATTTTTCATTAGTACTAAGTCACCAACTTCAAAAGACCATGGTATGATCTTTTTATTATAACTTCTCCTGAGACATTTTTTATATCCCTACAAGTGTCTTGGTGCATTTTGTCTCTTTTCATCTAGTAACTATAGCTTCTACAGTCGATATTCATCATGTGAAATTATGTGTTGAAGGGATACTTATAGCAATGGGAGCTTGACCTCTATTGGCAAGATAACTTCAGTACCATATACAATGAGTATGGAGTGGATCCTATGGGACTATGTAAACTAGTGTAGTATGCCCATAAGTTGGGGTTGAGTTGAAGGTGGTAATCCCAACCAACTTCATTGACTATCTTTTTAAAGGATTTTGTAATGTTTTTATTTGTAGTCTCAGCCCGATCATTACCTTGGGGGAAGTAGCATGAAGAAAAGCTATGGTGGATGTGAAATTTTTCACAAAGCTTATCCATTTGTTTATTTTTTAAGGGGGAGCCATTATCGGTGATAATGGTTTGTGGGAATCTGTACTGACTTATGATATAGTTCAAAAGGAACTTGAAAACCTATTTTCCAGTAGTATAGGTCATTGGAATTATTTCAACCCACTTTGTGAAATACTCAGTAGTTATGATGATGTACTTATGACCGTTAGAGGATAATGGATGGATCTTGCCACTGAGATTGAACCCCCATTTCAAGAAAGGCCATAGTGAAGAGAGTGGTTGTAGCTCCTAAGTTTACACATGGATGATGTTCCCATGAATCTAACATTTTCTACATTTCTGGACAAATAAGCAAGCATCTTTTTCCATGGTGAGTCAATAATACCCAATTCTTAGAAGATTATTTTCTAAGGTCAAGCCAATAGAGTGGGCACCACAAATACCCTCATGTACTTCTAATATCATTATTTTTTCTTCCTCTGAGTTGATACATCTTAAGAGTATACCATCTAGACTTCATCTATAGAGTGTATTGGCAAGGATAGTGTAACAAGAGGCTTGCCTTATTAAGGACTTCTTTTGGTTGCTGGAGAATCCTGGGGAGATGATTTGGATAGTGAAGTAGGCATATATGTCTTGGTACCATGGTGAGTTGGGATGGAAAAAATTACACACAACCTTAAACTTTGGGACTTCAAATGCATGGACCATGAGCTATTCGACCATGAACTCACAGTGTATCATATCAAACGACATGTTTAGAAAAGATCCTACAGTAGACATGGCATATGTTTCCTTGTTCCTGATCCTGGGGATTTGTTTGAAAGATATATATTCAAAGTGTATATTGATGTCTTCTGCCATGGCTTTATATAAAATCAATTTTTCATCTTTGGTGTCATAACTGCCATTGACTTGGTTATTAATCAGTTGAGAATCCTCATATACCTGTAATTATTGGATCTTAAACTGGACAAATATTTTGAGACCTATGAGAAGTGATTCATACTTAGCTATGTTGTTGGTGCAATCAAACTTTAGTCTATAAGATCTAGGAATAGAGTCTCCATGTTGAGTGATGAAGACTATGTTGGCACCTGATCCTGTTTGTGTGTGAGAGCCATCAAAGTATAACTTCCACTGTTTTGGCTCTTCTATAGAAAATATTCCTTTGTTAGGTAATTCTATCAACATTGAATGACTAGAAGGTAAAGGAGCATCTACCATTTGTTTGACAATTGCTTGACCTTTGGTTTCTTTTCTATCTACATAGTTTATGTCAAACTCACTTAGTATCATGATGTATTTGGCTAGGTGCCCTGTCAATGTTTCTTTTCTCAATAGATACTTTAATGACTTTAGCAATTAGGATCATCTTTTGGCTCAACATGTACTGGTTGAGTTTATCTGAAGAAAAAACTACAACCAAACACACTCTTTCAATAACAGTATAGTTTAGTTTATAAGCCACAAGTGTTTGGCTGATATAGTATATGGCTCTTTCATTTCCTTATAAGTCATTTTGTGCCAATAATGATCCTAGAGAGTTCTCTATAGATAAGATGTAAAATAGTAAGGGATAATTTAGAATGGGTTCCACTAAGACTAGTGCCAATAGAAGATATTCTTTCTATATTAAGAAGGCCTTTTGACAATATTTTGTCCATTTCAATTTTATGTGTAATAGGTACTGGAATGGGTGGCACTTATCTGCCAACTGTGAGATAAACCTTCTTACTGACTATAATTTTTACTATAAGCCTCTTAAGTCCTTCAAAGTTGATGGGGGAGGCATTACAATTATGGCTTGAACCTTTTCAAGGTTGATCTCTATTCCTTTATGGGAGATAATAAATCCCAACAACTTTCCTGATGTGACTCCAAAGAAATTGCTTTGGGTTTAATCAGACTTTGTATTCCTAAATTAAATCAAATATTGGTTCTAATACATGTAAATGCAGATTCCTTTCAAGGGATTTTGCCAATATGTCTTCAACATTATCTTCCATGGTGATATGTAGTATGTCATGAAAGATAGTTGTCATTTCTCTTTGATACATAGCACTGGCATTTTTTAGATTGAAAGACATGAGACACCAATAATAGGTGCCCCATGCACAAGTGAAATTTGTTTTGTGTTTATCCTCTAGTGCAATTTTGATCTAATTATACCTATATAAATAATCCATGAGCAATAGCATCTTATATCCATAAGTGAGGTCAATGATCATGGTAATGTTTGGCAAGGGGAAATCATCTTTTAGACATGCCAAATTTAGGTCCTAGAAGTCAATAAAAATTCTTATGGCTCCAATGGTTGTGGAAAGTAATACTACATTAGAGATTTAGTCATAATAGTCTATAGGTTTTATAAAGCCTACATCAAGTAGCTTTTTAATTCTGCTTTGACCAACAATGCAATATTGGGATGCATCTTGCAAAGTTTCTATTTATATAGCTTTTCCTCGGGCTTTAGTGGCAGATGATGAAATATTAATTTTGGATCTAATCCAATCATGTCAGAATATGACCAAGAAAAGTTGATTTGTCTGTCTTTGAAGAACTAGATGAATTTCTCTTTTTTCTATAGTGTTAATGACTCTACCAAGTGGATTGATCTTTGTATTTTTGTAGTGCCACTGTTAATTGTCTAAGCTTTCTTTGCCAAAAGTGGTGACTGCTCCTCAATAATGTGGAGTATATCAATATCTCCATCCTCGGGTACCTCAAAGAGGTTTTCACCCTCAAATATGTCTTTTCTTTTTACTATTTTGCAACTAGAAGGTGCCTTTCGATTTTCACCTATGAGCCTTACATTTTCTTTTTCAATTTTATGACTAGAGGATTGATATATGTCCCCAAAGTATGTTGTTCTATCTAATCAAATGTTGAATTTTTCCTTGTGGTCACACATAGGAATGCCTGGTCTTAGTTTGAAGAATTCAACAATAGCTTCATCATTCTCAAAAATGTCTATGGTTGGTGGATTTTGTTATTCCCAATCAACAAGGTCATGGTAAACCAAGGCTATGTTATCCTTGGTTTAGAAGGAGGAAATTGGGAGTTTGGTCAATGTATTGATATATGAATTAGTTACTGATTTATAGGTTTCAAATGAGGATGAGGATGAGGGTTCAAATATGTTCCAGAATTATGAAATCCATGCCTTTTGATCAGTGGGATTTTCTTGTAAAGAAAGTCTGACAATGACAGTGTTAAGATGTAGGGTGTCTTTAATTGAGGTAATTCATTATCTATAGTACCCGCAAAAGGATGATTTCTATTTTGCATGTTCATGTTTTGAAAATGATTTCATTTTATTTATTATTCATGTTTTCTTTTTAAATCTTACATTCTTTTTTGATATTAGGGTACTAATTGCTCAATAGATCTCTTTGTAGTATTAAGATGTAGGGTTCACCTTCTATAATCAAGGTAGTTCAGTATCTATAGGACCTGCAATAAAAATAAGATCTCAACCATAAGAAGGTCATTAATAGAAGTTAGTATCCCAATATTGAAAGAGGAAGCAAATAAACATCACACATAATCATTCAATCATAATGAAATTAATTAAAAAATAGATGAGTATGTAAACCAAGAGTCCTCCATCATTGTTCTCCTTCTCTATGCAATATTGGGCTCTCATAATTGAGCTCAAAGTGTGTCAACATAATTATTCAAAACACATGTGGTTACCAAAATATGAGAAAAGACTCTCATTATGTACATTTTTAGAGGTTTCAATCAAGATTCCATGATTTGTGGGTTGATTTGTTGTGATTGATAAATTTAACTCATAGTGAGTGAGAGTTCAACTTAATTGATTTCTTTGTTAGCATATTTGATTGGTCTATTAGAAAAATAGATTGAAGAGTTGACTGATTTGATTGAAGACTTAACTAATGAGGTGAAATAGAAGACTGATCGATTGATTAGTTAGGAGAGAGATTGGTGGAGGTTTGAGAGTTGATTGAGTAGTTAGTAATTGTGATTGATTAGTAAAGTGAAAGTTGGTATTAGTTAGCTTTGAAGGAATAAATATGATTAAATAAATGAAATAGTTCATTTATTTGCACATTGTTAGAATAATAAGCAGAAAAATGAAAATATTAACACACAGGAGAGAACACAATAACACAAAATTTAACATGGTTCACCCAATCCCTGGGCTACGTCCACCAACAATGAGTCCAATATCTTTTTTATTATCCAGTGATTACAATCTAAAACCTGCAACTCAATACCACCATAGGAAGCTACAAAAAACCCTCATACGATAAATATCCAACCCTAAGCCCTTTTACAAGTATTTTTTACTTCACCTAATTAGGGAAAAAAATACTCTGACTAATAGAAAATTGATCCTCTGCCCCTTGACTCCGAGCTTGGGGGTGCTACCCCCAATCCCCTATAGATAAGTTTGGGGAGAAACCGCGCTGAAAGAACCTAAGTCTGATTAGGCTCCACATACATAACAATCTCTCACTTGGAGACTGATCAGATTCCACAACAATATCATCCCACTTGGAGACTGATCGACCAAACCTGTAGCTCCCACTGGAATAAAGAAACCACCCTGGACTGTACTGTTCTTTTATTCTGTTCAGTCTAGAAGACCAACAAAAGCTGAAGAGGAATTCAGCTTCTCCCTTATCACTTCCTTTGTAAACATATCTACTAGATTATCATATGTATGTATCTTCTCCAACTTTAACTGTCCATCATCCAAAACTGACCGAATGAAATGATATCACAATTGTATGTGCTTTGTTTTTTAGTGCAAAGCAAAATTCTTTGCAAGATGAATGGCACTCTGACTATCTGAATACAAATAATTATCTGCCTATGGATGTCCCAATTCTTCCATGAATAATTGAAGCCATATCATCTCCTTGGCTGCCTCTATAGCAGCAACATACTCTACCTCTGTAGTGGATAAAGCATTAACCTTCTGTAACTGAGAAATCCAACTCACTGTTGTCCCACCAACAACAAATACATAACCTGTAGTACTCCATCTAGTATCAATATCTCCTACCAAATCTGAGTCAACATAGCCATGAACAGTAGTAGAAGAGCCCCCAAAGTGTAAACACTTATTGGATGTACCTCTCAAATATCTGAGAATCCATTTGACTGCATTCCAATGCTCAATCCCAGGGTGACTCATATACTAGCTAACGACTCCCACTGCATGTGCAATATCTAGCCTAGTACATACCATAGCATACATTAAGCTCCCTACAGCTGAAGCATAAGGTATCTTGGACATTTTTGCCTCTTCTTCTGGTGTCTTTGGACACATTTCTTTAGTCAATTTAAAATGACCAAACAAAGGTGTAGTGACAGCTTTGGCATCCTTCATGTAGAATCTTTGCAACACCTTTTCAACATAATCAGCCTGAGATAGAGTTGATTTTATGTTCTTCCTATTGCTACAAATTTTCATGCCAAGGATTTGTTTTGTTGCCCCCAAATCCTTCATAGAAAAAGATTTTGCTAACTATTGTTTCAACCCCTTAATATGATCCATATTAGGTCTAGCTACAAGCATATCATCAACATATAACCATAGAATAATGTAGCTATCATTATTTAACCTCTTAAAATAAACACAATGGTCAGAATTACATCGAGTGTATCCATTCTTGTTCATAAAAGTATCAAATTTAATATACCATTGTCGAGGTGCTTGCTTCAAGCCATATAAACTTTTCTACAATTTTCACACTAAACTCTCCTTACCCTTGACCTCAAATCCCTATGGTTGAACCATATATATTTCTTCATTCAAATCACCATGAAGAAAGGCTATTTTAACATCAAGCTACTCTAAATGAAAATCTTCAGTAGCCACAATACTTAAAACAGTATGAATAGAAGTCATTTTAACAACTGGAGAAAAAATCTCATCAAAATCAATACCATGTTTCTGTGCAAATCCTTTTACGACTAATCTGGCTTTAAATATTTTCTTACCTCTATCTTCTTCTTTCAACCTATAAACCCATTTATTTTGCAAAGCCCGTTTACCTGTAGGTAACTTACATAAATCCCAAGTTTAATTTTTTAGCAAGGAGTCCATTTCATCTATCATTGCAGACTCCCATTGAAGTTTTGTATCCACCTGCATAGCTTCATTATAACATTCAGGTTCACTAGCATCAGTTAATAAGATAGAATACAGAGAAGGTGAAAATCTATCTAGAGGTCTACTTAGCCTTGTTGACCGTCTAACATTCACTAGGGTGTGTGGTATTTGTTGTTGTTGTTGTTGCGGAGCACAAGGAATTTTTGGAACATTATCATTTGGAATATCATCCAGCACCACATAATCATTTTCTTTCTTCTCATGCTGCTACAACAAATCTTTGTACAACACTTTCTCATTGAATATGACATCCCTTCTTACAATTTTATGATTTTCAAAATCCCAAAGCCTATAACCAAATTCATCAATGCCATATCCAACAAATATACATTTCTTAGATTTAGCTTCCAGCTTGGTTCTATTTTCAGAATCTATATGTGCAAATGCTTCACAACCGAAGGTTCTGAGAAAAGAATAACTCACCTTCTTACCTATCCATGCTTCCTCTAGAATACCACAACCCAAGGGAGTAGAGGGGCCTCTATTTATCAAATATATAGTAGTATTTACAACCTCTACCCACATGTTTAGGGGGAGCCCAACATGCAACCTCATGCTCCTAGCACGCTTCATTATTGTCCTGTTCATGCGTTCAGCCACTCCATTTTCCTGTGGAGTCCTTGGAACTATTTTCTGTCTATGAATACCAGTAGAGGCACAATAATCTTCAAATTCTTTGCTGCAATACTCACCACCATTATCAGATCTGAGACATTTTAATCTTTTTCCAGTCTCATTTTCAACCAAGCTTTTGCATTTCTTAAAAGTTTCAAGTACATCAAATTTATGTCTAATGAAATATATCCATACTTTCCTAGTTGCATCATCAATGAATGTAACATAATACTAAGAGCCACCAAAGGAAGATACTTGAGTTGGACCCCATACATCTATATGCACAAGCTCTAATTTTTCATCTTTCTTTTCCTTCCCACTCTTCACAAAACTAACTCTATTTTGCTTTCCATACACACAACTTTCACAGAAATCCATATTAACACATTTCAGACTTGGTAGAACTTTCTTTGAATGAAGTAATTTCATACCTTTTTCACTAATGTGCCCAAGTCTATTGTGCCACAGCGCTATTTCAGAGTCTCTAGCTACTGTCTCTTGTTCTACCTGCTCAACTACAACAACTGTTCCTAAACATTCATTTTTCTCTAAAATAATTAAAGTAGAGGGAACAATATGACCTATACAAAGATATAAGGTGCCTACTTTCACACCTTTTGCTACTACTAAGGAACCTTTTGAAACCTTCCAATTTTTATCATTAAAATTAACTATGCAACCCTCATCATCAAGTTGCCTTGTTGAAATTAAATTTCTACTCAGCCTTGGAACATGTCTTACCTCTTGTAGTAGCCAATGATTTCCATTGTGCAACTTAATCTTGATTTTCCCTTTTCCAAAAATTTGATAGGGTTCATTATCTCCCAAATAAACTAGCCCAAAATCCCCTTGGACATAATCAACAAAATAACCTCTATGGGATGTAGCATGAAATGAAGCCCCTGAATCTAACACCCATGAATCATCAACATTTTCTAAAGACAAGAGCAAAGCATCCTCTTCAGATTTGTTACTTACCACTTATGCCTCCTTGATCTTTCTTCTGAGACCAATAATCTTTCTTCTTATGTTTTGGTTTTCCACAGTACCAGTAGTCGCTAGGTCCTTTTGACTGAGACCTCTTTACCTTTGACTTCCTTCATGATTTTCCATGATTTCCAGAGTTGTTTCCTCTATCTCTTATTTTGCCTCTGCTTTCTGCATTCAATACACTACTCGATGTGGATGCCCTTGAGCTTTTCCTACGAATTTCCTCACTCAATATAACACTAATAACATCATCAAACTTTAGGGTATTAGAACCAGAAACAGAATTACTAACAACCATTACCAAGCCATTCTAGCTTTCTGGCAAAGAACACAAAATCAAGAGAGCCCTAACCACTTCATCAAAAGTAATTTTAACTAAGGCTAACTGACTTGTAACTATATTAAACTCATTCAAATGATCAACGACTAATCCACCTTCTACCATTTTCATATTAAATAAATGCTTCATAAGAAATACCTTGTTTGAAGCTGAAGGCTTTTCATACAACTTTGCTAGGGTTTCCATCAAAGTTTTAGCTATCGTTGCTCCAGTAATATTGAATGCCACCGACTGTGCCAGGCATAAACAAATACTCTCGAGTGCCTTCCTATCCAAAATATCCCATTCTTCCTGAGACATTGTTGCCTCTTTCTTGGCTATTCCCTCTAATGGCCACCATAGATCCTTCTGATAGAGATAGTCCTCCATTTGCATCTTCCATAACTAGAAGTTCTACCCATTAAACTTATCAACCTTCAGCCTACCCTTGTCAGCCATTTCTCCCACTTAACCAAGAGACTCTCCCACTAACTCGTGAGACCTACTTCAGAGAATAGATGAAAGAACAAATGAAATAACCTCCCTCTGATACCACTTGTTAGAATAATAAGAAGAAAAATACAAATATTAACACATAGAAGAGAACACAATAACACAAAATTTAATGTGGTTCACCCAATCCCTGGGCTACGTCCACCAACAGCGAGTCCAATATCTTTATTATTATCCAGTGATTACAATCTGAAACCTGCAACTCAATACCGCCATAGGAAGCTACAAAAAACCCTCATACAATAAATCTCCAACCCTAAGCCCTTTTACAAGTATTTTTGACTTCACCTAATTAGGGCAAAAAATACTCTGACTAATAGAAAATTGATCCTCTACCCCTTGACTCCAAGCTTGGGGGTGCTGCCCCCAATCCCTCGTAGATAAGTCTGGGGAGAAACCACGCTGAAAGAACCTGAGTTTGATTAGGCTCCACATACATAACACACATGTGGAGAGATATAAATAAATAAATAATTATTTATTTTTAGAGAAACAACTAGTTTAATTAAATAAAAATTATTTATATAATAATGAGTGGAGAACTAATTTAAATATTATATAAATACAACAATAAGAAGGAAATATTAACTAAATAATATAATTTATTTAATTAAATACAATGATATAAGGAATAATTAAATAACATTAATCATTTAATTATTTTATAGATGAATGATTGATGAAATATTTGATTAGACGGTTTGTTAGATTATTAATCTTTCCTTGGTCGTATTTAATTTAGGAGATTTCTTTGGAATCCTTACAAGTAATTTATCCTCTAGTACATGTGTGAGGACATGTCAATTTTTTTTATTCTTTCAAGAAATTTTAGTTTATCCTCCTTAAGAGGATGTTGACACTTTGTACACACATTATGAATGGTGGCATTCATAGATTTTTGAGTTACCTTATAACTCCTCTACTCATCTCTATTTAAGAGATGCTTCTCCTCTCATTTCTTCTTAATGATGTTATTGTAATCTCTCTCTCTCTCTCTCTCTCTCTCTCTCTCTCTCTCTCATAATACACAAGGGATTTTTCTTTGCTTTTCCCCTTTAAAACGTTCTTGTGTCTCCTATTTTCAAGTTTTGTGTGATTGCTCTCAAGTTTCTATTTACTTTGGTAACATCACTTCAATCAACATACTTACTTGGATTTCTTTTTCATATTCTTTTTCTTGTATTTCTTTTGGTCAATAATTAGGTAATTAATTGAAATTAATTAATTATGAATTTATTAGAAAATGATGATTTGGGATTCATAATATATTAGAAAGACACAAATTGATTAAATAATAAATATTATATAATAATTGAAGAGGAATGTTAGTAATGTCATTGTGTTAGAGCAATAGGCCATTTTTAAGTATCTACACCATATAAGGTCATAAAAGGGTAACATCTTGATAGACATAAGTTGCATTGTAACAATACTCACCAAGGTGTAACCACTTAATATGTATCTTTTTGTTACCTAGAAACATAATTTATAAGGTATCCTTGCACTCATTTGTTCACAATCTCTATTTTCCCATCAGTTTATGCATTGTAGCTAGTATTGGCAATGAACTCTATCCTAGTCAACATGAAAAGCTCCTACCAAAAGATGCTAAAGAAATCATTATCCTTGTCACTGATGTACTTAGGCATTGTGTTGGTCCCTAATAGGCTCATAACTAAATAAGGGAAGCTAATAAATTATGCATATGGGGGACCTAATGCGCTACATAGAACAACCTCTAGGATTTTAGAAGTTGGCTCTTTGTTCCTTAATTAAGAAAAGTGAGAAGGAACATGAAAAATGTAAAATATATAGTGCAAGGTGATATGCCAAGGCTTTCTCAACATTTTTCAGGTTCGTAATTAAACCTCAATATTTCATTCCAAGGGTCCCACCTCTAGGGATGGATACGATGTAGAAACAAGGGTCTGAGTGAAGGTAGGGGGTCCCTTGTAGGTGTGTGTTAGAATAAATGAGAGGGGGGTGAATCAGTTATCCACAGTCCCAAATCAAAATGTCTAATCCAAAATAATTTACTTAAACTTCTACAGCTCGGTAACATAAAATACTATACTGTTTGTGCTTTTACCGATTACCAATCAATAATAAATAATGATTACCGACCAAATCTAACATGTAATATGTAAAGTATTGTAACAAACAATCACCATAATGAACACATAACACAAAATATTTAACGTGGAAACCCTATGAAGGGAAAAACCACCTAGGACCGGCAACCCAAAAATGTTCACTCTTCTGAAGTGAGGTCGGTGAAGACCCAACCCTGTTAATGGTTACAAACACACTGTTAGGTGTGACCTTGTTAGAGGATTTAAGACCAACCATTGTGGTCCAACCAGCATTCACTATGGGGTTGATAGGATAACAATGTTCATTCTATGAATGATACATAAAAGACTTTCAAGTCCACTTGGTTAAGAGATTTCTCTATTTACAATGGTTAAATTGTAACAACAGTTGATCTGATTACAATACAAATTCAATTGCAGATTATCATATCTATGTTTAGCCTATACAAATCGTCTGATCAGTATTTCAATTTTGTATCACAATAATCAATGACTTATTGTCGCTCGGTAATAGCTTTTTTGATGCTCGGTAAACTTTGCAGTTAGGTTCTCCTTAACTAGTTTGATCAGGCATACATGAAACTTGTTCATGCGATAGTTCTACAGTCTCCTTCTTTTGGCATTAGTTTCATAATGAAACCTTAGTCTCTTATATAGACAAGTAAGCCATTTTCTTTTCCTCCATAAGATTTTGTCGCTTATTCTCCTTCGTCCATTTTGTCGCTTAAGCCTTCCTCGACTGATGTGCCTATAAAACATTTTGATTTCATCCTTTAGATCTTCCTTGAATTATGCTAGCTGTTGATCTTCATAACAAACATTATCTCCATCATTGATTTCGATGTACTTTACAGCTCAGCAATCCTTATCGGCTAAAACTAATCATTTAGTTCATTTCTCCTGCTCAGTTAACAAAGAAATGCGTCAGTGAACATGCACTTGGTTTATACTATTGTCAGTATACACTACATCCCGTTGGTGTATACTGTGATGCTTCATCAACTAACCACACTGCTTTGTGTCTTTCAGTTCTTTTCCTCATCATAGATGAATGAAACATAATCAAGTCAATAACATAAGGTCATAGACTCATCATCAAGTTACACAATGTATTCCTTATCCTCATCTATCATATACATCTTCCTCATGTAGATATTTCTGTTCTTCATCTCTTTTACTCCTTTTCTACAGATGTTTAGTTATTGTAACTTACAAAATAAGTGCTTTCAAACTAGTTGACATCAATAACAACATATTACTGATTTAACAATATGTCATATCTAATCAGCAACTCGGTGATCTCTAATCACAAATTCTTCAATCAGGTTCTAAATCAGTTGTAGTTCATCAGTGTGAAACTTATTTGAAAGATAGTCATAGTACAATAAGTAACTCTATAGTGAACATATTTACTCCTAGTAGAGGGTGAATATGAGTATCCACACTTGCTTAATTTGTTTCCCATGGACAAAAATTATGGATGGCACAATTTGATACCCACTTTAGCAAAAAATGAAAGAGCAAATTTTTTACATGGTTCATTAATTTTCAAGGAATGTAGAAAGAAAAAAGGCTAATATAAATAAATTGGGATAGATATAAAGGAAATCAACATAGTACACTCTAGCTAACAAAAAGAGAAAGGAAAAAAGGCACAATCTTCATGATTTATTAAGAGTAAACATGCAAACACTGGAAATCAAGCCACAAATTACATATGCCATAGTAAACATTCGAGCATAGAAACTAATGAAAATATTCCTCTATAATGAAAAATTTATAACTGATGATCTTACTTAATGTATGTAGATATTGTTAGGAATAACAGTCCACAATACAACTAAGAGGGGGGGGTGAATCAGTTGTATGACATAATATTAAACTTTAAACTTTGTTTAGCAGCAATATCAAATCCAATGAACATAATGAATGCCAATACAATAACACAATATTTTGGTGTCGGGGAAACCATGTTAAAGTAAAAAACCCAGTGGGAATTAGTACCCACAAATTATGTACTGAGAGTATAGTATCCTTGTTAAAAGATCTAGCCTTGTTAGGAGTTGATTAAAGCGTTACCGTACATAGTCCTTGTTAGAGGATAGACCCTGTTAGGAGTCAAGAAAAGAGGTTAGGCTTACTTCCTAGGATCACTACCCAAATAAGGTTAATTCCACCTTCAGAACACACTATTTGCAACACAAGTGTATATGAGGAAATACACAATCCTTGTGAATTGTCTGATAGCAACTATCTTTTCTTGATTAGTTCCAATGAAGTACATACAATTCTCTGCTCTACATCCAACAAGTACAATCTCATAGCTTCCACAATTCTCTTTCACATTACATACATCATATCCATATCTTTTCCAAAGAAAATATCTTACATATATACCCTATTACATTTTACATGATTAGGTTGGTTGATTAGACTTTCCTAATATACAAACAATTACATAAACCCTTGCTAAGATACAAAGGGTATCTAAAAAAAGTATACAATTATTACATTACAAAAAATAAGGACCGACTTTGATCTTAATTCATATTTGCCATCCATAATACATGCTACAACCCTCAAGTCAGCTCCCAAATAAGTCTTCTCTAGAACACATGCCACAACTGACATCATCTTGCTTTTTGTACCTCATGTAGACCAACAAACATTCTTCAGTACCTTTTCTGTCACCGCTTAAGCTCACATACACTGAATCTATACCTTCTGTAAGATATACCAGAAACACAGAGACTCACTCTGCCAACTTTTACTGTCACAATCCAGTAACCAATCTCCACCAAAACATATGTAACCCATCCAATACATAACATTACATGATGCGATCTTAGATATAAGATCACAACATCTTCTTGTACTCTCATCTAACTTTTCACATTCTGAAACATCCGTACAGTGTATGTACACTATAATAACCAACCTGTTCTCTTCACAGAAACATATGTTGACATCATTGACAAAATACTAATGACAACATCAACAACTCCAACATCACTCAACATAGTGATTAAACATATTAAATGTATAAATCATCTCCCTAGTGCATTAGCAATATCTAACAATCTCCCCCTTTGGCATTGATGTCAACATATGGGAAAATCCATTAACCCAAAGTTTTATCAATCCAAAGTTTTGTAGCCAAACAATACTCTCATAGTACACCTCCATACAATCTCCCCATACAGTAGGAATTTTCTCATAGCAACTCTCCCCCTTTAACAATAATGGAAAAGGGTGCCATAAGTCATCAACTATCTTCAACAACTTTCTTCAATGATCACTGCCCCTGAGGAATAGATCCCTACATCAAGTCTAGAATATGACAAGGCTCTGAAAACCTATGGACTGATGCATCCCTATATCATTTAATTTTGACTAGGAGGGGCCTGAACCCAAAGCATACCTCTGATATATTCAAAGGTATCTTTTGGCAATGGCTTTGTAAAGATGTCTACAATTTGTTCCTTTGTGCTAATATACTCTAACTTTATTTCCTTCTTTGCCACCTTCTCCCTCAAGAAGTGATATTTGATAGATATGTGCTTAGTTTAAGAATGCATTACTAGATTCTTTGACATATTCACTGTACTAGTGTTATCACAATGGATAACCACTGGCTCATCAAAAGTTATTCCAATGTATTTCAATATTTGTTTCATCCAAACAATTTGAGTGCAGTTAATAACAACATCAACATACTTTGATTCTGCAGTAGATTGAGCTATACAATCTTTCTTCTTACTTAGTCATGAAACCAATTTTTTCCCAAGTAAAAAGTACCACCACTAGTACTTTTCCTGTCATCAATATTTCTTGCCCAACCATCATCAGTATAAGCATTAAGTTCAAAGCTATCATTCCTATCATACCATAAGCCATATTCAATTATCCCTTTCAAATATCTAAATATCCTTTTCATAATAGTTAGGTGTGTCTCTTTAGGTTCTGCCTGATATCTAGCCACAATTCCAACAGTATTAGCAATATCTGGTCTGGT
The DNA here is from genome assembly GCA_027943335.1 of Chamaecyparis obtusa. Classification (NCBI taxonomy): domain Eukaryota; kingdom Viridiplantae; phylum Streptophyta; class Pinopsida; order Cupressales; family Cupressaceae; genus Chamaecyparis; species Chamaecyparis obtusa. The sequence continues at coordinate 562,319 of BSBK01000344.1, read as the reverse complement.
ATGAGTCATATATTGTAATCCACCAACCATTGAAATTTACTTGGTCTAAAAAACACACTTAGTCTCATCATTACTTGATAGTTTATTACCAGTCACCATGGGTGTACCAACTGGTTTACAATCTTCCATTCCAAACTTCTTTAACATTTCTTTAAGATACTTAGTCTGAGAAATAAAAATGCCATTCTTGTTTTGAATTATTTGCAGTCCAAGAAAGAATTTTATTTCACCTATCATGGACATCTCAAATTCATTTTCCATCTCTTTAGAAAACTTCTTACACAATTCATCATTACCTCCAAAAATAATATCATCAACAAAAACTTCTATTATCAAGACTCCAACTTCACTAGTTCTCAAATATAAATTAATGTCAACATTACCTTTTCTGAACCTAAGGCAATGTAAGTATTTGTCTAACCTTGCATACTAAGCCCTTGGATCTTTCTTCAGTCCATATAGTTCCTTCTTCAACTTGCATACCATGTCTCCATCTTCGGATAGAGGAAATCCATCAGGTTGTTCTATATACACTTCTTCTTCAAGATCCCCATTCAAGAATGTAGATTTCACATCCATCTAATATACCTTAAAGTCTTTATGTGCAGCATAAGACAAAAATAATCTCACAGCCTCTATTCTAGGAACAGGAGCAAATGTCTCTTCAAAATCTATGCCTTCTTGTTATGAATAACCTTTACATACCAATCTTGCTTTGTTTCTTATAAAAACTCTGTTAGAATAACTGGGGGGGGGGGGGGGGGGGGTTTGAATCAGTTAAATTAGTTATCCCTTAGTCCCATACCCAAAGATGTATCTTATAAAATAATTTCAACAAATTATGCAGCTCGATAATATAAAATATCAATCTGTCTATTCACTTTACCGATTACCAATAATTATCCAACTATGATTACTGACTAAATCAACTATGTAGTACGTAAAGTATGATACCAAAACAATCATAAAAAATAACACATAACCTAATGATTTAACGTGGAAACCCTGCTAAAGGAAAAACCACCTGGGACCGGTAACCAAAAATAATTCACTCTTCTGAAGTGAGCTCGATAAAGAGCCAACCCTGTTAAAGGTTACAATACACATTGTTAGGTGTGACCTGGTTAGAGGATTTATCACTAACAGTTAAATTTTGACCAACATTCACTATGGGGTCAACAAGATAACACTTTACATTTAATAAATGTCATAGGATAGTACAATAAGACTGTTAAGTCCACTCGGTTAAGAGAATTTCTGAATCAATGGTTAAACTGATACAATACTGATCTGATTCAAATACAACTCAATTGCAAATATTTAGATCTATGCTAAGCTCATAAAATCCTCTGATCATTAATCAATTCACTTCCTTAATATTTCTCAACTTACTTCACTCGATAAATAGTTCTCTGACGCTTGATAATGTCTACAGTTTAGTTCTTCAAATAACCAGTTTGATCAAGCATGCATGAATAAAGTCTTCATGCAAAATCTTTGCAGTCTTCTTCTATCTGACATATTTCAATAATGAAACTCATATCTCTTATATAGACAAGTAAACCATTTTCATATCAGCCATTAGATTTTGCCTCTTAATCTCCTTCATCCATTGCCTCTTAAACCTTCCTCGATAGTTGTGTCCATAACACGTTTCAATCTCATCCTTTAGATCATCTCTGAATTTTGTCAACTGTGGATCTCATAACTAACTTTATCATTAACCTTGAAATCATAACAATTTCCATCTCATCAATTTCAGTTGGCTATTCTTTGCATTTAATGTTTTCATCCATACTCAGTTAATATAGAAATGCATCAGTGATAACTAACTCGGTTATTATTGTCACTCGGTATACATTGCACTAGCTCGGTGTATACAGAATTCTTCAATTACCGACCACATTGACTTGTTCAATTCAAATCTCTTCTTCATAATAGATTAATGTAACATGCTCAAGTCAACAATATAAATCCATAGACTCATCAATAAGTTACCCAATGTTTACCTTATCCTTATCTATCATATCCATCTTTTCCTCATGTAGATATCTCAGTTCTTCATCTTTTCTTCCTTCAACAAATGTTTAAATGTTTGTAACTATCATGATAAGTACAGTCAAGACTAGTTGACATCAATGACAACATATTGACTGATTTAATCATCTTACGTATTATTTCAGTAGCTCGGTGATCTCTAATCATTGTTTCTTCAATTCATTTAGATATTCAATCAGTTGTAGTTCATCCATCTCTCCCTTTGGAATTGATGGCAACACAAGAAATATGAAAATATGTCATACACATACCAAACATGTATTCTACAACTATGTAAGTAAATGTTGTAGCTCGGTAAGCTCTCCCTAGCTTGATATTTAATATGTTTAATCACTATAAAACATAATAGCATTCCATGCAGACTCTCCCTGCGGATTTAATCTTTTCAGTTCTCAAATTCTCCTTTTCTATGTTCTCACTAACTAATTTTTCATATTCATTTCCTCTCCCTTTAACAACAATGCCAAAGAAAATATATAAACATCTCTTCAGCAGCCATGTAATTCTATGTTGATCAGTTCATATCAGTCAGTCAGTCAGGTACCTTTAGTGTACTAATAAACAAATTCCTTTTCCAACTTCTACAATCTGTCACAACCTTAGAAAAACTAAAGTGTGAGCTATGTGCATCAACATGAATGATATTCTGATAAGTATAGGTTGATGCAACCTCCAGATCACCTTAGTGACTGATAGACAGGGGACAGACCCCAAGTCTAGTCCTCAAATATTCAAATGTGTCCTTCGGTAAGGGTTTCGTAAAGATATCAGGAAGTTGTTCTTTAGATGTTACAAATTCTAGTTTCACCTGCTTCTCTTGAACTTGTTCCCTTAACTAGTGATACTTAATAGATATATGTTTTGTTTTTGAATGCATCAAAAGAAGTTTAGAAATATTTATAGCACTAGTGTTGTCACAATATATAATCACCGGGTTAATGATTACCTCTTTCATTCCTTCCAACACTTATTTAATCCAACCAATATTTGAACAATTTGCAGCAGCAACAACAACATACACTACTTTAACAATAGACTGAGAAATGCATGATTGTTTCTTGCTTATCCAAGTCACAAGCCTCTCTCCTAAAAAGAATGCTCCACCGGTTGTGCTCTTTCGGTCATCTATGTTTCCAACCCAATCTACATCAATGTAAACTCTGAGTTCAAATTTTCCTTCCATTGAGTACCATAAACCATAGTCTTCTATCTTCTTCAAGTATCTCAAATTTTTTTTAATTGTAACCATATGTGAATCTTTAGGATTGGTAGAAAAGCTTGCCACAATCCCAACTACATGTGCAATATTAGGCCTACTATGTACAACATACATCGGTTTTCCATTCATAGATCAATATAATGTTTGATTTACCTCTATAGATTCATCATCCTTTGTCAACTTACATCTAGTTACCATCTGTGTTCCTACTGGTTTAGCATCTTCCATGCCAAAAGTCTTCAATACTTCTCTAATGTATTTTGATTGAGTGATGAAAATCCCATCATTTTGTTGTATAATCTACAAACCTAGAAATAATTTAATCTCTCCAAACATTGACATCTCAAATTCCTTTCTCATTTCATCTGCAAAATATTTGCAAATCAGATCATGTCCACCAAAGATTATATCATCAACACATATTTCAACAATCAAAATGTTATCATCAGATTCTCCTTTCATGTACAAATTATTGTTTTCACCAGTTCTTACAAAGTCAATACTAATAAGATAAGCATGTAGTCTTTCATACCATTCCATCGGTGCTTGCTTCAATCCATATAAAGCTTTGTGCAATCTACATACCATGTTCTTCTGATTCAGATCAACAAAATCTTCTGGTTGTTCTATGTAGACCTCCTCCTCAAGAATTCCATTCAGAAAAGCTGATTTCACATCCATTTGATATACATTGAATCCCTTATGTATAGTATATGCAAGTAATATATGGACTCCATCCAATCTAGCAACAGGTGCAAAGGTTTCACCATAATCAATACCTTCTTCTTGTACATATCCCTTGCATACAAGTCTTGCCTTATTCCTAGTGCCCTCTCCATTTTCATTTAACTTGTTTCTGAATATCCATTTAGTACCAATTATATTTTTATCTTTGGGGCTAGATACCAATGTCCATGTCTTATTCTTCTAAATCTGTTCAATTTCCTCCTTCATAGCATTGATCCATTCCTCATTTTCAAGTGCATTCCTAACATTCTTAGGTTCAAAATCATAAACTAAGCATGTGTTTTATCTTAACTTACTTCGGGTCATCATGCCATATTGCTTATCTCCAATGATTTGATTCTCATGATGGTGTCTTCTAACAAATCTTGCTAGCATTTGATCTCTTCTCTGCTCATCATTTAGTTAAGGTTCATTTTCCTGCTCGGTAGCTTCTTCTCGATTCTCAGTGTCTATTTGTTGATTCTGAGTAGCATTTTCCTGATGCTCGGTAGACTTAGCCTACGGCTTCAGTAGATAACTTGGATCTTCAATATAAGTAAACCTACCATATTCTTCTAGTTCCTTCATGCTTTCTTCATCATTATTTTCAGCAAACTCATCAACTTTTACATTAGCACTTTGTACCATTTTATTAGTAGCCTTATTCAAACATTTATAAGCTTTACTCTTAGTAGAATATCCCAAAAATATTCCTTCATCACCTTTAGAGTCAAATTTACTATTCCTATCATCTTTCAGAATATAACACTTACTACCAAATATTTTGAAATAACTTACATTCAGTGTATATCCAAACCATAACTTGTAAGGTGTCTTGTTTGTGCCTTTCTTCAATTGAACTCAGCTCAGGGTGTATATTGTAGTGCTAACTTCTTCTCTCCAGTACATTTGTGCAACATTTTTCTCAATCATCAAAGTTCTAGCACAATCAACAATAAATTGATTTCTCCTTTCAGCAATTCCATTCTGTTGCAGTGTTCTAGGTGCATAAACCTACCTTTTGATTCCATGCTCATTACAGAAATTAGTGAATTCATCAGAAACAAACTCACCTCCTCTATCAGACCTTAAGCATTTTAATTCTTTTTTGGTTTCTTTTTCAGCTTTAGCCTTATACCATTTAAACAGTTTGAATGCCTCAAATTTTTCTTTCAAGAACATTACTATCATCAGTCTAGAATAGTCATCAACAAATAAAATAAAATATCTATCACCATAGTAGCTTTGAGTTCTCATAGGACCACATAAGTCAGTGTGTACCAACTCCAAAATACCTTTAGATGAATAGTCCTTACTTTTAAAACTAGATTTGGTCATCTTTCCTTTCTGACATTGTTGACACATAACATGATCAGGTTTGGTTAGACTTGGCAATCCTCTAACTTTTCTCTTTCTACTGATCTTAATCATGTTATCAAAATTTACATGACATAACCTTTTATACCATAACCAAGAATCTTTATTTTTCACCAGTAAACAAGAAGATTCAACACTGTCAAGATAAAATAAATTACCTTTTGATTGTCCTCTAGTTTCAACAAAATTTCCTTTTCCATCATATATTTTTACTTTCTTGCTTTCAAATGCAACTCGATGACCTGAGTTATTCAACTATGCTACACTCAAAAAATTGTAGTTAAGTCCTTTTACCTAGTATGCATTATCACATCTAATTTTGTCATTCAATAAAATAGATCCTTTTCCTTTTACCATACAAGGTGTATCATTTCCCATTTACATTGATCCTCCATTATAATGCTCAAGATGATCAAACTTATCTTCATCACTAGTCATGTGATGTGTACAACCACTATCAATGATCCAAGTATCATTTTTACTATCTTTAGAAATAAGTGTTGTTTCTACATACCTTTCCTTCTCTTCTGAATCATCTTTCATTGCAACAAATACCACTTCAATTTCATCAATAGTGTCAGTGTCGGTGTCATCATTTTCTCCAACAAGGTAACAAGCCTTTTTGCCAGCTTTGTAATCTCGGTTGCCTCTGTTGTACTATTAGTTTCCTTTGTTATTTCTTCTACCAAAATTTCCATCACCAAATTGGTCTTTATCTACTTCTTTCCTATTAGGACATCTAGCAGCAATATGGCCAACCTCTTTACAGTTAAAAAAAGCTAAAGGTAACTTTCCCTTATATCTTCCTTTACCTTTTTGCAGTCTTCGAGCCATAAGTGCTTCAAGCACATCAATCTCATAATCAATATTACTATGAATTTCATTCTTTATATTATGCTTACTGCTAGATTTACCAATCTTAGGAGATGACATAAAAGAAGACTCAACACTCGGTACAAAACTATTGTCATAATTATTCAGCTCAAAGGTTGTAACTTTCTAATCAGACTATCAAGAGTAAGAGTGCTATTAGGTGCAAACCTCATTTCATGAATAGAAGATATTTTTATTGCATAGACAGGCAACAAGGTTCTCAATATCTTACTTACCACAGTATCTTCATCAATAGTACCTCTTGCTCCTTGACTAGCATTGACTACCTCTTTGATTCGGTTTGAATATTGTTTGATGTTCTCTCCTTCTTTCATCTTCATGTCATCAAATCTTCCTCTCAAGATTTTAGCTTTGGATCTCATCACATTCACATATCCACCATGAACTAGGGAAAGTTTATCCCACATTTGCTTCCCTGTAGTGCAATCCTTGACATCCTCAAATTCAACATCAGATAGAGCAGAAACAATCTCTATCATAGTAATATTGTGTTCATGTCAGTCTCTCAACTGATCAAGGGTCAAAGCTCCTACAGTCGGTTGTAAGTAGCCATTGTCAAGTAGATTAATAGAAGATTCTATGATTCCAGATATGTGAAGTCTCATCCAGCTTTTCCATGTGGTGAAGTTATCTTTGTTCAGCTTCGACACTTCCCTTGTATACATCTTGTGATATTTTTGCTCAAGTCCTTAAAAATTTCTTCCAAGAAACCAATACTGCTTTGATACCAATTGTTAGAATAACTAAGTGGGGGGGGCGGGGGGGGGGGGGGGGGGGGGGGGGGTAAATCAGTTAAATCATTTATCCCTCAATCCCATACCGAAAGATGTATCTTATAAAATAATTTCAACAAATTATGTAGCTCGGTAACATAAAATATCAATCTGTCTATTCACTTTACCGATTACTAGTAATTATCCAACTATGATTACCAACTAAATCAACTATCCAGTATGTAAAGTATGATAGAAAAATAATCATAACAAATAACACATATCACAATGATTTAACATGGAAACTTTGATAAGAGAAAAACCACTTGGGACCGGTAACCCAAAATAATTCACTCTTCTGAAGTGAGCTCGGTAAAGAGCCAACACTGTTAAAGGTTACAATACACACTGTTAGGTGTGACCTAGTTAGAGGATTTATCACTAATAGTTAACTTTTGACCAGCATTCACTATGGGGTCAACAAGATAACACTTTACATTCAATGAATGTCATAGGATAGTACAATAAGACTATTAAGTCCACTCGGTTAAGAGATTTTCTGAATCAATGGTTAAAGTGATACAGTACTTATCTAATTCAAATACAACTCAATTGAAAATATTCAGATCTATGCTAAGCTCATAAAATCCTTTGATCATTAATCAATTCACTTCCTCAATATTTCTCAACTTACTTCACTTGGTAAATAGTTCTCTGACACTCGATAATGTCTATAGTTCGGTTCTTCAAATAACTAGTTTGATCAAGCATGCATGAATAAGGTCTTCACATGAAATCTTTGTAGTCCTCTTCTATCCGGTATATTTCAATAATGAAACTCATATCTCTTATATAGACAAGTAAACCATTTTCATATCATCCATTATATTTTGCCTCTTAATCTCCTTCGTCCATTTTGCCTCTTAAACCTTCCTCGGTAGTTGTGTCCATAATACATTTCAATCTCATCCTTTAAATCATCTCTAAATTTTGTTAGTCATGGATCTCATAACTAAATTTATCATTAACCTCAAAATCATAACAATTTCCAGCTCATCAATTTCAATCAGTTGTTCTTAGCATTTAATGTTTTCATCCATACTCGGTTAATATAGAAATGCATCGGTGATAACTAATTCAGTTATTACTGTCACTCGGTATACATTGCACTGGCTCAGTGTATACATAAATCTTCAATTACCTACCACATTGACTTGTTCAATTCAAATCTCTTCTTCATAATAGATTAATGTAACATGCTCAAGTCAACAATATAAAGCCATAAACTCATCAATAAGTTACCCAATGTTTACATTATCCTTATCTATCATATCCATCTTTTCCTCATGTAGATATCTTAGTTCTTCATCTTTTCTTCCTTCAATAGATGTTCAGATGTTTGTAACTATCATGATAAGTATTGTCAAGACTAGTTGACATCAATGACAACATATTGACTGATTTAATCATCTTACATATCATTTTAGTAGCTCAATGATCTATAATCACTATTTCTTCAGTTCATTCATATATTCAATCAGTTGTAGTTCATCAATTAGTGAAGAAACAATGATGAACTATTGCAATGATAACTACTTCTCTCCAGTACATTTATGCAACATTTTTCTCAATCATCAAAGTTCTAGCACAATCAACATTAGATCGGTTCCTCCTTTCAGCAATTCCATTCTATTGTGGTGTTCTAGGTGCAGAAACTTGCCTTTTGATTCCATGCTCATTACATAAATTAATGAATTCATTAGAAATAAACTCACCTCCTCTATCAGACCTTAAGCATTTCAATTCTTTTCTAGTTTCTTTTTTCAGCTTTAGCCTTATACCATTTAAACAGTTTGAATGCCTCAAATTTTTCTTTCAAGAACATTACTGTCATCAGTCTAGAATAGTCATCAATAGATTGAATATCTAAATGATATACCTTGAAGTCTTTATGTGTAGCATAAGACAAGAATAATCTCATAGCCTCTATTCTAGAAATAGGAGAAAATTTCTCTTAATTCTATGCCTTCTTGTTTTGAATAACCTTTACATAACAATTTTGCTTTGTTTCTTATAACAACTCCTTCTTCATTCATTTTGTTTTTGAAAACCTATTTAGTTCCTATTACATTTTTGTCTTTAGGTCTAGGAACCAATTTCTGAGTGTTATTTTTATTTATCTAATCTAACTATTCCTTCATAGAATTTATCCAAGATTCATCTCTACAAGATTCATTTGTAATCTTTGGTTCAACTTGAGAAATCAAACAAATTTCTTCTCTAGCCTTTGATCCAATCATTACTCCCTGATTTGTATTACCAATAATTTTCTTTTTAGGATGGTCTTTCTTTACATACCTTGGAGTCTTAGGAACCTTAGTAGCCTCATTTGTGTCATCAACACAAATCTCATTTTTGCATTCAGTCTCAACAAGTTCTTCTTCTTTTGTAGCAGCAACCTCTTTGATCTTTGTATCCTGATTACAATTATACATTCTTTCTTGTATCTTAAATCTTTCATCTATCTTCACATTGTTAATTTCAATCATCTTTCTTAATCTCATATTAAAATATTTGTAAGCCTTGCTCTTAGTAGAATAACCAAGTAAAATTCCCTCATCACTTCTAGCATCAAATTTCCCCATCTCATCATCTCTCTTGATATAGCATTTACTACCAAATATTCTGAAATATTTTATAGTATGAGTATGATCAAACCATAATTCATAAGGGGTCTTACTTGTACCTTCTCTAACTTGAATTATGTTCAAGGTGTACATCGTTGTCCCAACAACTTCTCTCAAATGCATATGAGATACATTTCCTTCAAGAAACATTGTCCTAGCAACATCAAGTATAGTCCTATTTCTTCGCTATGTTATCCAATTCTATTGTGGAGTCCTAGGAGAAGATGTAGGTCTTTGTATTCCATGCTCTTCACAGTATGAATTGAATAGATCTAAAGTAAACTCTCCACCTTTGTCTGACCTCAAACATTTTATCTTTAAACCTGTTTCATTCTCTACTTTTTCTTTAAATATCTTGAATTTATCAAATGCTTCTGATTTCTTTGTCAAATAAGTGACCCACATCATTCTATAAAAGTCATCAACAAAAAGTATGAGAAACCTTCCACCATAGTATGATCTTTGTTGGAATTAGGAGAGATAGGTACTGAGAGGGGAGGGTTGAATCAGTGCCTTCAAAAAATTTACTTGTAAACCTTTCAGATCTATGACTGTAAACAGTGATAACCTTGCAAAATAACTTGTATCTAATTGCATGTATCAATCACCCATTTAAATTATGAAAGTAAACAACATGAAATCAAAATAGCAATCACATAACATAAGTATTTTGGTAACGCATAAACCCTTGTTAGAAGGTAAAAACTATAGTGGGGATGAAACCCACAAATTCTTCACTACTATAGATAGAAAAGGTTTGCCTGTTAGGGCTACAAGTTTTGATCACTTCTAGTGATCTCACCCTATTAGGAGTAACATGTTAGATCAGCTAGATCTACCTAGCTATAGGATTTTAACAACACTAATGAAGTGTGTACTCGGTTAAGAGATTTACATAAGACTGTTAAGTCTACTTTGTTAAGAGATTTATCCAAAAACTCTATTACAATTTTTAGAAAGCAATAGGCAATTATCTGCTAATTGACAACTTAATTGTCTGATACAAATCTATAAGTTTTGAATGTATTTCACCTTTAGTGTGATGAAGCTTTGCTCTGAACTGCTTGGTAGCCTTTACTGATTCTGCTTAATCTGATATCCTCTACAATGTGCAATGTTAACTGATAGACTTGAAGTTAGAAAAGTGCTTCAAGTTTCTCCTTGATTCATATATCTGTTCTCACATTAGTTCACATCACAAATGATGTAAACATACATTTATATAGCAATCTGCTTTTGCCACTTTAACAAAATTAGGTTACACAACTTAGTCATAACCTAAGATCTACAGTGTACAAAAATAACCTAGATCAAACTATTACATAAGATATACATTGCATTTACTGAATATCATAACAATAAATATTCCTCAATCTTGGTAAAATGTTTTTGATCTATTGTAACTGTTTGCATAGAAGAATGTGCCATTTCAGATTACTATGTCATTTTTTGTGATCCTCGATAAACACTGTATGAACTACTCGATGTATATTGTGACGCTCGGTGTTTACTGTCTGTTGGTGTCGATGATGTTGTTGCTCAGTAAACTGTGTAGTGCTTGGTGTGTAAGCTTTATTGATTAGTTTGTCTTGCTTCTAGTTACCGATTTGCTCAATGTAAGTGACCAACCGATATCTTTGATACTAATGACAACCTTGAATGCTCAATAGAGATAACAATCTCCCCCTTGGGCATTAGTATCAAAACTTGAATGTATATAGAAAAATTTTTCTATATATAACTTATACTTTCGCCATATACATATATGCTTATCAAAATTTTCTAAGTACTCCCCCTCGGTGCATGCTCCCAGTTAATATGTAGTATATGTAGCATCTATGTACATATTTATTTGGCATATTGACATATACATTACTTTCCCCCTTTTTGATAGTAATGCCAAATACAAAAATGTAACAGTATACTCACATTTTGTCAAAAATATGTTGGTGGGTTTTCTTTACTAACTCCAAGAGGTTTTCCCATTCCTCTTTCAAGTTGGTGAGAGCAATATGCTCAAGACTAACTTGTGCATGCATGTCAAAGATGTTCTCCAACACCAAAATTTCTGGTGTTGCAACAAGTTGTTCTGCTTTGACAATGTGTGCCTTAAATTTTTTTAGGTATGGCAGGAGTTCTATTTGTACCTCAATGACCTAATCAGTTATGTGCTCTTCTTGTTTCTTTAAATCTTCTATTAACCACCTGAGTTCTTGAACTTAGTGAATGTGCTTTGAGAAAGCATTTGGCTCAATTATAGCTACAGTTGTACTAACCGTGATTTCGGCTTCCAGTCCTTTTATCTTTTCACTGACTTCAACAGTGAAGGTGTCTGCAGTACAAAGCTTTAGTAAGAACTAAAAAATTAGCTGGGTGATAGATTTGATCTCGGTGATTACCTCAGATAATTTGACCTTCTTAATTGCCACTTCTTGGCTAATTTTCTCTGCCAGTTTATTTTGTATCCTTGACTCTTCCCTTTCTTCAATCCATTTGTTTGCATCGGTATCTAGGGCATTGATCTTCTCTGTTAATATAGCAAGTTGATCTATGATGGGAGTATCTTCATCATTATTCACCTCAGGCACTACCTATTGTAGGATATCCCTTACATCTGCTATAATTTCTTTTCTTTTAGTTTCTTGCTTCAACTTCTCTTGAGCTACCTTTCTTGAACATAATTCCCCATATTTTCTTAGTTCTTTAGGGCTTAGGGTCCTCGGGTCACAATCAGGAATAATTATCACTTCATCTAGAGTGACCGGCCCTTTTCCTTTCTTTTTCTTCTTCTTCTCCGATACTAATGGTGATTTCTTCTCAAAAACAACAAGAGACTCATCTCCAATCTTCAGAGTATCCTTCCTGGTTGACACACTCTCTTCCTTCTTCTGCTCCTCGGTGGACGTTGTCCCAGTTGATGGAGTCGGAGCCTTGGATGTGGTGTCACCTGGGATTACCTCAATTGCCTTTGTCTCAGTGGAAGATGCCTATGTTTTGTTAGGCTCATCTATCTCTGTGGGTTTCTCAGTTTCTTGTACCCCTGTGGTGTTGTTGTGTTGCTCGGGGTCTGAGCCACCAGGTTGTACTTGTGAAATGATTTTAGCTACTTTTGCAAGTATAGGAAGCTCACCTGATAATGATATAAATGCACACTCAATTACTTGCGCTTCATATTGACTGTGTAGGGGTGTAGTGTTTACATCCTCATCTTCCTTGTCATCAGGATCACCATTTGTGATGTCCTCAATGAGTACATCATCATCGGTTTTCTTCTTCAGTTGGATCTCTACTGGATCCAATGCATCCTGTGAAACATTTATTTCTTCCTTTTTCTCGATGATATCAATTACCTCGGTAACTGATATACTGGTGATCTTTGACTTCTTTGATGTGCCATCATCAATATAAATACCTTTACCTTTGGAATCTTGTCTCTTCTTAGACAGGTTTAAGAATGCCTTTTGCTCAGCTTTTTCTTTGGCCTCAAGAATATATCTCCATAGAGATTTGCTAGTCTCATCTACGTCTACCATGTTCTCATCTAGTATTGTATGGCCCGGTGCTTTACCATAAATCTTACTTGGTAGGTAGCCATGTGTTCATCAAGTTCTGGTATACTGAGATGAGGGGCTGCCCGAACTAGAGATCTTTCTTTCTCTCTTTCTTTTCTCGGTTTCAAGTGCATAAGCCCACTTTTGATTTATCCTATCATCCAACTCCTTTGATAATGAACATGCAAATTCTAATGGAACTCGCTTGAATTTTATCATCATTTGGATGACTGCCTCTTCTATCTTGGTTTGATCCTCAGTTGACATCTTGTCAAATTTGCCTATTTCTAGATCAACAAGGTCTTTGTTCTCAATTATATCTTCAATGAATTCATCTATTGACCTTACCTTATTGTTGACCACCTTGAATTGATTGATGTCATCTTCATTTTCAGTGTCATCAAGGTCTTCTCTACCTCTTATTAGTCTTCTCCTTTTCTTCGGTGCTTCAGCTACAACCTTGGATCCTTTCTTTGCATAAGTCTTAGTCGGTGTAGCTGCCTTTCATTTTATTACCTTTTCTACTTCTTTCTTTTGTGGTGGTGAAGCTGCAGTTGATGATCTTGTCCTTATACCTTCTTGTACTGGTAACTGCTTTTTCTTAGGAATTGTGGGAGGATGAACCGGTGTGGGATCTTTTTCCTTTTCAAACTCAGTTTCCTCACTATCATATGGCTTGTCAACTAACATTAACTGACCTTCAGTTTCTTATTCAATCAGTGTCTCCTTAGATGAGTCAAAGAAATCTCCAAATCTAGCAGTAAGATCTTTCCTCATCTTCTTTTCCCTTCTAGACATTTTACCGATCTCTATGCCTGTAGTGATTCTAGATTTGGCCTCTTCATATGTTCCGAACCTAGTGGCAATGGGGTCTTTTGGTAATGTAAGAAGTGCATTAATAGATTTTAGTGTGAAATCATGGTTCATTTCATAACCCATAGGTGCCAACCATTTTGATCTAGGTTCAACTGCTTTTATCATAGAATAATCTATGTCTACTACAAAACAAATATCTGTCTCAAATTTTTCAACTAATTCCCTTAGAATTATACTTCTTTGATGCATTTTGGTCTGAAATTATTTGAAGTATGCATAAAATTCTATATTTAGTTTATCTCCTAACTTACTTATCATCTTGGTAATCTATGCAGTTATTGGTTTATCTGTTGTCCAATTTACTTTACCAATGCCAAGTACAAACTTTTGTAGATAGAAAAATATACAAACAAGTAGTGATCCAAAGTTACAAGTGTTTGACTTCTTTGACCTTATAGTCTTCATGTTTTCTTGTAGTTGATGTAACAGTACCTTGGAAAGATCAACTTGGTGACCTTTCTCCACAATTTTGTATGCCATGTCTACTGCGCTGCAGGGTACACTGTTGAGTCTGCTCGATTAAAATATTTTGTACCTGATTACATGTGTTGCGAACTTAATTGCTAGGTCTTTGATTGTTGAAATTTTCAGTGCCCAATCATCCCATTGAGCTCCAGTGTTCTTCTCAACATCAGGTCATGACAAACTACGAAAGGCTTTTGCCTTGTCAGTTGTAGGGAGGCCAGTAACCCTACCAATCATTTTCTTAGTGACCTCTATTGGTTTATCTAGCTAGAATTTTCCATCATGATACCTACTCAATATGATTCTGATCCAATCTATCTTAAATGAATGTGGATAATATGTGAAACATGATAACCCTGATTCCTCAATCTTCTTGTATTCTTGTTTTAATTTTCCATCAGTGCCACAAAGTAGTTGATGTGCTGCAACAGTTTCAAAATCTCCTACTTCTCCAATTTGGCAATGAATATACACTCTTACATCTTCTTTCAATAAAACCCTATCTGGTATGCTTGAGAAAGCACCCATTGAATCTATTTGTGATGTGACCTTGGGATGTGGTTTGAACTTAGGTTCATCAAAATTTTCCCTTACAATCAAATTAACTTCTTCCTTGACACTTTGTGATTTGCTAGTGGACGATGTAGATGCCATAAATCAATTTAGGGTTTCAACTAGCAGCAGGTAAATAAAGTGTACGATAGCAAATGAACTTACTCAGAGTCATCAAAGAGTGATGTCAATTTGATCTACAATAGCCTTGAATCCTTCTAAAAATCTTTTAGCTCAAACTCTTCTCTGTGAAATCTTCACTCTTTGAAATCACAATGTAAAAATGAACTCTATTTTCCTGTGTATTTATAGACTTTTTCGATATTCTCGCTCAAACTTTTATGCATTTAATGCTTGACCTAAATTTTGGTACATAACAGCTATCAGCTTGGTGATGATAACAATTTACTTGTCACTCAGTTAACATAGGATTTCTCTATCGGTTTGCACTGTTGTCCAGTTAACCCTGTGTAGTGATTATCGATGGGTAACCAACTCTCAATCTCTCTTTTACTGACTGTATAACATTTTTAGCTCATAACATATAAACCATAATGAATCTTTATTCATGTTGATTTGGTATTTGTACATCATGTGTAAGGAACTATATGTAAGATGTGCTCACTATAAATGTCAGTCCCATACATACCTTTGTCTCCTTAAGTGGAGTTACCGATGTTACCCAATCCAGTGGACAAGGTTTCACTGACATCATTACTTGACTCAACATTCTCATTAGATTCATTCTTCCACATAGTGTTTCTTAACTTTTTGATATCTGCAATAGTGTATCCACTCTCAAATACATGATCTTCCTTTGGTGCTCGGTCTCTGCAGTCTTTACTTAAATGTCTGACTTTATGATAGTGCATACATGCCATTCCAGTGCTTGTCCAACTTCTCGATTGTCCTATCCATCTCTTTCTATAACAATTTGCTGCAATGTGTCCATATCTACCACAAGCAGTACAAGTAGCCCATGTATTATAATACCAAACATAAGAATTACCTTGTCTCTTTGGTTGATAAGGCTTTCTCTTGGTTTTCTACTTAGGAGTCCATACTTGCTTCATTTTTGCCTTACACTCTCGTGCAGTATGTCCATGTTTATTGCAAGTATAGAATATTTTCTCCACAGTAGTAATCTTAGCAATATCATTATGTTTAGCTCTACACTCATGAGCTTGGTGTCCAAACTTACCACAATAATAACAATATCCATTGAACTTAGGAGTGACAGGAGGTTTACCTTGTGCTTTGCTTCTACACACATTAGATGTATGTCCTGATTTGCCACAGTGATAACATGTCAATGCCTTAGGTCTTTGACTTTGATTATTGTTGACTTGTTTAGCTTGTTGTGATGTTTCTCCTTCACCAGTGTAGCCTATCCCAGCTCTACTCCCAAATATTCTTTGATTAAATAGAAAGCCATCAATCTTCTTTGAACTATCCTCAGCCAATTTCTTCATTTCATTGTGTTGCTACTGAGTTTTCACTTCATTTCTTAGTTTTTCATTCTCCTCTCTGAGTCTTGCAACTTCTTCAAGGTTTCTTGATAGTTCTCCATTCACTCGGTTTACCTCTTGATTCACAGTCATCATTTAATTAGATACTTGGAAGTGACAATTGGTGAGTCTCTATATTTCATTTTCTTTAGCTTGAAGTTTTTCAGTCATCTGTCTTCGGTCATCAATGGCCAGATTCCTTTCTTGCTCAGCTTGTCTAGCATTGTTCATAGTGTCATCCATTCTCACCATTTGAGATTCTTGACCGATTTGAAGTACTTTCACTTGTTTGGTTAAATGTTGATTCTTTTCAGACAAATCAGTGATTATGCTTTCAGATCCATCAGAGATGCTTCCAAAACTAGATCCAATATGCTCAAACATATCATCAATTGCTTCTTCATGATAACCGATCTCATTTTGTAGAATAGCCAGGTTCTTCCTTTCAACTAGTAATTTCTTCAATCCTTCCTTGGCTTGCTTGTACTGTTCAATAAACATCTACATCTGTATCTTCTAATTCTCAATAGTCTTATCAAGCTTATATCTCTCCATGACTTATATCTTTACCCTTCAGTGGTTAAAATATTCAATAAGAGAACTGAGCTCTGATACCAATTGTTGGAATTAGGAGAGATAGGTACTAAGAGGGGAGGGGTGAATCAGTGCCTTCAAAAACTTTACTTGTAAATCTTTCAGATCTATGACTGTAAATAGTGATAACCTTGAAAAATAACTTGTATCTAATTGCATGTATCAATCACCTATTTAAATTATGAAAGTAAACAACATGAAATCAAATTAGCAATCACATAACACAAGTATTTTGGTAATGCAGAAACCCTTGTTAGAAGGTAAAAACTGCGGTGAGGATGACACCCACAAATTCTTCACTACTGCAAATAGAAAAGGTTTTCCTATTAGGGCTACAAGTTTTGATCACTTCTAGTGATCTTACCCTGTTAGGAATAACATGTTAGACCAGCTAGATCTACCTAGCTATAGGATTTTAACAACACTAATGAAGTGTGTACTCGGTTAAGAGATTTACATAAGACTGTTAAGACTACTCTGTTAAGAGATTTATCCAAAAAATCTATTACAATTGTTAGAAAGCAATAGGAAATTATATGCTAATTGACAACTCAATTGCCTGATACAAATCTATAAGTTCTGAATGTATTTCACCTTTACTATGATGAATCTCTGCTCTAAACTGCTCGGTAGCCTTTACTGATTCTACTTAATTTGATATCCTCTGCAATCTTCTATGTTAACTGATAGACTTGAAGTTAGGCAAGTGCTTCAAGTTTCTCCTTGATTCATATATCTGTTCTCACATCAGTTCACATCACAAATGATGTAAACATACATTTATATAGTGATCTACTTTTACTGCTTTAACAAAATTAGGTTACACAACTTAGTCATAACCCTAAGATCTACGGTGTACAAAAATAACCTAGATCAAACTATTACATAAGATATACATTGCATTTAATGAATATCATAACAATAAATATTCCTCGATCTTGGTAAAACATTTTTGATCTGTTGTAACCATTTGCATAGAAGAATGTGCCATTTCAGATTACTATGCCATTTTCTATGATCCTCGGTAAACACTGTATGAACTACTTGATGTATACTGTGATGCTTGTTGTTTACTATCTGTCAGTGTCAATGATGTTTTTTCTTGGTAAACTATGTAGTGCTCGGTGTGTAAGCTTTACCGATTAGTCTGTCTTGCTTCTAGTTACCGATTTGCTCAATGTAAGTGACCGACCGATATCTTTGATAACCTTTGATACTAATGAAAACCTTGAATGCTTAATAGAGATAAAAAATCTTGTCCTTGTAGGTCCACATAGGTCTGCATGTACCAGATTCAACTTTCCTTTTGATTTATATGCTTTACTTTTATAACTGCTTCTATTATTCTTTCTCATGACACATTCTTTGCATACAATGTTAGATGGTTTCACAATTTTCAATAGGTCTCTCACTGCATTAGTCAAGCTTTCCTTCACAATGTTATCAAAATTAACATGACAAAATATTTTATGCCATACCCAACCATCATTTACCTTCACAACAAAACAAGAGGATCCAGATGTATTTAATTCAAATACATTACCTCTAGATTTAGTACCAGTTGCAATTAGCTTTCCTGCCTTACTTCTGATAAAACATTTACCATCATTGAATTGTAATTGAAACTCTTTGTCCATCAGTTTTCCAACACTCAAAAAGTTATGCTTAAGTCCATCAACAAGTAGTACATTATCAGTATTAGTCTTTCCATCCAAATTAATAGATCCTACTCTTATGATAGGTTTAGGAAGATTGTCTCTGAATCTCACAACACCACCATCATACTTCACTAATTTAACAAACTTATTTTTGTCTCAAGTCATATGATGTGAACAACCACTATCTATAATACATTTAGATTTCTTATCAACATGTGATACTAAAGCTTTTTCTTCATGTACTGGTTTTTCATCTTTAATAGCAATAAATCCAATTTCCTCATAATCTAGATCATCATCATCAGAAATACCTTCACTAGCATAATAATATTCCTTATCCTTTGAATACTTAGACTTTAAAAACTTAGGCTTGTGCTTAGGAACTCTTGTAGGACATTTAGATGCAAAATGACCTATTTTATTGCATGAAAAATATTTCAAAGGTGACTTCCCTTCAAATTTACCCTTACCTCTCTTTTCTCTTCTAGCAATCAGTGTAACAAGTTCATCCATCTTTCTTTCCTTCGCTAGTATATGTTCCCATTCCTCAACATATTCACCAAGATCTTCTTTTAGGTTCTCACTTCTGGTGCTTGGAAGTGAAGACATTATCTTCTTGTGTGCAAATGCTTTAAATGTTGACTCAACTTTAGGTATAGAATCTCCCATTTTAGCAGCTTCAAAGGTAGCTAGCTTTGTAATCAACATCTCTCTAATAAAGTTTAGAGTTAAAGGTATAGTTTCTTGTATAGTTAGAGCATTATTATTGTAAGCAGGTGATGCGGTCAAGGATGGAGGATCCAATTAAGGACTGTCCAAACTTGTAGCCAAACCACAACATAGTAGAATTACACAACAATAACACTAGATCTAGAAGAGAACATAAATCTTCATTCATAAATTCATTGATTACATGCAATGTGTCAGGTTGTAAGGCCTTCCCGATTATGGCCAAATACAAAAAAGTAGTAAATTATGAGAGATCAATAAGATCTGGTCTGATTCCAACTAGTCCAGTCCTGAAACAATCAACAACTGATGGAAACCCTAAGGCAGATTTGAACTTGTGCTCACAAGCCACCAAGCAATCTCCTTGTCTCCCAACCACTAGCTCTATTATCACAAAATATCATAAATCAATCTGATCTACAAGATCTCACAAGATCTTTTCCACAACTTCACTTCTTTCTATCCCTAGACTTCTGTCCTAAAAAACTACCCCAACACCCTTTTAAATACTAATCATCAGCCACAAGTCGGCTGGATGAAATAATTAACTCTTCCTAAAAAATATTAAATGCAATACAAGTCAGCTCTCAAATAGTCTTACAATTATTAAATTCAACATGTCGGCCTCTAGATCCACATAGGAGAATCCAACAAAAGATACCAACAATAAATGCACCAAATCGGCCAAGAAAATCTTCAAGAACACCAGTCGGTAAGACCATTTACTGAGCAGTAGACAAATAACTGAGCACCAACAAACTGACCATGCCAAGCATCAATGAGAAATGCAATTATCACTGAGCACAAGGAAAAGTGATGCCTTCAGTTACTGAGTGTTCTTCAGAGACCGAGCACCCCGAAAACACTGTAACTGAGCAACCATACTCCAAGACCGAGAAAATACTTCACCAACTAAGATCAAAACTACTAATCTACCTTTGAAAACAACATATTTTTTTGGGTGATATGTGATTGCCAAGAATCCTAGGATGCTCCTACATCAGCAGGTGTCAATGATCTAAGGATCTTCACAATGACTTCTTCTTCATCATAAGTGCCTCCACAATTTTTGATTCCAACCACAAACTTTGTAACCCTTTGAACATAAGCCCTAATACTTTCATCATCCTTCATTTGTAGCTTCTACATTTTTGCTTTCCAGTTATGTGACTTCGCTTGCTTGGTATACTTGTCTCCTTCATATAGTGCTTCTAATCTTTCCGAAATCTTGTGTGCTGAATCTAGATCTTTAACCTTAGTAAATTCTCCTTCAGAGAGTGTGCTGATCAATGCTTCCCTTGCAACCATGTTATATGAAAATTCCTTCTGTTTATCATCAGTAGCTTTTGCCAATTCATCCTCAGCCTTTGTAGCAACTTGATTCTTTGTAATCATCTAGTATTCAATGCCCAAACATATAAAATGAGTTTGCATCTTGTTCTTCCAACTGTCAAAGTTTTCAGGATCAAATTTTAGACTATCCTTCCATAGAACATCATCTCCAAGATCACCTCAAGCTATTAAGATTTCTCTCTAAGGACTAGAAGCTTTAATACCAATTGTTAGGAATAACAGTCCACAATACAACTGAGAGGGGGGTGAATCAATTGTATGACAAAATATTAAACTTTAAACTTTGAATAACAACAATATCAAATCCAATGAACACAATGAATGCCAAACCAATAAAACAATATTTTGGTGTCAGGGAAACCCTGTTAAAGGTAAAAACCCTAGTGGAAATTAGCACCCACAAATGATATACTAAGAGTATAGTATCCTTACTAGAAGATCTAGCCATGTTAGGAGCTGATTAAAGCATTGCAGTACATAGTCCTTGTTAGAGGATATACCATGTTAGGATTCAAGAAAAGAGGGTAGGCTCATTGCCTAGGCTCACTACCCAAAGAAGGTTAAGTCCACCTTCAGAACACATTGTTCACAACACAAGTGTATATGAGGAAATACACAATCTGTGTGAACTGTCTGATAGAAATTATCTTTGCTTGATCAGTTCCAATGAAGTACATACAATTCTCTACTCTACATCTAGCAGGTACAAGCTCACAACTTCCACAATTCTCTTTCACATTACATACATCATATCCATATATTTTCCAAAGAAAAGATCTTACATAGATACCCTTTTACATTTTACATGTTCAGGTCAGCCGATTAGGCTTTCCTAATATACAAACAATTACATAAACCCTTGCTAAGATACACAAGGTATCTAATACAAATATACAATGATTACATTACAACAATTAAGGACCAACATCCTTAATTCATATTCGCCATCCATAATACATGCTACAACCCTCAAGTCGGCTCCCAAATAAGTCTTCTCCAGAACACACGCCACAACTAACATCATCCTACTTTTTTTACCTCATGTAAACCAATGAACATTATTTAGTACCTTGTATGTCACCTCTTAAGATCACATACATTGAATCCATACCTTCTGTAAGATATACTAGAAACACATAGACTCACTCTATCAACTTTCACTGTCACAGTCCAGTAACCAGTCTTCACCAAAACATCTGTAACTCAACCAATACACAACATTACATGATGCAATCTTGGATATAAGATCACATCATATTCTTGTATTCTCATCTGACTTCACATGTTCTGAAACATCCATACAATGTCTCTACACTGTAATAACCACTTTGTTCTCTTCATAGAAACATATGTTGACAT